>VWZL01001168.1:52921-71553 GCA_013396915.1 Stercorarius parasiticus
GGAGTGATTTTTTTTCTCCTAATATTTTTTTAAAATGTTTCTTTTTTTCTCTCTATAAATACTTGTACAGTTGGAATATTAATATATAACTCTGGCAGTAGAGCTCAGTGCCAGGTAATGCTCGCTTAAAAGACATGTATTTTGTATTTAAGGGACTTTTTGTTTTGTATCATGTGCAACTGCAACAGATTGTTTGACTTGGATCGGGGCTGCTCTTCCCGTCCGTGTAATTAATAAAGTACTAACGATATCTGCTGGCTGACGAGGAAACCTTCATGCTGAGCAATTGTCCAACACAGGAGCATCCCAGGGCTGATCATATGCGTTCTTGTGGGGTGGGGAACTGGAGGTAGTGCCTGGCGGGCTGGGGAGCCATGGGCATCTTTGTGCCACCAGGGAGGGTCAAGCGCTGCTGGCCTGAAGCGTTGCCAGGGTAAAACTCTTGCGGGACTCGTGCAGCTCCAGCTGCTTGGTCTGCAAACAGCCCTTCACCTTCTCCTGGAAGGAGGCGGTGGTGATGGTGTAGAGGATGGGGTTCAGGGCGCTGTTGATGGGCAGGATGAAGATGACCACCCAAGAGGTGATGGTGCCTGTGCCAACAAGGACATGACGTTAGGCAGCTGAAGTGGGGCTGCCTCCTGCCCGGGGATAACCCACCCGCTCCAGCCCACGTAGCAAAGGGGGGCCGTGCTGTTCGTGGGCTTGTGGCTGGAGGGGTAGCCCCCCACGTGGGGGGTCATGACTGCTGCTCCCTGGGGACAGGCCCAAGGAAACGAATAATGCTGTCCATCTCCCCTTGCAGCCCACAGGTGGGTGAAGAGTGCTCCAAGCTCAACAGCGCCCACATCAAGGGGTCCCTGACCCAGGGAATCACAGAATCACAGAATGGCAGGGGTTGGAAGGGACCTCTGGAGATCATCTAGTCCAACCCCCTGCCAGAGCAGGGTCACCCAGAGCAGGTGGCACAGGAACGCGTCCAGGAGGGTTTGGAATGTCTCCAGAGACGGAGACTCCACCACCTCTCTGGGCAGCCTGTGCCAGGGCTCTGCCACCCTCAAAGGAAAGAAGCTCCTCCTCATGTTTAGGTGGAACTTCCTATGGTCAAGTTTGTGCCCATTACCTCTTGTCCTGTCGCTGGGCACCACTGAAAAGAGCCTGGCCCCATCCTCCTGACACCCACCCTTTAAGTATTTATAAGCCTTGATAAGATCCCCCCTCAGTTGTCTTTTTTCCAGACTGAAGAGACCCAAATCCCTCAGCCTTGGGAGGGATCATAGCAGGCAGCTGTGGGCTCTGCTCCAGGGCCTTGCGGGGAATGGGGGGTTCACCTGGTATTTCCACCTGCAGCAGGGAGAGCAGCCTGAGGAGGAAGATGGGTATCCAGCAGAGAGCATCCGTGAGAACGATAAAGAAGAACCGCTTTGCAATGGCGACATCCCGGGAGCAGACACCACTCTCTGCTGTTTTGGATGCAGTCATGCGGATGGAGTAGAACATACCAGAGTAAGCGAAGACGATGGTGATGAAGGCTGCGAGATTCAAGCCTGGAGAGGAAGAAATCTCGCTCTGAGCGTAGCCAAAGTGCAACCTTTGTGAGCTGGGATCGGCGGCACAGCCAGCAGTGCCAGGACTGCTCCTGCTTTTATCACTAGAGGGGGCAGAGACACCTCAGCAGCCCCGGCTAGTTCTGAATCCAGCCTTAGCCTAGCGATGCCTACGGCTACCTGCGGGGTGAGGGTGGTCACAGCACCAGGCTGGAGCAGGGACCCTCCCCAGCCCAAAACGGAGGGCAGAGCTGGCACCCTTGTTTTACGCGGTCCCAGTGGGATGGCAGCACCCCGTAAAGTCAGACATCGCACTAATGGAGGTAGTGCGAGCTCTCATGACACCCTGGAGGGGACGGCTGGGCTGAGCAGCCCCACTCCCACCAGGGAAGCCTGTCCTGCCCCATTTAATCCCCACCCCTGGGTCCCAAGGTGGCCTTACCCAGGTAGATGGTGGCAGAGTAGCCCCGAGCACTGGGCCGCTCGTCCAGGTCAGGCTGCAGTGGGAAGCACACCCCATTCCTCCCGTAGTAGTTCCCAAAGGTCTCCTTAGACCACAGGGGGATGATGCTGAGGGAGAAGCCCAGAAGCCAGATGGCCACTAGCACGGAGATGGTCTGCTTCTTGCCAGCTCTGTGGTGGCTGAATGGGAAAACAATAGAGAAGTATTTCTCCAGGGTCATGTAGGTCAGCAGCAGGACTGACACCTCGGAGGAGAGCATGGCCAGGCTGCCCACCAGCTGGCACTGGAGGCTGCCCATCCAGCCCTGGGCGTGCTTGTTGTATTCGCCTGAGTACTTGAGGTCAAAGGTTCCAATGACGAAGAGGTAGATGCCCATCAAACCATCTGCACCTGGTGGGGGGAAACAAGGTACCGTGAGAAAAAAGTATCAGCGGGCAAATGTAGCCCTTTACATCAATGCCATGGCCATAAACCCATCATAGAACTGGACAGCCTTTGGCTTTATGCATATATATATATATGCATAAAAGAGCTGCCCTACTGGTGCCTGTGAGCACAGACCTGAGGGCAGGAGCCAAGATGCCCCAGGCACAAAGAGACGCCCAGAAACCCATCTGCCATCAGCACAAAGGGAAAGGTGGCAGCAAGTCGGCCCTGGCTGTGCTGGGGAGGTCTGGCATCAGCTAGACAGGTTCTCTATGGGGAGATGCTGGTGAGCAGCTCATCCACACCGGTTCTCTCTGCACTCCCCCCACTGGTCCCTGCCCCTCCGCCGCCCAGCTCACAGCACAGGGACTTGACGGCCATGGTGTGCTGGCTGTTCTCCGTGACGATGAAGGACCGCATGCAGATGACGAAGAGGTTGCCCAAGCAGGTGAGGCAGGCGACGACCCAGACGAAGACGCGCAGGATGATGTTGGCGAGGAGGTTCTCGAAGGAGGAGATGCCGTCTGTGTTGGGCTTGCAGCTGCGCACGTGGGGGGCGTAGCTGCAGTACTGGAACTTCTTGAAGTAGCTGTCGGGGTGGTGGGGAAGGTTTCCTGGCTGTGACTGGGACCAGGAGCAAACGTGGTCCGGCGTGCACAGACCCCTGCCCCACACCCTGCACTCTGCCTGCTCTCACCTCCAGCCCCTCAGACACGTTTTTCCCTGTCTGGGTGGACAAGGGCCACCCCCCCAGTCCCCATCCCACTAAGCCAAGAGCTTGGGGGCTTACAGAGAGCAGGGGAAGGGAGACAGGGAGGTTAGGGGGAGGAAGGAGGCAGCAGCAACGCAGGGTGGGAGCGGGGACAGGGGGATGCCAGCACACAGCCCTCCCCGCCACAGCCCCCGGGGCAGGGATCTGCAGGGGACACGGAGACTGACGGAGCTGGATCAAAGGGGGTCCCCGTTTGCACAGTTCTGCAGATGGATTTGGACACTGAATAAACAACACCCCGAAGCTTTTGCAAAACCGTCTGGAGGCACCCCAGTGCTTTTTGGGTCACGTACCACAGCCACACTCTTAAATCTGCAACTATTCAGCACTCTCAAGTGGTTAAGTACAAGAGCGTTTTCCTCCAGCCCATGATTCTCACAAACTAACATTTAAAAATCAATCCCTTATTCAAATCCTTCAAGTTCCACTAACAGGGATTCACATTTTTTCCCCTGCATGTTATTTCAGATTAATCTTTTCAAGCCTTATAAAAGCCAACCCCTATAAGCTTAGCAAAACTCTATATTAGAAAATGAATACAAAACTGAAATGCGAGGCTCATTTCTGCTTAATTATAGATAAAAGGAGAGAAAATGATTGCTTATTAGCAAGTCGGGTAGAACATGTACCATATTTATAGTGCAAACAGACCAATTATGGAAAAGAAGATGTAGTTGTCTTTCATTACAGGTACTTTAAAATGTGCATCTGGAGAAAATTAATGATTTTTTTTTTTCTCCTTCCAAAGAGAAAAGCCGAAGCACTCACAGCTGGCTGCGCAGTTCTGTTGCCACCCTGTGTGCGATGCCTGTCCAGCCTTTCTACCTGCACATCTCTGGGGTTCTGGCCTGGATGAGGCTTTGAGCAGCCTGGTCTAGTGGGAGGTGTCCCTGCCCAGGGCAGGGGGTGGAACTGGATGATCTTTAAGGTCCCTTCCAACCTGAACCATTCTAGGATTCTATCATTTCAGACCCAAGCAAAAGGGCCTCTAATGGGATTACTCAACCACAGCTCTCAGCACACAGCTTACTACCGATGCACGCCTTGGCTGACCGAGCCTACCTTGCCCGCATCACCTATGCAATGTGCACCTTCAGAAATGCAGATCGCTCTTTGTATCATGTGTGCACCCAGATGGGCAACCCAAGGCTGTGCAAACTTCTCCCTTCCCATGGGCGAAATGCTCCCCTTGCTCTAAGTAAGCCCCAGCTAGGAGACATCCTCTTGCCCTGGGGGGATTTAAGCAGTATCGTCATGCCCGGGGGCTTCCAGTGGGCTGAAATAACCTGCTCACACGTATAAGGACTGAACCGTTTTCCCTCTCCACCCCCAAGCACAGGTGCCAGGGCAGCAGCAGCCGCCCGCTCCCCCCACTCACATGTGGGAGAGGGTGGTCAGCTTCCGGAAGGTCAGGTTGTGGATGTTGGGGATCTCCAGCCCTTCCAAGCTCCTGCAAAAGGAAACCAGCACAGGGAATGCTGTGAGCAGCCCTGGTCTGGGTTTGGGGCTGCCAAAGGTGGAGGCAGCGTTGTAGGGTGGGGGGTGTTGGGGGACTCACAGGGACCGTAGCTGGGGCAGGCTCTCAAACTGGCTGGGGAA
Organism: Stercorarius parasiticus; assembly: GCA_013396915.1. Classification (NCBI taxonomy): domain Eukaryota; kingdom Metazoa; phylum Chordata; class Aves; order Charadriiformes; family Stercorariidae; genus Stercorarius; species Stercorarius parasiticus. The sequence goes on from VWZL01001168.1 coordinate 57,726, forward strand.
GATCTCTCTCAAGGGGTTGTAGGAAATATTCCTGAAAAAGAGACAAGTCTTTGGTATTTTTTCTCCATCTGGAAGCTATCAGAGTAGCTGGAAGTGAGGGCAAAGGGATGTATTTATATGGCTTTTCCCTGCACTCCCCATTCCCCAGGATCTGCAGCCCCAAACCAGAGGGTCTACAATGGCACCATCTAAGATGGCAGACCCGCCGGGAGGGAGCCCACCCTGCTGGGGCCACCACGGCACTGCAGCAAGGACGTGTACCCAGCAGTATGCAGAGGTGCAGGGGTCCTGCAGGGCATCCCATTGGCTTGCAGGGGGGCAGGGACACCCCCTGGGGCGGTGCAGCCCCGGTACTCACAGCTGCTGGAGCTCAGCCAGGCCGTTAAACAGAGAGGAGGGGAGGTGATCTAGTCTGTTGGATGACAGGTCGCTGTGCGGAGGAGAGCAGCGTCTGAGAAGCGGTTAAGGGCACCAGGTCTTGCACCTAAGGGTGCTGAGCAGCGAGCTGCCCTGGGCAGGGGGCAGAGAGGAGTCCCCAGCAAGACCCCCACCGCTGCCCCCAGCACAACCCCTGCCTGCAGGAGTCGGGGCAGGCGATGGCTGGAAACTTACAGCTCCACCAGCCTGTTCAGCCTGGAAAATGTCCCATCCTGGATCCACCTGAGCTTGTTTCTGCGCAGGATCCTGGAGGAGAAGGAAGGGGAGAGAGTGTGTGGGTACGGCACAGTCCCGCAAGCCCTTTGGGAGCATCGTTTGACCTCCAGACTGGCCGTGAGCAGCCAGGGGTGCCAGTACTGCACGGGGCCCACCCACAGGGTGCACCTAGACCTGCCGTGTCCCTCCCAAATGCACCGAGCCACAACCGTCACCGCCAGCCGCCAAATGCTCTGTTGTTGGGAAGGTCTAAGCCAGAGCCCAGCTCTCAGGTGCAAGGCTCCATCTCACACAAGCCCACAGCTCAGAGAAGAGCCCATCAGAACTGTGGAAGATGAGCAGGGCTTGTTCGAGCGCTCAGAGGTGAACTCCCAGCACGGTGCATCAAGAAACACAAATGGTTTCGGAGCAGCAGGTGCAGAATCCTGTGGGATGGCACATGCACAAAGGCGCTGAGAGACCCCATGAGTGCCATGACCCAGGGATGGTGCTCCTTGGTGGAGGGTCCCAATGAGCAGCTGGGCTCCACTGAGCTTAGACACCAACCAGGGCAGCCCTATGTAACACGGTCCATGGTGAAGCCGGGCAGGATGGGGGGAGTTGGGGGAGTCCAGACAGAATGGCTCATCCCACAGAGCCTGAACATGAGCCCCTGTCTCATCTGCTGCCTCTGCTCGTGAAGCTGTCTCCTCTGCTGGTGTCACCGTCAGGGCGTGTTTACACCATCCGTCTTGCCTGTACGGACGTTTCCATGGCACTGCCATAACAGCCCCAGGAAACACACTGCTGATCAAAGCCAATGGACTCGGCTGTGGGAGGAAGGATGGATGGTGGGGCAGGAGCTCACCCACCCAGCACTGGGGTGTGCGAGTAGCTCTCACTGGTGAAAAAAACATAAGGGCGCATATTTTGGCGATTAAAAGCCTTTTGGGGCTTCTCCAAGAAAGGCAGAGAAGGGAACGGGATCTTTGTGCAGCAGCCTTCAGCTGGAAAGTGACAGCAGAGCTTTCCAACACACTCATCCTCGGAGACACTGTGTGGGGGCAGAGGTCAGAGGAGGACCAAGATCAGTCCCCGGGGACTGCCAGATAAACTGCAAAGGGGATCTTCACCCCATGGCCATTTCCACCTCCCCACGGGCCAGCCTGGGGCGGCTGCTCTTCATCACCTGGCCAGGGACCGTGAGGTGGGCACAGGGTAGAACGTCGCCCTGCCAGAGTGGCCCGACTTTCAACCACACCGCTCAGCATCTGTATCACCTGCTGGGACCTCCAGCGGGAGCTGCAGGGAGTTGAAGAGCGTTTTGCAGATGTCCGCGCGGGAGGACAGAGCGGCTGTGAGACCGCAGCACCCAGGCCACGTAACCTGCTCCTCACTGGGGTGCTGCTGCTGCTGCCTTTGCCCCTGGGGCAGGGGAATAATGTGCTGCACCTCACAGCCAAGCGATGGCTGGGGAAGGAGAGGGGAGAGCAGCTCCTGCCAGAGACAATCCCAGCCCAGCCCTCTACCAGCTGCTGTCCAGATAAGCCCTGGATTTACTTGCTTACTCTGATCCAGTAGCATTGGCACAGGGTCCTGCGATGCATTCCCAGTGCTCCGGGTGATTGCTGATCCCCTGGGAGGATGGTTTGGCTCCCCATCCCACTTCTGCTCTCCCGCCACCACCCTGTGGCCGCTGGTAGCCTTCTGCTCGTGGATAACATCTGCATGGTGCACTACTCCCCTGTCCTTAACTCCCGGGGCTCCAGGGGCTGTATATATCTCTTTAGAAGATACATGACCACCATATACAGGAAAACCAGACCCTGGGAGAGGCTATCAATGTGAATCCTCTGCTTTTGTCAGCACTGGGAGGGCACCTGGGAAAGAGCTCAGCCCTGTGGCCAAGATGGCATGGGGCAGGAGCAGTCTCCGGGCAGGAGGGGAGGAAACAGCCAGACACTGCTTGACATGTGGAGAGCCGGCTCACAAGCTTTATGGCCTTCCTTAGGGATATTTTTAGGGGGTTTGGATGCCAGAGGAAGAGTCTGGGCTGGCTGAGAGCCCTGGTATTCACACACCATAAGAATGCCGTGTCCTGCCACTATCTCCCACCCAAAGAAGGTCCCCCTTTGATTTTGGCAGCCCCCACGGGCTGGTGACAGGGCCCTGGGATGAGCCCACCAGGTCCCCAACCCAGGGTCAGCCATCCTCCAGCACAGAGACCCTGGAAGAGGCTCTGGGGCCCTTGGTCAAGTCCCTACAGGCTTCACGAAGCTGACTGCACTATTGATGCTGTGTGGGCTGAAACCACTAAATGCGAGACAGCAGTCCCTTATCTGGCCCAAAGGAGTGGGAAATGGGGGTCCCAGCTGAGTGCCAGCTATCCCCCCTCCTCCCTTCATGCGCCCGCAATGGGACGGGGTCTGCACCAGCAAGTGGGGACCATGGCGGGGCCCCCGAGGTACTCACAGCACTGTGAAGTCGTGGCACTCCTGGAAGACAGCCCTGCGCACCGCCCGGATCCTGTTCCCTTCCAGCTCCCTGCAGAAAGGCAATCGTGGCTGCCACCTCCCTGGGCTCTCCCCCGCCATCCCCAGGGACTGCCCAGCGTGATCCCTCACTTCTTGCTTGCCCGCCCCCGTCCTCTGCCCCCATCCCCTGTGGGATGCTCCCAGCCCTTTTCTCCCCTTCTCTGCCCCAGGAGCCTGGCTGGGGAGCCGGGTACTCACAGCCAGCTGAGCTTCGGCATCTCTGCGCAGAGGGAGGCATTGGGTATTTGAGTCAGAGAGTTGTTCAACATGTACCTGGTCGGGAGGCAATAAGGAAAAACGGGGTTATGGCATTGTACGTCCCCCCAGGATACAACCCTGTGCATGGATGGGGTCCTGCTGCTGCTGCTCCTGGACCAAGCAGTGTTTCACAAGGGCTTTCTGCTGGTCTGTGGATTTAACTGGGGGGGATAGCTGCACCGTACGGGCTGCTTGTGTGTGTGTACTCCAGGGGAGCAGCCAGGCTGTGGCTGCACCAGCTCCCGCGTGCCATGGCCACAAAAAACCATGGAGCGAGTTCAGCTGCCAACACCCCAGGCAAAGACCCAGCACAGGCGGCCGTTAATATCAGTACCAAGCTTCATCCACCTTCTTTGGGAAAAACGTAAAGGTAATGGTACGGGGCACATTTAGCAGCTGTGGGAGATGCTCTCCAGTGAGCTGTGACGGGCACGTCACTGGAAGAACAGTGCACGAAAGCAGCAGCAAGTGACCCTGGAGTGACAGCCAGTAAAGGCAAATTTATAGCCTGAACTCCCGCTGGTGCTTTTCCCAGCACTTTTGCACATGCCCGTTTGCAGAGTGTTCCTCACTGCACGTTTTGTGACCGCAGTTTTAGTTTATTTGATTTGCTAACAAAAACGCAGAGGGATAAACAGAGCACGTCACCAAGCAGAGCGGCGCTGCTGCCTGCAACGTGGGAACGCACGGCCGAGGGGAGCTACGTCCCCCCCAGGGCTGCCCCCCACAGACCACACGGCTCCTTCTTTGGGGACAGAGCGGGGACATGTCTCTGGACACCAAGTGCTACCCAGGTTTTGCAGAAAAGTGAAGTCCCAGGGTCACAGCCCCTCTTTCCCCAAGTCCTCTGCCAGCCCCCCAGGCTGTGTCCCCCCTCCATGCCAGTGGCCCCCACATCCCCAGGCACGGTGGTTACTGAGTCCTGCACACTCCCAAGCCCAACTTTCAGGCTTTTCCAGCCAACTCCAGCGGTTACATCTCCAGCAGAGATGGTGTGAGCCTGGACCAGCAGTCGTGGCTGAAGCACTCTCCTTGCAGGTGTCCGCCCAGGGAATACACCTTAAAACGTGGTCAGATGTACATGAATATATATGTATGTCTGTGCAGTCACACACACACACACGTTTTTTCCACTATAACAGCCAAAACTTCTCCCCTAATGCTGACTCCAGGCTGCTGCCAAGGTTTCCGATCTGTATTCCGGACTGTAGGAAAGGTGTTAAAGTCATCTTAGAGCGATTGTAAAATTGTTTTTATGGTGGTTAAAGCAAATTTGTTATCCTGTACCTCCGTCTTGGAAATGGCTGGGCCTTAAAGACCCCTTGGCTTGAGACGACCTGGTGTGAAAACAGCCGGCAGAAGGGCAGTAGTTTGGGAAAGCATCGGATCCTGTTTGCAATGGCTGACTCAAGGAAAGAAGTCAGCAACCCAACCCGCAGGCACCGCTACCCATCCTGCTCATCAGTAGGTGCTGAGGCTCTGCTCAGGCCAAACTCCCCAGCAACTTGCCTGTCCCTGTCCCCAGCAAAACCAATAACCCTGGTTTTGGTTGTGACTGGGCGCAGGAGATGGCACAGAGGAGCAGCAGCACCAGCAAAGCCTGCTGGTTCCCCCTGCAGCTCCTGCAAACGGGAGCGAGACAGACACCTCCTTTGTACCATCACCCCTCGCACCCCAGGGAAGGCGGGGAAGCCACAGCATCCTTGACTTGCCCTGAAAAAGGCTGGAAGCTGCCTGGAAAAGGGCTGCAGGAGGTACCAGGCAGACACCCACTGAGCAGGGTCCCCCCAAACCCCACAGAGGGCTGCCCCCAGCCTCTACTTACAGGAAATAGAGAGACTTCAGCCCTGCAAACATCGCAGGGATGATCGTGGCAATCCTGTTGTTGTCCAGCATCCTGGAAGGAGAAGTGGAGAAGTGAGAAGAGGGGACCCGGAGAGGGCGAGGAGGCAGTGGGAAGCCCCTGCATTTAGCACCCGTGCTGCCCTGGCAGGAGGGGGCTTTGTCTCTTCTCCCCCACAAGCTTCCATGGACACCCATCCCCAGGTGGGGGGCTTCCCTCCTCTGAAGCCCCTTCACCCCCTCGGAATCCTGCCCCGGCAGCCCTGGCTGAAGCGTTAGATCCAGCTGCAGAGTCTGGATTCCTTCACAGTCAGGGTCTGGTAGATTTTTTTCTTCTCTTCGGCTGCGAAACAGAGATAAATTAGAAACCATTTGGGGAATTCAGGGCTGTGCTGGGCTTCTCAAAAATCCTCTGGCTTGTTTGCACCACAGACCACCCTCCGTGAGCTGCTCATCCTTCCGTCGTCCCTCTCTGTTTTAAGGAATAACTGAGCTGGTCCCATGGCCAGTAAGAGGAGGGAAGCCTGGCGGGGCAGCAGACCTGCCCGAGCTGTTCCTGCAAACGCAGAGCAGGAGCGAACCATCTTGTAAAGCGGCCTTTACGGTTTCTTTTCTGGAGCGAAACCTTTATAAGCTCCATGTGTAAAAACCACACACCGCACGGGCCCAGATCAAAGGCAGCCTCTGGGAATAAACAGAGGGGAAGGATATTAGCTGTACTTTCAGTTCAGGCGTATATTTTTCAAGGTGGTGGGGCTGCAAATCTCCGTGTTTAATAGCGCGCTTAAAGCCTTTTATACGCAAACCTCCAGCCTGGGAGCTGAGGCTGGCTCTGCCCAAAGCCCATCACTGTGCTCTGCCGCTGTGGACCAGCAAAGGGACCGTGGCACGGTGAAATCCATGGGGACCAGCCAGCCTTAACGAGATTTCAGACAAGACCACGTCCAGTCCATGCTAAACCTGACCCCAGTAATAGGGGAGGGAAACTCAAGGAGGAGTTTCATAAAAGAACTGCAGCAGAAGCCAAGTGTGTCCCAGTCCCCAGGGATGGCGGGGAAGTGGAGACCCAGCCGGGCATCCCACCCATCGCCACTGTGGCCCCCAGAATGGGCATGTTACCACAGACACCCTGAAACCATCATGCACACTTCCCCCCTGCCCCCGCAAAGAAAGGAAATTGTGGTAAATGCAAGGAAGAGTCGGGATCAGTCACGTCTGATGCTGTTGGGACCGGCAGAGGAACTCACAGCCATTCCAGGCGATGCAGGTCTTCAAAAACCCGGGGCTTCAGCTGTGTGATTCTGTTGTGGCTGAGGAACCTGGAACCAGAGCGATCCTCAGGCACTGCTGCCGATTAAACCTGCTTTCGCTAAAGCTGTTCTTCCCGAGCTGCCCACAGCCCCTGGCTTTGGGTGCCCGTGGCACCATCTCCCTTAGCAGCTCAAATGCAAGATCTCAGCTGAAGCATGGATGGGATGGGAACAGCCATGTTTGTAGAAGGGGAAACACCTCTGTTCTGCTCCATGTTTACCCAAAATACATATAACCCCAGCTTAAAGCGTTCTTGATACATGCTGTTCTTGCAGGAGCAAGATAAAGGGCTCAGAACCTGGCCCGGAGCCGGCTGTGCTTCATGCCAAGAGGAGCTGAGGGGCATGTCTGTGACAGGGCTCCCCTCCCCAGGGCCCCGTAACGCAGACGCCACCTTTACTCACAACATTTTAAGCTGAGAAAGTCCAGCAAAGGCTTTGGGTGAGATCAAGCGGATCTTGTTTTTTTGCAAAAACCTATTAAAAAAAAAAACAAAAAAAACCACCAAAGAGAAAAGAGACTAAAGTATGTTTTCTCAGGGATTCTCGGGGTCTGTGGTCTCCAGGGAAGACAAGGATGTGCCCACAACTGCAGGACACCAGACACACGGCTTGTAGTGCTCAGGGACGGAGATCCAGGCTGCAGCCCCTGCTCTGCCATGGGCTCCTTGTCTCAAGCAGCCCTGGAGAGGCTGTTTTCCCCCTCTGCCTCATTTACTCCATGCAAAGGGAAGGAAGCTGAAAGTACAGATGCCCGACGGCCACAAGCAGCTGCTCTGAGCTGCTTCACACACTTGTTCCTCCACACACGGCCCTGCTGCTGCTGACCTGAGCATCCACCGCTCTCCCCTTTTATTACAAATAAGCCAAAGAGTGGGATAAAGAAGGTACTCACAGCTTCTCCAGACTCCTGTACCTGGCAAACTGATTGTCCAGCAGAGAACGGATTTTGTTTTTCTTCAGGTCCCTAGCAGGAAAACAGAAGGGGAAAAAAATCAAACCCGGGGCCAGCAGACTAGGACAGAGGAGAGTCCTTTACAAAAGGAGAACAGTGAAGACTAGACCTCCTCTTCTTGTGCAATGCAAGGCAGCTGCTGTTCATTAATGCTACATCACTAATTGCCCTCCCAATCTGCAAGCATTTGCTTCAGATGAGCTTTTCCACACTCTCCTCCCTTCCTAGCCCTTGCTTCGTGTGTGCAAAGGCATCCCAGTCCGGGACCTTGCCGACAGTCTCCCACCCTGTGCATCTCGACGGGAGGCTTGGCAGCAAAGGCAGGCTCCCCAGTCCTCACCCTGGCAGGGATCGGGCCGTTCCCAGCTCCCAGCCCAGTGCTGCTGTGGGAGGGTTGCAGCGAGATGCTGAAACTCAGCAGAGAGTGGGCTGTTGGCATGGAAAGGGCTCTTTGCTTCTTTGGCTCCAGGGACAACAAGTAAAAGCCAGGGGTTTTATATCCTTCCCTCTAAGCTTGTTTTCCTGCTGTGTGGCAGTGCCTCTCCTGGGGGAGGCAGTGCATGTACCCCCTGCTACTCACATCCTGGTCACGTTGGAGGAGACCCAGGGGACAGTGGTGAGGTCCTGCTCGGTGCAGTCTACAGCCCTTCCCCAGCACCGGCACTGCTCTGGGAAGAGCTCCAGCCCTGCAGGAAAGCAGAGGGGATGCACTCAGGGAAGAGCACAGGGGGCCTGTGAGGGGCAGGGGACGCCCGTGGGGTGGGGAAGGATGCTCGGCCCCAGGGAGGACGACTTACAGCATGCATCACCCTCATCTTCCACCGTCATCCTGCCGCTCCTCGCAGCCAGCATGTCACCCAAGATCTGCAGCCAGCCGCTGTCATCCACTGCAGGACACAGGGAACCACCGTTAGAGGCACACGGACACCGGCAAAAACCCCAGCAGCTTTGGGAGAGGGTACTGCATCCCACCCTGGAGATCTGGCTCCAGCCCCCCGCAGCTGCACCGGGGCAGAACAGGGATTCATCCAGCCCCATGGCGTGTCTCCAAGCGCAGCCACAATAAAATTTTCTTTCCTCTATTTCTAGCACCCCACCCAGCCCACTTTAAGGATATCCTGAACCCGACGCTGCATCCAAGCCGCTCAGTTAACCACCACCCAAAAGGGTATGAATTTGTCCCGTCTCTAACTCATTTACACTCCTAAACTCAGCATCCCCGAGCGAAGACCTCCACAATGGCACTGTGGATTGTGCAAAAAAAAAAAAAAAGGAACTAATTTTGTGTCTTTAAATCTGCTGAACCCGTGTGTCCTGACCGGTAGTGCCAAGCCTCTCTGCTCCTCTGCCTTTCCCCCGCTGCCCAGAAATAACTGCCCCCGCCTTGTAGCAATGAGGGGTTTCTGCACCCCAGCCCAGGAGAATCCCTGATGGATGAGCTCCTCCGTGGGGCACACATGGCTACTGTGCCAGAATGGTGTGGAAATGCAAGAGCCGAGGAAGTGGCTGGATAACTGGGTAGATCCAGGATTCTTTACACTCCCCAGGGGAAGAGCAAGCTCTGCTCTATTGCACTCGTGGTCCCGGATCCTGGCGTTCCCAGGTCCGGGGGTTACTCACTCTGAGGGCATCCCTCTTTGCGAGGGGTTTGCTGCTTACCACAGTTCTCCTCGTCAGCCCCGTTGTCGCAGTCATCCTCCCCGTTGCAGTGCAGGGCCTGGGGCAGGCAGACGGAGAGGTTGCCGCAGGGAAACTGCCCCAAGGGACACTGGTACCCATCCTGCCGGCAGTGGATCAGAGTAGGCTCTGCCCAAGGAAGACGAGATGCTCAGTGCTGGGGCAGCACCTCCCACCCCTGGAACCCTCACAGATGCTGTGCCATCACCTTTGGGGCGCTGGGCTCCTGGGGCCGCATCCTACTTTGTGCCCAGATCTGGTGACTTTTGGGGCAGAGAAGGGCTGGGGGACTGAAGGGTGCCTGCCTGGGTCTGAGGACCAGCATTGCCACACCGGTGCCCCATGAGACCATGCTTGGCCAGAGCAAGTGTGAGCTGAAGAGGTGTTGGAGACCACCAAGGAGGCACGAGCGTGTCCCAGGGGAAAGGAGGGATCCAAACCCTTGCTTTCAGAGCACTTTTAGCTGGCAAAATGCTGCCCTGGAGACCAGACACCCAGGCAGAGGCAGTTCTGCTGAGGAGTGCGTGGAAATGGAGAGCCCCAACAAACCAGCCACCCCATCCCTCCTCCCCCGGCCACCCCTGTCCCCGAGGTGCAGCTCCAGCCCCAGGTGCAGGGTTGTCTGGGCAGCTCCGGCTCCCCTTTTGCTGAGTCCTTTCCATCAGAGCCATCAAAGATAGCCAGGGCCCTGTTCGTTAATATCCTGCAATTAGCCATGGCAGAGGCATGCTTCAGATCCAGCTAAACGTTTCCACAGCCCGCTTTGATCAAGGCCCTGGGAAGTGGCAGCCGTCAGGCACCGGGGGAACACGGCTGGGAGGGGGGGGACCTAGCTTGTCGCTCAGGATTTTTTCCGACTGCCAGGCTATTAATGGCTAATGGTGCATGCTATAATTAAAAGCACTTTGCCTCACTCACACTCTCACCCCCGTTAACCGTCCCATCAGCAAGCACTGTGACGTGATGGAGAGGATGCAGGGGTGACTGGTGGGGACTCCCGATGCCCCTGAAGGCAGCATCACATGGACACGGTCCCCTCCAGCCACCCCAGCAGCTGAACCGTGGGTGCCCTGTCCACACCAGTGACGTTTTCCCGCAGACAGGTCATGCCAGGACCTGAGGAAGTTTTCCATTAGGCTAGAAATATCCCCAGTTTCTGCAATAGCTGGCTGAGCTAGATGTAAACAGCGCGCACTGCCTGAATCCCTGCCCGGACTTCTCTGCCCGGCCAGGGGTCCTGCAAACCTTTCCCGGGATTTACTGACGCATCTGGGTGTTTGTTCAGGGGAAAGTAAGGACTCCAAATCCATGCAAAAAATGATGGATTTAATCAACATGGTTCAAAGTGTTTTACGATTCGGAGCAGAGTTTATTTTGTCCCCATAAATCTTTCCTGAAAACTGGCGCCATCCCAAGGACCTCTGGAAGGGATCTCCATCCACTTGAAGCCATAAAGCGGGTCCAAGTGACATTTTTAACAGACCCACGCCATTGTTCCTCTTCGTCTCCCACCTTGAATCAGCCGGGACCCCATGTCCCAGCCACGGGGCAGCCTGGGGCATGAAGGGAAACCCCATTTCTATAAGGTCGTGAAGGCTGAGCCATCACCTTGGCTCGGAGCAGGCTGTGCCGCCGTGGGAGCTGGTGGGGGGCAGCTCTCCCTCCCCAGCTGGGGACCCCTTGGGCTGACCCGACCCTGCAGGGAGCTCCTGTGCCGGGGGGCTCCACACTGGCAGAAAGAGCCATGTCCCTTTTACCCCTAAGTAAAAAATCTGGGTTGTAGCCTTGGTACAGCCCATATAGTACATTGGGCTTCCAGAGACCTCTGCTTTGGAAGTGCCTGCCTTTAGGTAGTCTTTTTTGCAAAGCAAGAGGTAATTTTAGATTTTTAGAAACGCTTGTGGCTGTGCTTCTGTATTAGATGTGTCTAAACCCACAGGGGTATCACACACGCTACTGCAGAACACCGAAACGCGTAACAACTGTCAAACAAATTACTGTCTGCCTGGGACGTTAAAAAGCATATCTGCTATTAAACGTTGTAAAAATTTGTCACTGAAAATTCATTTACGCATGATCTTTTGTTCCTTTAGCTGGGAGCAAGAACATCTATTTTCCTCTGATAACACGACAGACACGAGTCGAGGCTGTGACAGACAAGTCACCGGAGATGCGGGCGAGGGCTGCCGCCTGTGCTGGAGCTGGAGGTCCCCAGCCTCCAAATGCCGTGACAATGTCACATATATCTAAAAGAAGGAAGACACGAGCTGGCACGTGGCTGTTTCTCCCCGGTGAGCGGTGCAGGCAGCACAGGCAGCTCCTGGTCCCGTTCCAGTGTCATTTCCCAGGGAATTTGCCAAGGGGGGGCTCCTTACAGGACACCCTTGTCCTAGACCTCTCATTAGTGCAGAGCCTCAGTGACTTTAAATACTTCTGGACATGATTTGGCTTTATGAAGCCAAACCTCTCCAAGAGGATAGACACAGAGAGAGATCTCCTGCATGATGATGGGTTTAGCACCGCAGTGTCTTACTCGTAAAGAGCAAATTTTGGTCCACCCAAAGCTCAGAGCGGTGTGGTGACGGTCGGTGCTCTCCACATTACATCAGTTTTGGAAGGAGGTGCAGGGGGTGGGATGCTATGGAAATACAATGGGGAGAGTGAGAAAAGGGTTGGCAGTGCCCTGGGATGGAGCCAGCCAAGGTTGCTCCCTGGCACAGGCTCCTGCAGACATGTGGTATGAGGCTCTACCAGCCATGCATGACCCTGTCCATGGCCTTCCCCTGCCTGCATTGCTCCAAAATTAATAGGGCTTTCTAGGTGCCAACCTCCATCCTGCTGGGAAGCATCAGAAATGTCACCATCAGCATGAAACGATACAGCTAGAACGAAGCTGGTGCCTGGAATAACACCTCGCTTGGAGGTGTCTCCTCCGGCATCGGTATGACTCACCCCAGCTCTTCCCAGACGGTCAAACTAAACAGGGCTGGGATGCTGCCGAAAACCAGGGGGTGTGGGGAAAAGGGACAGTCCATCTTTGACTTCTACCTGTCAGTTACAACTAAGCTGGGAGGGGAATTGTTTTTGCAAGATTTGGTTTTATACACTAAAACCAGTGACAAAAAAACGCTTTACAAGGAGCGGGGCTGGTGCCCATAGAGTTTCTCTCTGCCAGCAGGTCGAGACCGGTCACCAGAGGTTCAGGAGGTGCGAATCAGCCACTGAGCAAGGACACCCATCCAAGGAGGGAAAAAAAAACAGTGGAAAGCTCTGGTACATTCATATCTTATAGGGGAGCACGCACAAGCAAATGCTCTAACAAATTTGTATGTTCCAAGATGGACAAACGCAAACTCATCACGTGTGACTGCTCATTGTGATTTCCCTAAGCACCTGTTTCTCTGAGGCAGCAAATTCAATAAAAATTTGAGACAAGTTGAAGTGTAAGTTTATTTCTAATAGAGCCGCTGAGTGTTAATGCTTCAATAAAAGAGTTTTATCACGCTTATTAAAAACACCTCATGCTGGCAGATCACACCCGATAATAAAAGCAGGAGCGAAAAACTAAATAAAATGACGTTTACGTCAAAACAGTTCAAGGCTGGTCTGTATATCAGTGTGAAGTACCTGTGAGAGGCTGGAAGCTGCTCCTCAATACATGACCTCCCCATGGGTGCTCGCAGGGAATGATGCCGGGTGATGGACCGGACCCTGCCGCGTCCCATGGGTGCAATGCCGGGAGGGCTCCTGCCAGTGCAGGAGAGGCGGTGTTTGCTCAGAACCCCCATGAACATGTGCTCGGGGACCAGCTGAGACCCTCGCAGCATCCCGCATGCAAAATGCTGTCTCGGCTGGCCTGTCCCCGCTCGCGCTGGCAGGCTTTGGCACAGCTCCGCAGGATGCCAGCGAGATAAACACCTAGCTATTGAATTAAAACCTGGACAAAGATTAAGGGCAATTAAAAGTCTCTCACAGCAAATCTGCCAGATGAGAAACCTCTTAAAAGAAGCCAGAGCGGTGTCAGGGGAAATGAGATTTTGGAGGTGCCAGCGGGTCCTGCCCTTGCGGGCAGCAGAGGCAAAGGCTGGCGAGGGGCTGGGCTTGTAAGGAAAAACATGTCTCCTTAATACAGTGTTTCGGGTGATGCAAGAGTAAGAAAACACAAACTGGGGGAGATGGGGACAGTACAAGACCCCTGGCTCTTGCCCTCTTGCAGCCCCGCAGAGGGAAGCGTGTCCTTTACCCCCTCCAAGTCCCATGAATAGAACCAGATCCCACCCCAGCCCTGAGACCTGAGCTCAAGCTCCTCCAGGGAGATTTTTTCCTGTCTCAGTTCCATTTCTAGTTATCCAGGGAGGCTCCCTGTTGCATACTGTCATGCCATGCCGTTTCCTGGCTGTTTTCTTAGTCTGAATTTATGTAGGACCCACAGAAGGCAACAGGAACCTTTCCAGGGCCTCCAGCTCCCTATTGCAGAGAGCGTATCCACACATGGAGCTACGTAAATACTAAGAGAGAGGAGTTTATACATATATATATTTATACATGTAAACACAGATAGCTGCTTTTTTTTTTTTTTTTTAGGAACGATCCTCAAACCCCAGATTCCACCCCCAACT
>VWZL01001168.1:73366-93759 GCA_013396915.1 Stercorarius parasiticus
CCCCGAGAGGGCCCTCTGCTGGATTTGCCCTCAGTACCTGCACCCACCCGTGTCTGGTGGCCCGATGGACACGACCCAACGGTGGCATCCGCAGGGATCTCTGCCCCATCCCTGCGCTACATGCCCCAGCCAGCCATCCCAGTGCAGCCCCAACAAGGCAGGCACCACCCCTGAGCCTTCATCCGAGCACGCCTCAGGGTGCTCAGATTTGGTGGGCTGGGGTCCAGGCGGGCTGCAGGGAGGGGCAGGGGCCTCCTGCCCTCCCCACTGATGCTGTGGTCCCCCTGTCCCCACCCCCGTGCTGCCTTTGCCTCCCAGACCCCACCGTGCACACCCTACCCCTGTCTCACCAGCATTCCGGAGGTGAGCAGGGAGGAGGATGAGGGGTCTGTGCAGCCCACCTTGGGCACAGGTCCTGCCGCTGCAGGGGCTGTCCCCAGGCAGCCCGGCCTGTGCCATCTATGGGCACAAGTGGTGACACAGCCACCCCTTTTGCAGGCTGCCAGCCGTCGGGGCAGCCCTTCCTCAGCTCCTCCTCCTGCATGGAAACCCCGTGGACTGTCCCAGATGGTGGGAAGCACAGGAGGGGAGTCCCATAGATGGAAGAGCTTCTTAGGCTCAAATTCACCCAAGCCCGGAGGAGGAGGGAGAGGAATCAGCATTCCACAGCTGGGGAGTGGGAGGGAGCAGAGGTGATCCCAGTCAGAGACCAAACCCCTACCACGGCTTTGCTGTCCATGCTGGGCTCCCGGCCCATCTGCACAGTGAGCACGGGTCTCCTTGGGGTTCCCTTTCCCCAGTATTTCCAAAGGCTTGTTACTGGTCCAGAAAAATCTGTAAAAAATTAACCCCTCCCTTGCTGCTGGAAAGCAAATCTTTACTCAGGCCACAGGACCAACTGTCCCACCTCTCCTCAACCTGAAGACGGGTGTGGGATTAAATGACATACACACCCCTCCTTCTATTCGCACATTCCAACTAATACATTTAAAGCTTCTCAATAAAATTATCAAAATTCTTGTTGATGCTTCTAAAACAAGCCAACAACTATTTCTATTCCTGGTTGTCTTCGGCGCTGACGCCCCTTTCCTCTGCGTTGAAGGAAATGGGGTCCCAGAAACGCAGCCTCCCCTCCCGCCGCCGTCTCCCCGCAGCTGTGAGCTGGCCCTGCGTGGCTGTGGCGCGAGAAAGCAGGGAACAGCTTCCAAAAGAACATGACATAAGGTATTTGCGGCTCTAAAATCAAATTTATTTAAGACCTAAGGGCGCTTTGAAGCTAAAAGCCAGATAGGGTGAGGCTGGTGGGGGAAGAGGAAATGGAGAGGAGGCAAAATATTTCATTTTTTTCAGAGAAGGAGAGAAGCTGTTGGAATAAAAGTTCTGTGCGTGCAGATCTTAGACCCTCTGCGGAGGCTTTGCCATTCTGCTGCTGCAGTTTGAAGCCCTCGCTTTGTTCTCGAGGGCTGGACGGGGGCTCGGTGGCAGGAGACGATGCCACTTTTCTGCCCTGACGTTCAAGCTCAGGCATTTGCTGCTGGATGCCCAGGTGCCAGAAGACAGTGATTGCAAAGCCTTCCAACCTGCATCCAGGAAAAATAAAAAATAAAAATCAGAGATCTAAAACTAAAGCGTGTTTCAGGGGCTGACAACACTTCTTCTGCAGACTTTTCAGGAGCCCCCGTCCCAGGTCGCTGAGCGAAGGCTGTAGTTCTCCACGGAACTGGAAGTAATAACTCCCAGCAGCAAATGATGGGCCTGAGCTGAGGACCCCGCCTTCAGGCATCTCCTCATGGCATAGGGGGATGGGCTGGGATTTTGGGCGGTTTGTAGGCAAAGCGGGGAGATCCGGGTAGCAAACTTTTGCAAAGGTGTGAAGGTGCAGGGTCAGGATTTTGCTCTGAAGCTGGACCTGGCTGGAGATGCTCCATCAGGAACGGAGGGTGAGGAAGCACCTTGTGGGGTTCCAGCTGGTGCAGAAAGGCATCCCAATTCGCATCTTGTACTGCTTCCAACACAACAGCGGAGCCTCCTCCCCTCTGGAAGCCCAGCAGGAGCCAAGGGGCATCCATCTCCTCTTATATACACACCACATTTCATTGCTCTTCATCCAATTTGCTGTTCTTGCCCCCTCCGGGGTATCTCCGTGGCCCGTTCTTTGCTCTGGCCCTTGACAAACCTTCTGTGTTCTCAGAGCCTTTCAGCTTTCTTCCCCCGTGCTCCTGCAGGCTGTCAGCATCTTTTACACCAGGTTTGTATTTCTTAACTTGAGCTTTGTTAATGGGCCAAGAAATTTCCGCCCTTTTGGCAGCAGTCCTCGTCCAACTCGTGGGGACGCGCCTCCCACCACGTACCCAGATGACGTACGGGCGTTGGACGCCTCCCCACACGCATTAAATCTCTGGGCTGTGAAGCCCAGCAATACATTACAATACAGAGCCCCCGAGGGGCTCGGAGAGGACTTGTGTAATTGCCTGGCATAGATTTATATCCCGGGATTTTAAAAGCGTAACCTCTTTGCAGAGCTCCGCAGTCATCCGCCGGGCAGCCTTTGCTCCGGCACGGCGCCTACCCCGCCGATGCTGCCCTCGCCACATTCCCGGATAATGTAACTTTGGAGCAAATCAAGCTAGTTTTTCCCCTTTCACTGTTTTCCACTGGGATAATTCCTCATGCCAAATCCCTCGGTTCTCACTCAGGCTTTACTTCTTTAGTGCTTTTTTCCCTCTGAGGCCACGAGCTGCACATCGCAGACCGGCTCCGCTCGCCCGTGGGTCGATGTCAGCTGTGTGCGCGACACCCCGCACGCCCAGATCTGCTCTGCCTTTGTCACAGCAGACGATCCAGCTGCTGTGGGACTCAATCTCTTGGATGAAATTGTTAGTCTGGGGCCACGGCTGGGTTTGTTCATCCATCTCACAACAGTCATGCTCCCAGCCTGGGAAGCGGGATGCTGAGCTCAGCAGAACTGCGGTGGTTCAGTGTTGTAATACAGAAATACGCTCATCAGCTGGAGGAATTGCCTCCGGAGGACAGGGCTGAGGCAGAAGAAGCAGATGTGAAGCTGAGCTGTCTTTCCCTAAGTCAGCAGCCTCTTCCCACCCATCTGCCCATCCTCACTCTCCGGCTGAAGGAGCAGGCGGGTGCCCTCCCATCCAAACCTGAGCACGCCGGAGCCAGCAGCAGCCTTGTGCCCGAACCGCAAGTGGTTCCAAGCAAAGCTCTGAATCTTCAGAGCCAAACTCAGAGAAGCCTTTGAAACGTCCCTGGCCTGTGGGTGGAATGTCTACTGCTGCCCAGCATCTCCCTCCCTCCTTCTCCCACTGCCGTCTCACCAGCCGGGGACAGGCACAGGCTCCGCTCCCATCTCCGGAGGAGGCAGAGGATGGACCCTCCTCAGCGGTGGCCCGTGCCGACAGCCCTTCTGCAGAGCTGACTTCAGACGGACCAAGAAACCTGCAGGAATGGGGTAGCGCTGGCGAGACATGAAGGATTAACCGGACGAGGATGACGTCTGCGGGCAGGCCAAGATGCTGGAAGCGTGTGTGTCAGTCCTGATTAAATCCTCTCTGCAGTTCTCCGGACGAAGGCCGTGCCGCCCGCACGGTGCAGCAGTCACATCGACAGGCGCAGTGATTTCAGCATCCCTGCTGAGCAGACATCACCTGGTTCAAGGACAAGAAGGAAATTCAGGCATCTTTACTGCCTGACCCCAGTGGCAGGATGGGTTTTTTTGATAAATGTGTTCATTTATATAGAAGAGAAAATGCTGCAGACTTGTGCAGCGCTCCCTGCCCTGCCAGTGCTGCATCCATGCCTTGATGGGCATGACTCCCTGCACCCAGCTTGGAGAGGCCTTGTCACATGTCCCATAGGACAGTGAGTGGTCCAGGCAGGCAGAAAGGCTCCCGAGGGATCAGCCCACTTAAAAACAGATTATCCGTCTGCAGGTCCCAGCGGGGCGGCACCTCAGCAGGTCTCTGCATTCCTCTTCTGTCCTTGGATCTAACCCTCCAGGCAGAAGGGAGATGGAGGAGAGGGCAAATGGGAGAAAATACAACTTTAAGTGGTGTTCTGGAAGGTAAAAAAAAAAAAGAACCTGGGCAAAGTTCAATCCCATTATCAGCCGTATTAACAGCAAAGAGGAGCTAGAGACAGTGAACTTGAAAACACCTTCCTCAAAAATTCATTTATTAGCTGGCAGAAGAGGACAGGGAGGAAGAAGGTCACAGGTTTGAGAGTCTGCCAAGTAACAAGCAAATGGGCAGGAGAAACCTTTCCCTGCTGAACTATAAGAAAACACAGTAATAATTAACAACGCACACATTTGTACACAACCTTCCCCCTGGACAGTCCGTCTACACGCACATCGCCTTGTCCGCTTCTCTGATACGGAGCGGTTAACACCTCCCAGAAACAACTTTGTGTCAGATAAGTGGAAATTAATGACTTCATACGAAACTGCACAGGGAGAATCGAAGGCAGCACCCGATACTCCCTGGGAAGAGGGGCAGCGGGGAGAGCACCGCTCCTTTCTCTGCGAAAGTGGTCTGTGATGAAATACTGCAACCTGCAGTTGCTCTGAGTCACCTGTAACCAATTCCTGTTCCCTCCTGCCTGAAAAAGCAGCAGTGCCCTGGACTTTTCCTTCCTGCTTGGGGCCTGTCCTCCAGCAGGCACGTCTGGGTTTGCCTCGCCTGGCCACCACCGCCTGCTGCTGCACTCCCTGCTGCCCAAACTTGGAGGCTGCGCTGCTTTGAACAGCCTCTCATGAAAAGAAAACATACCAAGAGGAGTAGAAAGTGGGCTTTATGGTAATATTTAGATTTAATTTTTTTCATTTTCTTCTTTTTCCTTATAATCTTTGAAAGCACAGATGAGAAATAGGAGTGGAGCAGCAGGTCCGTGCACAGAGATGCGAAGCTGCTCTTCCTTTCCTTACCAGCGCTGCCTGGAGCAAAAGCGGGGGCTTTATCCAGCCCAGGGTCTTGCAGCAGCTTTACCTTAATATCCCAACTTACCCTCGCGCTCAGCAGCAGCACTTTTTCCCCCATTGCTGCTCCGCACAGCTACAGAAGTGGACTCAGTCCCTGCTGCCTCTCTCCTGGTGAGGTCCCCTGCACATCTGGGCAGATGCCCCGCAGGCGTTTGGGCAGCTCGCACCACTTCAGCTCTGTCCCTTTTTCTGCCAACAACGGACAATATTCCTGGAGGTGCCAAGGGAGGTCTGCACATAGGCTGGGCAGGGGTTTCCTCCCTGGATGAGCAAGAAAACAATTTCTGCCATTCCTTGCCGGAGTGACAAAGCTGCACTGCCAGCAGAGAGCATCCCCTGTAAGCCGGAGCCTGAGATGCCGCTGCTGGCTGCTGTGCGACTGGAATTACAGCACCTTTCCCGTCGGCAACCTTCTCCAGCTGGGGCCAAGGAGCAATAACAAAGGTTCCTTTAACCTTCATTTTTCCATGGCTGGGTAAGAAGCAATTGCTGTCTCCAACTTTTTTAGTGGGGACACTAAAGTCCAGAGGCGAAAGGCTCAGAGATGACACTAAAACAGCGACAGAGGTCTCCAGCCCCAGCGAACAGTTCCCAAGTCCACCAGGAGCTGAAGCTGGATTTCTGGAGAGGGCTGGCTTTATCCCAGACCTGGGGGGGCTGTGAGGAATGGCCCAAAGGCACTGCAGAGCTGGGGAGGGCAAGGCATTCGGAGGACACCGATACTGGGAAAGGGGAGCAGCATGTGCAGGGACAGCCAGCCCCGAGGAAGCAGCCAGGGCTGCATTTCGGAAAGGAGGGCTCTGCTGCAAACAGCAGTGTTGAACCTTGTGCTGCTGCTGAGCCTTGGCCTCTTGCTCCTGCACAGCTCCAGGGGTTTTTTTTTGCCCTCTCCAAAGCCGTGATGCTGCAGAGACAGGAGGTCTGGTCCCAACTCCTGCAGCACAAGGGCTGGTGGAGCAAAGCCCAGACCTTGCGATGCTCACTGCCAGCACCGGCCTTGTGTTTTGCCCTGGGAAGCCACTTTCACATCAGGAGTGCTTTTCCCTACCCCGTTATTTCATGGGTAAGGGACAGAAATATCTCATTAGCAAACACCATGAGGACTACACCAATGCTGTGGCACTTGCAGAGAAATCAGTCTGGACTGCATGAAAATGTCCCAAGCCACAGCGTGAGCCAGACCTCGCTCATACCATCCTTACCCCGACTTTCCTGCTGCCGCAGCAGAGTCACGTCCTGGCATTGCTGGGGAGGCAGCAGGAAGCTTTTGCCCTCCATGTGTGAATCCCCACGGAGTTTCACATCATTCTACACTTCTGCATATTATCGCTTTTTATCTTGCTGGAAAAAGAGATGGCACAATTCTGCCCAAAACCTGGAGGTAAGTGAAGTCAGAGAGGTCCCTGCTGGAAACGGAAGGACCTGGGGACAGGAAGAAGCAGGAGACAAAGTCTTTCTTAGGAGCAAGGGCATGTTAGTGCTCTGCTGCCTAATGAGATTCATACTGCAGGTTTGGCTGACTCGCAGTCTTTAATAAACTCCAACCTTGGTGGCGTAAAGAGGTTAGTTGGGGTGTCAGCTCCAGCTGAGGAGAAATGCTCTGCCTGCTTGTTCTCCTCTGCAGTCTCAGCTGAGCACGCCTTCCCTCCGTGGTTTCTGTGCTCCGCCATGGATGTGGTCGTGCTTCACTGCTGCTAATTTCATTCTATGGGCTGCAAAGCCATTTGAGGTTGAAAACCCCCAACATTGGCGGAAATTTTAGCTATTGCCACTACGAAACGGGACCGAAGAACATTTCCTCGCTGCACAAAGCCTGCTGTCTACACATGCTCTGTGAAATAGGGTAAACGCTAGAGCACGGTAGTCCAATATGCCCCTAACCATGAAGTTCTCACTTTAATGCGGTGTTGACACACCATCCCAGCACACCGTGCTGGGCAGCGTCTCTGTGTGTGCAGACGAGGGGATGCAGTGGGACTTGCTGGACCATTCTGTGCAGAGGTTGCCAGTGAGGGTGGCAGCCAGGTCGAGGTCTTCGTGCTGAAATTCCAACCCCTTGGCGAATTCAGTCTCCACTGCCACTGAGATTGCCTCCCACGAAAGCATAACCTCACCTTAGCAGGACAGCCGCCGAGAGGGAATTGGTAAGTAGGAAACAGAACCATTATAGAAGTTGGATGCCCAAAAGCATTCATGAAGGGAAACGCATGGTTGGAGCTAAAGAGAAACATTAGCTTTACTTGAGTTAGCATTTGCATTGTAAAAAAGCTCTGACCCTTGATCTTCTATGAGCTTTCACCATCATTACCATCTGCCGTGCTCAGGCCATAAGAGCCAGGGAGGAAGCACATGAACCCGCCACCGTCAGACCAGCGTTCACAGCTCCCAGAGCTGGGCAGAAAAACATGGTTGCAGGCAACAAAGCTATAAATATCGAAGTGAAATAATTACCCCGCTCATTTATGATTTAAACTGTGAGAGAGGAACAGAACCAGTCTCACCAGTGACCAACCGGGGCAGAGGTGGAGCAGCCTGTAACTACTCCGAGCTGTGCAACGGTTGGGAAGAAGTGGAACAAATTGCTAAAGCCGCTTAAGCTGGTACACTCTGCAGTTTCTTCCATATTCTGCAAACTTACATGTTTCGTACTTCTGCAGATCATTGCAGAATAAATCACAAGAAAGTATTTGGGCCACCAAGGCCTTTGCTCTCCAGTCGTCATGCTGAAATCAGGTGAAATTGCCAACCTTAAAGCAGACAAGTTTGACCATAACACCTTGTTCTGATGTTGGATTTTAGACATAAATACTGAGCTGGGCTGCTTTTTAAGGTTCGTACCCTCTATTGGTTTAAGCGTCTAAGTACCTTGCAGGAGGACGTTTGGAATCCACTGCCACAGAGAAATCCAGATTTTCAGACCCAGGAGAAGAACTGGCTCCCTGAAGGCCACCAGGTCTGAGCAAAGATTAAGCCAGTTCTGGGTTTTATTGGGCAATCAGCAGGACTTTCCTCTTGCTACTAGCTGCTGCTTTAGACACTTTTAGGTAGATTTTTACCCCTGTGGATCTGGACTTGCTTTGTGAAGCTATGTATTTCTCTCGAAATTCCTGGGGCTCTGATGCATACTGTATTAAAGAGCATCCTTGGACATCTGTGCCCTTGGCTGCCTGAGACTCCAGAACTTGGCCTGCGTGAGGAAGCGTGTGAATGTCACAGCACAGAGGGCCCGAAACCAGGGAGCAAGTGAACAACGGGGCTGCCTTTAATTGAAAGATTGCAAAGTGCTACGCAAATCCCACTTGCAGTATCACGGCTGTTTTACAGCACTGCAAGGAGGTGCCCGTGCTTCGGTGGCTCACCATGGGGAAAATGCCACTGGAGGAGAGCAGGGAACGCAGCTTGATAGGAGCCCCATAACTGTGCGATCAAAAGAAAGCTGCAAAGTGAAAAAGAGAAGGTAAACGCCCCCCAATATAAGCTGAATATTGAGGGGATGGCAACAGCAGGGACTTTTGGTTGATGTCAAGTCTTCTCCAGCCACGTTGAGAATATTTCATCCTCCACCCACATAGCAAGTAGAGAAAACAACAGCATGTGGGCTGGGGAAGGGTGCTCGGAGGATGCTCCAGCTCTCCTTTTAGTGACAGCCAGTGTGTCATTAGTCCCATATTTGTTTGTTTGTTTTTTAAATAGGAGGATAAAGCCCTGCAGATCCTGTGCTGTTGTTGCAGAAGGCATGAAAGATGATCACACCCTCCCGGTAGCCTTGGCAGGTCCATACTCAGTGGGCAGGACTGCTGCAGCCAGAGCTGGGACTCTTTCCGAGGGAGCTCCCGAGGCACATCCATAGCAATGACAGATGTTACCCTGCTCGCAAGTGCAATTCATTTTTATGACGTTCTGTTTTTGCTGGGGTCCATGATAAATGCAATCGATTCCTTTTTTTAAAAAAGGAACACCACTATGTCACCTCCTAAAGGCAATGCGTGCTGCCGTAACAACTGTCAGACGACGAGCTCCTAACATGCTGCTGGTGCGAGCCCCATCTTTTATCCCTGGCAGTGGCAGCTTTATTGTGCTGGAGGAAGAGGCACAACTTCCACAGTGCCACTAGAAGAGACAATTCCTCCCCAGGTGCTCTCCAGAGGGGCGCTGCTGCCTCTGGAGACCAGTTGGGAGTGGGTGGCATTTCAGCTTCCTTACATTCCTGCGCATATTGCAAAGCGTGGTTGGGATGCCCCCCATCCCATCCTTTATAACCTCTGCAGCCAGCACAGGCTCATTCACACCGTCCTCGGCTGCTAAAAGCCTCCTATATTTTGCCCACACCGCTTTCTTCCTCTCCACTGCTCCTGTAATAGCTCCGTCTCTTTATCCTGTTCTGTCTCTCTACAATCCACTTTTTTTCTGGATTGTATTTGTATTGCAAGAGCCTATTTTTCTCCACGAGCATCTGGACTGGTACTGGTAACCCCTTGGCTTTCCCAGCACCCAGGAGCTCCATCCCCATATCTTTTCTCTCCTTCCTTCATTCTCAGGTTTTATTCCCAGCGAGTTTGTGGGGAAGGGGCAATGCCAAATGAGGCGAGGGTGCACTTTACCTCCCAGCCAAATAAGAGCCGATGCCACTCAGGTCGGGAAGTGCCTCTAACCAACATTTTCTCCTTCCCCCAGAGCCCACCTGGAGACTGAAATTAAGCATCTCTCCGGTTTTCCCTGCATTATTCTCAGCAAATGCCTGGGCATTTTACACTCTAACCCACTCTACTATTTCTCCTGGGCTCTTCTTGCCACCATGGCTCCTGCAGTGAGGGGGAGCAATGCGAGAAAAGCTTGTGTTCATTTAGACAGCTAAGAGCAATGGGCAAATCCTCCGTAGGAAAGCACTGCATGGCGTAGGGATGATCCCTCTCCTCTGATGCCCTGGGGCTCTTGGTGTAAGGCCCTGATTACAGGAAATCATCCAGAAAGGCCTTGAATAGCATTTCTCAAGCACTGCGTACTGGTCTCCAGGGCTTGAAAAAGGATGGCTGTGGTGGGTGGTGAATCAATTGGTTCCAAGAAACGTCCAAAACTGCCGACTTCGGCAGGCAGGGGCTGGCAGGAGGTGATCTGGGCAGCGGCAGCCCTCAGAGGGCACCGGGAGCTCGCAGAGGCCGGCTCCAGAGCATCGCCCCGCTTGTGCCCTGCATCTGGTACTGATGGGTTCAGGGAGATGGGGGCAGATACTCCTGCTTTAAACAGCCAGAGGGTTCTGCTTGGCTGTAAACCCACATCCCAGGGACAGACAGGAGACATCCCTCCTTACCCCTGTTCCCCTAGCACCCCCTTTCCCTCTTCTCCATTTCTTCCCAAACCATACAGGATTTTTACTGTCTAATTCTATCAATCACCAAACCCCTGTTTGTTACCCAGTGTAAGCTTGTCACCTTAATTATTTTATCTATATAATCAGAAAACCTAACAGCATCACAAATTCTAGCTCTGACTGCGGTATCTCTATAAAACAAAGCACCTCCCTGTAAAACCTACTTCTCCCAGAAACCGTCTCTAGAAATCACAGCCCTGACTCCACATGCAAAAGCGGTGTTTGCAATAATAATCAAATGTTTAGCAAACATCATTAGAACTAACTTGCCAATGAGCAGAAACAATTATCAGATAATTGCTTTATGGACAGCCAAGCAGGGAAATTAGTAATAGTATTTTCTCCATGTTAACCCGGGAAGCACAAGTAGGGAAACAGAAGCACCAAGGGACAAAAGGAGCTTTTTAAGGCCACACAAAGGGAGGGCTGAGGGTAGAAATGCCCAGTCTGATTTTATACCCACCTGCCACTTAGTTGTCCTTGTGTTGGGGACTGAAATCCCAGCCCTGGGAGCCCCAGCCTTCCCAAAGCCGGGGATCTGGAGTCACCGCCAGCTGTGTTTGCCTTGCTGGCAAGTCACCCAGCCTCGTTGCTCTGCTTCTGTTCCTGGTCTCTTGCCCACAGCGTGACCTGGCACCGTGATGGTCCTCGGTCAGGGCTCAGGCATCCATCCATCCATCCATCCACCCATCCATCCATCCATCCATCCTCAGGGAGCCCCAGGCTCCAGAAGAGGAACCCCCCCCAGATGTTGCCATTGTAACCGCTTAACCCAGGTGTTGGGTGTTTTAACCACTTAGGCAGGCAGGGGCTGCCCAACTTGCTCACCCCCAACTTGCTAAAAGCAAGGCAGGATTGTTTTCCCTTTTCCCCGTTTCCCCTCCCTGTCCTCGCCCCTGCACCTCCCCGTCCTTGTCCCTGTCCCGTCTCCGCGGGACTCCGCGCAGGCTGGCAGTGCCACCTAGGGGCGGCTCTTTTCCCGGGGAAGAGGGCGGGCGGAATAGTCAAAACAAGCTGGTGGAAATTTTTGGGCGCTGCGGGTAGCGGATTATGCAAATGAGGACATCAGCTTTAATGGCATTCCAAGATTTTTAGTCAAATTTAATTACCTTCCTTCTTCCCCCCTCTCTTTGCCTATCCCTGATCAAATTAAAACAAACAACCCCCAGCAGAGCGTTTGTGACAGGAATCGTGTTTGAGACTAATTAAAACCTGATGATCGTCACCGAGATGAGCCTGGCAGACGTCTGTGTCAGGCGGCACGGCGGACATGCGGCAGGCTTGGCGTTGGATGCTCCCAACGGCATCTAACAGCAGCTAATTAGCTGCACGCTACCGATCCTTTGTAATGCTGCATCTTCCTGCCTGAGCTGCTGGCCGGTGGGGAGGGAGCTGGAGGGAGAACGTGTGGGTCCCAATTAGCTTCAGCAATAATTTAATGGACTAATTAATAAACCCATGCGTCATCTTCTCTAGGATGCTGCTGAGCCTGGCAGGGCAAGGTCTGCAGCAGGGTGAGGTGCTGGCAAGGCTTGCCATCTGCCTTCGAACAGGGAAAGCTGGGGAGTGGGCAGGCAGCTTGCTTGAACACCCTGACCGCACGTCCACGAGCAGAAGCTGATCTGTCCCCTTTAGCTATGTGATCCTCAGCACACGGCTGCTTAGGCTGGCCCTGGGCAGCTCTCCCTGCCCCAGCCCCGCGTGGGCTCCTCAGTCCTGCCTCAGCTTCCTCCCTCCCGCAAACCTGCAGGTTTGACCTTGGTGAGGAACAACCCCAGTTGTCTCCTCTTGGGATAATGTTCTGCTTCCCCCGGCAAAGCCCCGCCACCCTGGCTGCAGCATCCTCTGGGGTCCCCTGGTCCCCAGCCTGCTGCAGCCCTGCTGTCCCCAGCAGCTGGGCACAGCATCCCACGGGAGTGACAGCTCAGCAGCTCCTGTCCCCAGGTACGGGTCTGTGCACAGAGCTGCTCCGAGCAGGTTTTCAGCCCTGGATCGTGATGTCTCAGCAACCTGCCTGGCGAGGAGTGGCCCAGGGGAGCTCTTAACATCTGCCTGTCATCACATTTGCTAATGGAGAATTAGGGCAGAAGATTCAGGACCGGATTTTGGAAAGGCAGCTTGTAAGCTTTCGCAACCTGCCCGCTGCCTGCCGCCCTCCCTGGAGCCCAGGGGCTGGGCAGAAGGCTACCTCATTGCTCTGACTGCAGGCAGTGATGTCTCCTTAAACCCCTCTGTCCTTGAAACCAGTGGTGCCTCCTCCTGAAATGCTGCTGCTCTGTGCGGTGCTGGGTTTTCTGTTGATGGCCATGGGTCCTCAGGTCTGATGTCTGGGGCACCATCCACCTTCCCTGCCTGCTGCCTGGAAAGCGCTTATCCTCCGGGTTCTGTGGGCAGGTAGCAGGCAGTGGTGTTGATCCGTACCAGACTGGGCTTTCCTTTGGCGTACGCGGGCACAGACAAATGCCATGGGAGGAGAGCTCTGTGCTGGACCAGCTGATGTCCCTGATGCCAGCCCACTGCCCCAGCGCCATCCCTGCGGCAGGGCTGGGGCTGCCCCGCGTTCCCCTTCCCCTCGGTTCCCCAACACCTTCACGCTGCTTCGTTTGCACGCGTGGCTCATTAGCTCCCTCCTGCACACCCTGCTTTGCCCAACCGCAGAGGGCCCCAGCACCACAGCCTTCAGCTGGCCACGCCAGCCGGCCCTGGTCTGGCCATGCCACCTTCATCTTTTAGGAAACAAGTTAAAATGACTCTCATGGTGGGCCCACGCTGAAGCCTTTCCTCCATGCCTTTTCGCGTGGTAGTTTCGGAGCCTTCCTCCAACACATCTCCCCTGGTTTCCAGCAATGTCTCTGTACTTCTTTCACAGCATCCCTGCACCACCTGTTCCCCTAAACCGCTATTAACTGACCTGAGCGAAGCAGTAAGAACCTTCTGAACTGCATCAGATTGTTTTTTTTCCCTTGGATGACAATTGCTCTTTTCCCGTTGTTTCCAGTGCCCCTGATGCCCGTTGGGAGCAATCTGGCAGCGCTGGCTCCCCAGCTCCCGGTCCCTCCAGCTGCATGGGTACAGCGGGCGAGGGGAGGACAGACAGCCGCTGCCACCAGAAATAAAGACGTTTTCAGGTACTGTGTGGCCGGTCCGTGAGGGGGACAAGCCACATATGAACCGTCTGTGACCCAACCCCTCAGCAGCCTTTCCCCGTCCTCGGGGATGTCCTTGTTATGGCATCAATGAAGTTACTAAATTATTCCTCTTTCATATTGCTGCAAATCAATGGGTCCTGGCGGTGTCATATACAAAAGGCTGGTTTCAGTATTTTAGTTGGGAGAGTCCTCAGGGGGAGCCGGGCTCATTAATTAAATACATTTAATCAATCTGGCCTACAAGGGCACTGGTTATTTATTCATCAGAGGCTGCAGAGTGCAAACCGGGTGATCTGAAAGGCAGTAAATAAACATGTAAATGAAAAGCTGAGACAGCAGAGCTTACTTGTGCCTGGGAGACTTCAGAGCTGGGTCAGATAATATGGGATCATATGTTTAATTTAACGAAATCCAATAAAAAAAAAAAAGCGTACCTGCAATGAACAACACCCGGGAGCCGCGGCAGCCGGTGCAGCCGAGGGAGCACGAACCCTCCGGGCTCTGGGGTCCGGGGAGGTGACCTGGGGGCTGTGATGGCCCCAGGTCCATGAGAGCAGGGGGACATCGCGGAGAAGGGAGCAGCAGCGTTGCTCCGTGCCCAGGCTCCTGCCTGGCAGACGCCAGCCACGAGGATGGGTATTACTAAAGCGCAATCTCGGTTTCCTGCAGGTTTATCTGCTCGGCTGCCTCCGCTGCTGAGGAACTTGCAGCATCGTGTTGCTCACATGTTCCCGCGAAGTTAATTACAATGCCAGCCTTTTAGGAATTAGAGAAGAGGAAGATTGCAGCTGATGAAAGTGGAAACAAAGGAGGGCGAATATGTCACTTTTCAGCTCGTTCTTTGCAGAATTGTTCTCCGCTCTTCTGAGAAATGCCGTGGGAGCCAAGCTGGCGGGGAAGCAGACGAGCTTCCTCCAGGTCTGCCTAAACCCCGGTTTTACCATTGTTGGAAAGGAGAGTGATTTCAGCATCGTCTTGAATGCAAAGACTTGCAAATTAGCGCTGAATAAAAACATCGATGGTCCGAGCGGGGCATTTCTGAATCCTTGATCCAACGGGTTTGCTGCGTCTCACAGTTTGGAAGAGTTTATATATATTCCTTCTCCTCGTTTGCACCCTCAACAAAATGGATTAACCTCCACCGCTCTGGGATTACCAGAGAGCATTTCTGAAGCAAAGACAGGGGGTTCCTGAGGTCTGAGGGCAGCGGGGCAATGCCTTTCCAGCAACCTTTGTGAGCTTTAACCAGCCCCTTGGGATGCTCCTAGCTTCAGACTTCTGCTGGGTCTGGGCAGTGCCCGTGCCATTTGTGATTGTCACTGGTGGCACAGCTAAAAATATGGGTGTGTTGGGGGGGTGTTGGTATGTGACCACCTGAGGGAAAGCATATTCAGACCCCTTTGGGTGTGGATAAAGGTCTGCTGAGGGATGGCAAGCTGCTGTTTGAAGTGAAGCAGGTGGTATTTTAGAGCGTGTGGCAATGGCGAGCAGAGTTGCCGGGTTCGGTGCAGGAGAAGGTCAGGGACCTGGACTTGCTCTCAGGAGGAGCAGGGCTTGATGCAGGGCAAGAGGTGGCTCCCCTGCAGGGAGGACGGGAGGAAGATGAGGTGCCACCTTGCCTGGCATACCCATACAAACAGAGATGCTCTCACACTTCTGTGGGCGCTGAGGAAGAGAGGTCTGGGGTGGTTGGGTGAGGAAGATGAGGAAAAAGCTGCCAGAAAGTGAGCATGGGAAGAAAAGCTGATGAAGAGTGTGGCAGGGGCACAAATGTGTAGAGACTAAGAAGCAGAGAGAAACTGAGAGTGGATTGTCGGGATTTGGGGCTGAGCTCCCCCAAAGCACAGGAGTTTTGGAGCTGGGGCTTTGCTCCTGGTCGAATTTGGCACCCCAGGGTGATGGGCGAAGGGAGGGAGCTCCCTGGGAGACAGCAAGGGCAGGGGAATAAGGAGTAGTTTGCGATACTGTGGGTGGTCTGAAGAGCCAGACTTTGCAGGGAAAAAGGTAATTCAAAGTACAGATGGGTATTGAGGTCGTCAGTGTAGGGAGGGGCACTGGATTAGCCTGTTAATCATAATAAATGAATATGCAAAGCTGGGGAGAAGGGTTTTTCCCACCACAGCTCCCTTTCTCCGTGAGAACTCGTCTGACTCGGATGTCACCCCGCCACCGAGCTATGTCCCCAGACACCTGTGGCCTGGAAAACTTTTGCAAATGGCTGTTTTTCCCACATTTTTTGGGTGCCCTGGCCACCGACTGCCCCTGGAGGAACAAAAAAGCCTTTGGGAACTGCTGCTGTAAAGATGAGCAGCTGGGGAGAATGGGAAGGTGGCCCCAGCCTCCTCCTCCTCCTCCTCCTGCTGTCCAAGGTCAGCAAGGAACGAGGAGCTCACAACCTGCCCTCCCTCCCCAGCTCAGGTCTGGCACAGCAGCATCACCAAAAGCCCATCCTCAGGCGATTTGGGGACAGGTCTCTGCAGAGCTGGGGCAGGACACTGTTCCCCCCCTCCCCGGCTTTGTGTGGGAGTGCAGAGACCAGACCTGCCTGACCCGCCCCCCCAGCCCCGCGCCACCTCTGCCGGCTCCTGCAACCCCCCTGGGCTGGGATGGTTTCAGCAGTACCTGGGATTTCTCCTCCCATTTTTTTGGAAGCGTGAAATGGAAAACTAACGTGAAGAATATAAACTGTTAAACAGTTTCAACCATAAAGAAAGAAAAAGGGTTCAGTTCCAGGTTTTGGCCTAATCTAGTATTTTTACAAGCTGGTTTCTACTCCCGCGTCCCAGACTCCCAGTGATTCACAACGACCTCATTACTTTTGAGTTAACACAACAAACTTGGCTGCTAGTTGATGGTTTATTAATACCGGACTCGTTCCCATGAAGATGTGTTCTATCTAGAAAGAAAATGCTTTTATCATATGTTCCAAGTTTCCGGCCAACACGTTCAGTCTCCAAGCTTGCCTGGTGTAAGTGTGAGAGCAGGAGGAACAATAAATATACAATCTTTTACTTATTTTTTTCCTCCGAGGATCTCAAAGCACAAACACACCTCCCTGAAAGACACCCTGGGCAGGGGATGGGATGGATTTGGTCCAGCCACCCGTGATGTGCAGTAAAGCATGGGCACGGTGCAACACCTGTTGCTGCAGCGAAGAGCAGCAGCTACGTCCCGTGACGGAGACGAACACAACGCATTCCCCTAATGCAGCGCATTGCCAAAATACCTGAACAGAAAATCCATACGCTTGGAAATGAAAGCATTTGTCCTTTTGCTGTCTTCGCTGTTAGCTGAAGGAGCGTGCATCTTCTCCAGGGGCTGCATGCGGGAAGACAGATGGTGAGAGTAACTCTAGTTGTCAGTCCCTGGGGATGTGCAGAGGAATCAGTATTTGGCATCTGATTTAGCTCGGCTGCCTCCTTGAGTCACCACTGTCCCAGGCACTGAAAGACGTATGGGCTTCTGAGACAGTTAAATTAAACCTTACTAAACAGAGGGGTATGCCGTCGCCCCCTCCGAAATGTCAGCTGGCAGCTCGTAATGAAGATCCAATGAATCTGTGCTCGCTACCCTGAATTTGAATGTCTTCCCCCCTCCCCTCTGCAGGTCAGAATTAAACTGGCCGGGGAGAGGAGAACGGCTCTGAAACCCACAGGAGAACCCACACAGGCAGAGCTGGGGCCAGCGGGTAGGGACGGGCATGGATGGGCCTCTTTGGCTTCTGAAAAAGGGGAAGCCTTTGGAGAACATCTTCTTTGCAGATGGTTGGGCTCCTGTGTCAAAGCAGAAATGGCTGCGGTGGATGGTCACTGCAGGGAGGGTTAGCTTCCCTGGAGTTGTTCAGCCTGGAGAAGAGAAGGCTCTGAGGAGACCTTAGAGCCCCTTCCAGTCCCTGAAGGGGCTCCAGGAAAGATGGGGAGNTCACCTCCAGGTGGGACCGCAGGTGGTCCCTCACCTCTCATGTACCTGAGCATCACAGCTGGTGGTGAAAATTCCCTCTCCTTTCATGCATATGATGACTGAGGCTTGTCACATCCCAGGCTGTCTCCTGGCTGCTTCTCACTCCTGCCAGGATGGTTGTGTCTTTCCGCTCCAGCTCTGCTGTTCATGGGACAAACACCCACTTCCAGGTAGAGCCACCACCCCTCTCCTTGCAGGATCAGGCTCCAGGAGGGCTGGCAGCGTGGCCCAGCCTGCTCCCACCCACCTTTCCCCCCACGGCGTGCGAGCTCATACCTGGGGAGTCCCCCTGAGGAGATGTTCAGGGAAGGGATGCAATGCCCACAGCCTGGGTGGCAGCGAGCAGCAGAACCAGCGCTGGCGCCGGGACACGTGCTACCAGGGGCTCCCGGGAGCCGGGCAGAAGCTGAGGGGAGCCCCGCTTAGGGGACGGCTTTGTTAGCTGGGGAGGGGGACACCTGAGAAGCAGAAACACTAGAGAGGAGGAGGAGGAGGAGGAGGAGGCAGACATTCCAGGAGAATCCACATCTGTAAGGAAACGGAGTGGGGTCCAAGGCTATAATACATCCCAGATGAGGCTGGGGAAAGTGCTCTAGCAGAGCATGAGTCATTGCAACCGGAGGGGAGAGCAACAGCTCTTTGATAAGAGGCAAAGCATCTTTACTTGGCTATTTAATCTTCATTCGCCGACTGTGCCGGCTGAGAGCCTTGGACAAGGGTCCCCTGGGGACCCTGGCATTCAGACCCCTCCCTTGGCTGCTGGACCAGTCTTTGTGTCCTTCCTGGGCACGTGGCAGTGGGGCTCTGGTGCCCACAGGCTTCTCAGAGTGTGGGGCAGGGGGAGATGACAGCTGCCTGCAGGGCCAGGCTTGGCTGAGGCCAGCTCTGGAGGCCTCCAGAAGGTCCCGTTCTCAACACAGGTAGGACCCATCTCATCCACACTAGTATGAATAGCTGAAGTTAAAGGAGCTAGGCTGATGTCAGGTTGGCGTGAGCCCCAAAGCTTATGCCTGTGAAGATGCTTATGTCCCCTTTCTGGTCTCCTTTTTCAACTAAATCTCCCCCAGCAGTTCAGCATTTCCTTCTGATCCTTCTCATCCTTCTTCTCTGGGCTTCTCCCACATCTTTCTTGAATGGCTGTACCCCAAACTGCTCTTCCGACACACCTCCAGGGCAAAGCGGAGGAGAACCTGCACTCCAGGTGTCTCAAAAATGCTGCTGCTGTCTAGGCAGCCCAGGCAACGTTTGACTTTCTCTCTGAGGGTGGCATGGTGGCCTCATGCTCAGCTTGATGTCCACTGCAGTCCTCAGAGCCTGCCTTGCCAGTCAGTCCCCCTCCTGCTTCAGTGCGCTTGATTATTCCTAAGGGCAGAACTTCATCTACTCCTGTTGAACTGTGCTTCACTTTTCCCCCAAGACCATCTCTCCTATTTCTCAAGATCATTTCAAATTCAAATCCTATCCCCGTGTCCTTCTTGCTCCATCACATATGCAAAATAAATAGGCAGACTCTTATTCTATCAACCAAGCCATTAATGAATGCATGAGCCCAGAGCCAACCCTTCTGAAATCCTGCTCCATGCATGCTTGCAGCCTGGCAGGAGCACCGGATAACTTCTCCATTAGTGCAAGATTTGGGCAGGGAGCACCCAGTTCGTAATCATTTCAGTTTTTCTCTCCCTTGCGTACGAGTGTGCCAATAAGAGACAACATCAAAAGGCACTAAAGACAAAATATAGGACAACTCCTGCTTCTCTCTATCCATAAGGCTGTTGCTCTGTCATAAAAAGAAATGCAGGATTGGTTTGACATGATTTTTTTTTCTTGAGAAATCCATGTTGACTGCTTTCCTTGCCGTGTTATCTTCTCACTGCGTACAAGCTAGTGGGAGAATGTGTCCTGGTGTTTTCCCCATAATGGGTTTAAGTTGGCCGGTGCGTACCCACCTGGCTCCTCGTCCCCGCCTTGCTGAGGCAGGGACCCTGTTTTCCCACTGTGGAGTGGCGAAATCTTCAGAAAGGCCTCCAGGATGGCTACCCAGAACACCGGAATTGCTTGCACACCTGAGGGTTAATGTCAGTAAAACTAGCAGATGCAAAGGGATCTAAAGGAGCTAATGAATCCTGCCCCCTCCTCACCTGCGTGGTCCCCATTAGGGTCCCCCCTGCCACTGCTGCAGCGTGTCAATGGGGGGTTACACCCCAGCGCTGTGTGGGATGTGTCAGCGGCAGAGGTCACCAGTTCTTCGGGCGTGCATGGGTCCCGGCGTGGGTCTGGGCATGGGTCCTGGAGAGGGTTCAGGTATGTGTGGGTCCTGGCATGGATCCTGGCGTGGGTTTGGGTATGTGTGGGTCCCAACATGGGTCTGGGCATGGATTCCAGTGTGTGTGGGTCCCGGCATGGGTCCTGGTGTGTGTTTGGCTGTGTGTGGGTCCTGGTGCATGTCTGGGCGTGCATGGGTTCCAGCATGGGTCTGGGCATGGGTCCCAGCGTGGGTTCAGGTATGTGTAGGTCCCGGTGTGGGTTTGGGTACGTGTGGGTCCTGGCGTGAGTCTGGGCATGGGTCCCAGCGTGGATTTGGATGTGTGTGGGTTGCAACATGGGTCCTGGCATGTGTTCAGGTAGGTGTGTGTGGGTCCTGGTGTGGGTCCCGGCATGAATCTCGGTGTGAGTTCGGGTATGTGTGGGTCCCAGTGTGGGTCTGGGCGTGTGCTTGGGGATGTGTGAGTCTTGGCGTGGGTCCCGGTGTGGGTCTCAGTGTGGGTTCGGGTGTGGGTCTCAGCATGAGTTAGGGTGTGGGTCCAGGCATGGGTCCTGGCATGGGTTCGGGTGTGTGTGGGTCCCGGCGTGGGTCCCGGCGTGTGTCTGCGTGTGGATTCGGGTATGTGTGGGTCCCGGTGTGGGTTCGGGTGTGGATCCAGGC
>VWZL01001168.1:93796-168202 GCA_013396915.1 Stercorarius parasiticus
GGGGTCCGGCCGTGCGTGCCGGCGGCCGCCGCGGGGGGGCAGGCGGAGACCGCGGGAGGCGCGGGCGGGCGGCGCTGTGCCGGGCTGCGCTGCGGGGCATCTCCTGCGTGCAGGGACCCAGGCTCTTCTGCGATTCAGCAGAAGAGGACGGAGAAGAGAGAGATCTGCGGGCTGTGCCGTTCCGCTTAGCAGGAGAGGTCTGGGGGCTCACCAGAGAGTCGTGAATTCGTTTGTAAAGTGAGTTCTGAAATCAAATCGATACAGGGTTAAAAGGGGGGAAAAAAAAACCCAAACCACTGAAGATGGGCTCCTGACTGAGGTTTCGAGGGGATGAACTCAGTACTTGATGGGGCAGAGGGGAGGCGCAGAGAGAGGACAGGTCCCAGCAAGGCAGGAGGGCAGGGGTTGGTGCAGAGATGAGCCCGCACCAGGACCAGGTCACCAAATTGTGCCCAAACCCCCTCCCTTCCCAGCTGGGTTTTCTGTTTGGCTCCTTCCCAGAGCTGGAACTGTGCCGTGGGGATGCCCATGGCTGCAGGTTCCCCAGGGCAGACACCTCCAAAGCTCAAGCTTGTAGGTGCTGCCTGGGGTCAGTGCCTGCTGCTGCCAACAGCATCCTCTTCAGAAGCTGTTCTGCTCCCATCTTGCGTTTGTTTCCCAGCCTCTCTCCAGCCACTGGAGATGCTCGTGTGAAAGTGGGATCTTTGTTTTGGGGGCGCGGAGCCAGCGCTCGCCCCACCTGCAGCCAGCATCCCCGCCTGGGCCACGCTGCGGTTGCCGGGGCAATGGTTATGATGTGATAAACAGAGGGAAATGGTGATGACGCCAGCTGGGAAAGGGCAGAATGAATTTTATTTCGCGTTTATTGAAGCACAAATTACCATAAGAAACAGCCTCCTTGTGTGCAAACACGGGAAACTGAGACCCTTTGAGCTGCACGGGTTCTCTCTGGGCTCAGAAACCAGGCTTTCAGCAAACATCCCTGACCTGCTGTTTGAGCTGAGCTGCGGGTTTTCCATGGAAATGTGTGTTTACATTTGCAGACAGATATCAGGGTGTTTGGGAAGGCTCTTTTGGCAAGCGTGGTGTGGAGATGGCCACAGCGGGATGCTCTGGCTTTGCAGAGAGCTGGCTCCCCTCTCGGGGATGCAGGCACCGGAGCAGCACGGGAGGCGGGGAAGGAGCCAGCAACCCCATGGTGGGACAGGAAAGGTCTGTTGCCTTTGACCAAACTGGGAGGAAGCTCCCAGCAGAGGTTATGACTGATCTTACAGCAGATAAGGAGAAACAAATCCTAGATTTTGCAGCTAGTGATGCGTTTTTACAAGCTCTGGTTGTTGATGCATTTTCATCTTCTTCTCCCACTTTCCTGGGCTGCAATACGTAGGGCGGGAGAGACAGGAGGAGACTCCGTTCTGGTCCTGCTCTATGACTCATGGCCCAGCTCGCAGGAGCATCTGGCCTGGCTTCAGACGTGGCTCGGAGAAGCTGCTGGACCTGCTCAGTGTGAGCTGATGAGCTGACTGAGCACGAGCCTCCAACCCCATGGCGGGTCCCTGGGACGGGGTCAGACACAGGAGAGAGCAGCAGCCAGCTCTGAAGGGGACAGACTGTGTTAGGAAGTGCCCAGTGAGGAGCACATTGGGGCCAGGGAAGCGGCAGCTCCAGGGGAGCCTGTGCTGGAAGAAGAGCGGCTTTGCTGGCATGTCCCCAAGGTGTTGTGTGTGGGGCTTGTGCAAGAGAGGTGGGTGTTGTGTGACGGGCTGACATCAGCGCCGGAAAATCTCCCAACACAGGAGTTTAAATGCATCCTACAAGTTTTGCTAATGCCTGAGGACCCAAGTCCATGGCTGTTCCTCAAGTCTCTGGAATGAAAGGGCATGTGTTTTACAGCAGACCCCAGCTGGACTCAGGCTCCTCTGCCTTTGTATCCCAGCTGTGGCAACGCTAATCTCCAAAACTGGCTTTGGCATCTGTCAGACAATTCTCTTCACCTTGGGTGTCATACCTTCCCCTCCTCCCCACCAGCCCTGGGCATCATCCCTTCCTCTCCTCCCCATCAGCGCCTGGCAGAGAGGGTGCCTGTGTCTGCCTAGCCTGCACTGCCTGCCCTTTGGGGGATGCTGCTGGCTGGGTCAGGGTGCTCAGCTCCATCATGGGACCCCTCTGGAGCAGAGAGAGGTTTGTGAACTCCTGTGGGGTAGAAGCAGATCAGGGTAAAATGTGCATATGTGGGGGTTTCTCCCATCCCTTCTCTGTTTTGCTGCAAAGGCAAATCACAGCAACCTGCTGCAGGTCCTCTGGAGGAGTTATGGCAAACGAGTTTATGGAAGAGCGAGTACCTCAGAGATGACTTTCCATCTATAGCTAAAAGTATCCACCATGGGCTCGTTCTCTCTGCATGTTCCAACGAAGCCCCAGCGGCCGCTGCCGCGGTGCGGATGGTCTCCGGCAGGAGCTGCAGCCTAGGAGCGGGGAAGGTCCGACAGCGGTAATATTAGACTCGCTTGCAGATGGAATTGCACTCACAGATTTTTCTAAACCAGGAGGGACCATATATAACTATCTAGTCTGATCTGCAAGGAGGGGAGGGCTGCTCAGAGCGGGAAGGCCGGCGGAAAAATTAGCCAAGAAACACTGATTAATACAAAGTCTTCCCACGTACCCCATTCTGCATGACTCCTACTGTCCCGCTTTCAGGCCATCCCACCGAGGATGAAATGAAGAAACCCTCAAGGAAATTTAAAGTGGCTCCAGGAAATACCTGAACCTTTCTGCTGCAGGAAATGAAAGCGGAGAAGGTTGAGTGGCAGCGAGGGGCCGGGACACCCACCCAGGGAGCATCCTCAGCCTGCTGGGGCTGCGTCGTGGAGGACATGAAGAGAAGGTGATCATCCGCAGCTGGTGAAAGAAGGGAAAAAGATTTC
The DNA here is from genome assembly GCA_013396915.1 of Stercorarius parasiticus. NCBI lineage: Eukaryota > Metazoa > Chordata > Aves > Charadriiformes > Stercorariidae > Stercorarius > Stercorarius parasiticus. The sequence continues at coordinate 96,724 of VWZL01001168.1, forward strand.
CTTCCAAGAGAAAAGGAAAAATCCTCTACGCTCGTTCACAAAATCCCTGCTCACGTAATTCCCTGTTGAGAGGAGAAATTTGCTGCTCGTTGCCGGTGTGAATCATTTAAGGATGAAATTATCAGTCCGTTGTGTTTCCACTCAGCTGGAAAAAAGCAGACATCCATCGAGAAACTGAGGCAGAGTCCGGAAGACAGGACTATGCACTTTTTGCCTGTGCCCCACTTTGTGAGTCTTTTTCCCCAGTATCCCCAGCTCAGCTGCTCTCTCCTTTCCCCTTCCTTCCGCCATCCCAATGGATGGACGTTCTTGGAAGCAGCTCCAGCCTGCGCCAGGGCGTGACCTGCAGGCACCCACCTCTGGGGGTGTCCGGCTCTTCCGGCCCCTCTGACCCACCAGAGACCCTCTAGGGAGAAGAGATGGGGGTGTCCCGGGGGGTTCCTCGGGAGGAGGAGGATGATGGCAGCTCCCACCCAGCCCGACAGGGTGAGGACACGGCATCTGCCATCTGGAGCCTGTCAGGAGCCGAGCACCCGCTCTCCTCTCTGGTCTCCTCATCAGGGATGAACACATGCACAAAGGGCCACCGCAATGAAATATATATTTATAACAATCATAATTATTATTCTTTCACCAATTTTCTCTTCCGTGGATGGAGCCTGGCAGAGACTACAGAGCAGGCAAAACTGCTAAAGCAGAAAGTAATGGTGCCCCCAGGACAAATAAAAAGCATACTTCAAACCAGCAGATGCTGCTGAAAGCCCCAGCGCAGGAAATATCTGCAGAATGAATCGGGAGTTTTATGGAGCTTGGTTTGCAGGTTTTATAAGAAAGTTTCACCAGCCCAGGAGGGGAAGGGAAACGAGGACCAGGGGCTGGCACCTCGGGGAGCGGGGCTGGCACATTGGGGTGTGGGTGCCGGTGTGGGACAGCGTCTCTTGGTGATTTATGGGTCTGGCGTGAGCCCTGATAAGAAACACAGATGATTCCTCCCTCACCGGTTCCCCAAAGCGGCCTCGCATGAGCCAGCGCCTCAGTGAAACCCTAGAAAGAGCGGAGGGTTGCAGAGCCCCGGCGGCTCTCGGTGGGCGCAGGGAGGCTCAGCCCCGGGGAAGGAGGGAGAGGGCTCTCGCAGGAGGAAAGAACAAGATCTAAGGAGCAATGAACGAGACAACATCCTCCGTGAGAAGTGGGGAGTCCCTGCCCCACACCCCTCCTCACACTTTCAGGCTCAGTCTGTACCCACACTTCAAAGTCCACGACTTCTTCCGATATGGGGAGTCCTGGGCAGCAATTCGGGAGATGGGATACAGACAGGTTGGATGTAAAGGACAGACGGTATCACCGACTATGTATAGCCCCAACCGCTGCTGCTGCCCCAGGCCAGAAAAAAATAAATAAATCAAGAAAACAAGGTTCCTGTCCCGAAAAGCCTTCAAACTATGCTGGGAAGAGCTCAGGCTGTCCAGCAACAGCTGGAACAAAGGCATTCCTGCATGTGCTGCTGAGGTTTGGCACGTGCCTTGTAGTTCCAGGATTATTTTTTTTTTTATAGTACGTCATAAAATAATGTTCTATATTCTATATATTTTTATGGCCGGCAGGAGAGCAGTAGAGGGCAGGGAGCGGCGGAAGGCTGGCCAGCAGAAGGAAGGCTGTAGGAAAGGAGACTCCAGAGGAGAAGCCCAGGGCGGGCAGGTATCCTGGGACCGGGGTCTAGTCCAGCACGGAGCGGGGCAGGAGCGGGCGAGCGGTGGGGTGAAGCGCCCAGAAGTCTGCGAGGGGGATGAGTCAGGGTGTCGTGAGCCAAAAGCAGACTGGTGGGAGAAGGAGGGGAGGCTGAAGAAGAGGTACCACCCCGGTTAGCTCTGCCCAGGGGACACGGGGCGAGGGAAATCCCCACGTTGAGGGTTTGGAAGAGGTTGTCCCCTCCTGCTGCAAGACCAAGTACATCTGAGGTCTTTTTCGCCCACTCGCTGGATGCTGCGTTGTTAATAGCAAGAAAAGCATGGGGGTGTGACTTTTTTTACCGAATTGCCTTCAGCCTGGCTCTCGGGTCCCCTCTGAGCTGCCTGGAGGTTTCATTGCTTCTGCGTTTATGACAGGGGCTGGCCTGGCTCTGCAAGAGTGAGGATGCACGACACGAAGGTGTTTGCACCATGGACAAGCCCTTAGCTTTAGTTTGAGGGGGCAGGTGGATGGACTTCCCCAGCAAGCTACCGCTTCTCCAAGTGATGGGGTGAGGAACAAAAGCCATCCATAGCACGAGACCTGAAAATGGATATTCAGGGAGCAAAATGTTTCTGGGAGTGAAAGAGCAAGGGGGTCTGTTGAGATAATCCAGAGCATGAAGACTCAGGTCACGTCTTCCCCACTCCTCCCCAGTGTCCTCACACCTTCATTTGCCATCTAACCGGTGGCAACGTCCTGGGACCTGCTCCGTCTTCACAGCCCCGCTCCCCGCGTGAAGGCACCGAGAGGGTGTTACGGGATCCATCAGACAAGCCAAGCAGAGCCGTCTGCTGTTATGGGAAGGGCACGGAACGGAGCCAGTGCCAAGCTGGAACCAAGCCCTTGGCTTCAGGATGGGGCTCATTAGATGCTTAATTTTTAAGATATTCGCTAACTTTACGGGTTCTTTTCTGGCCGAGCGTGGAAACTTGCCCTGTGGTCTCTGATGGCGTCTGTGGGCTCGGGATGCCGGGGTGGGAATGGAGTGCGGCGTGTCAGGACCTGCGGCACTGTGGGTGGTTGGGTGGGAAGGCGGGCGGTAGCTGCGGGTTGCATGGACCAGAGCCCACCCGCCCGCGCCAGGCATGTTCCTGCAGCCCTTCCCGGGCGATCCCGGCGGGAGCCCAGGTGATGGTTGCTCTTTGGTCCCTGCCCCTGGGGCAGCTCCAAGCCTTTGATTTCAAAGGCTTGTCAGGGCGCTTTAGCAGCCTCCAGAAAGCGCATGTAAACACAGCGATTAAAAAAAAAAAAAATACGGTTCCAGGGGCTGTGCTGAGGCTAAAAATGGCACTGAAGTAGCCCAGAGAGAGAGGTGCCACATCAGCAAATATTTTTCTTCTGAATCCCCAAGGAGCTAACAGCAACGGGGAAGGGGTCAGAGCTCAGGAAGTGGGAGAGGGTGAAGGCTGGGAGAGGACTCACCCCCAGAAGGCTGGAGAGGAGAATGCATCGCTGTAGGCTCAGTGGAAGAGGCTTTGACTGTTCAGGAGGGAAGGAAGGAGCAATTTCTAGATAAAACGATAGGACTACCTAGACAACCACATTGTTTATTAGTGGGAAAGTTGGAGAATTTTAGAGGGAAGGTGTTATGAAGGTCATTTATTATGGCTAGCTCTGCAGAACAGCACCTACGGGTCTCCACAGTGCACAGCTGCAGCTGGAGCAGAACCAGGGCTCGCTCCCTCCAATTCCCAGTGGGTCGTGTAACAGCTCATGGATTTTCTCCCAGTAAAATACAGCTGGGCAAGAAGGGTCACTTCTTCTTTCCTCCTTTCTTTCCTGTTTCTCACCTTTTTTTTCTCCACATCAGACGTGCTTTTCATTTTGTAACGTATTGACAGGCGCTAGAGTTGAGCCACAACCAGGTGAGCTTGGCAGGGGCCATCAGGGAGAGGAAAGCGATTTTGGCTGCTGAGCTGAGCTGGGTCCAGCGTGGTGGTGGGCGCTGAACCGGCCCCTTCTCTGCGCAGCATCACCCACAGCAGCTGCCCACAGGTGATGCTCTACAGATCGCTCCTGCCTTGTCTTGCCACCAAGGGTCCCACCAAAGCTGCTCAGTAAAGCTCTGCTTAACACATCCCTTGCTCCAGATCAGGGCTCATCAGACCCGTGTCAATAATATGCATCTTCAGACCCTGCTCCAGCCCCTCCTCGGACTCAGTCTTCCCCACTTGTCTCCCTTTCTGGGACTTTATTTACCTTTCAGCCTTTGAGGAGCAGCAGGGAGTGGTGGCTCTTGGTTTGCCAAGCACACAGCAGCAGCACAAAGCAAGCAGAAACCCTTTCAAAGCCGGCTGGAGGAGAAAGAGCTCTTTCTCTCGGTGCTCAGGGTATTCCTCTCTGTTCCCCGAAACGGATAGGCTGTGGCCAGAAGTTAATATTCCTCTGGCGTGGTGCCCTGCCCGGGGAGGGTGGCAGGCTCTCGCATTTAATAACTTATTTATCTTTCCTTATTGCAGGAATGATGACAGTTTTCATTATTAAGCTGCTAGGTAATAGTCTAGCCTTTGGTGGGAGCTGAATCATCATCCCCTCTTTGCTGACAATTTGATTCAATTACCTGGGAGAGGCGTGACAGGGAGGAGGATGAGCGGTGCCCCATCGCTGCCACAGTGGCCAGCCACAGACCGGGCAGCAAGATGGGGCAACCACGGTGCTTGATGCCAGGGGTAAAATGATGGTGTGACGAGCAGAGATGGCTCTGTCGATGGCCGGGGTGGTGGCTGTCCCCCAGCGATGCCCTCTGCTGTCCACCCCTGCTCCCCCTTCTTCCTGCAGCGGGACAGGCTCCCACCCCAAGGAGCCCCACATGTTCCTCGCCATGGGGCTTGCTGGAGCAGGGGACCGCGTGCGCGATCAAGCACAGGGTGATGGGGAGCGCAGGCATCTCCCAGCCGGAGAGCCGCAGCCCTGACCCAGTCCCAGCACCCTGCTCCGTGCAGATGCAGTGGTGGCAGGGACACGGGAGAGGGCTCTCCAGCTTCTGCCTTGCCTTGAAAATGGCTTTCTCCTCCCCAGCCCCGAGGGGTTTGGAAACCACCAGCCCAGAGTGGTATTTTGTGTGCGCGCTATTGTGCTGGAGGGAAGCCACAGAGCTCCTGGCGAGGCTCTTCCCTCCCCGCTCTGCCCAGATGCTCCCCAGACAGCGGCTACAGGAGCCGGGCGGTGGGAGCTCCGGGGAGGAGGAGGAGGCAGCACCGGGCAGTTTATGGACACCGCTAAAAAAAAAATGAGGGCAAACGGGAGAGAAACTGGCTGGGACCTAGCAGCGTTCCTGTGCCTGCGCCGCAGCGCGAGGAAGCAGCTCTGTGATTGCTGCTAGACCCTGCTCGCAGATGCAATGAGGCGGCAGTAATGATATATGCAATCAATTAAACATGACCAATTTTTAATTAGATGTATAAACACGCCTAAAGTTAAATGAGGTTTCTTTATAGAGAAAGAATGAAGCATGGTACCATATTAAATGAGAAACTCATGCTGTTCCCAAATGGGAGCTTCCCAGATTCACACATGGAGACGCCTTTGGAAACCGGCCCCTCTCTTTCCACTTGGCAGAAGCCGATTCCAGTGGTCAGGGGTGTCTGGGCACGTGGACCAGGCGGCACAGGGAAGCAGCAGGGAGAACGGCCGCATCCCTCTCCTCTGGGAGCCTCAAAGCAGATGGGATGAATCCCGGCATTTCCCCAGCTCCCACTTCAAGCCGTGCTTTGCAGCGTCTCTCCATCCTCCTCCACACCAGCCTCACAGCCAGCCAGACACCCCCCACCCCCCGAGATGGGCCCGCTCTCAGCTGGGGTGCTTTCTCTCCACTTCCATATGCACACCTGATTATAATGCTGCCGTTACAGAGGAAAAGAAACAGAATTTAAAAAAAAAAAAAAAAAAAAAGTGAACCGGTTTCTAATTATGCCTTGTTTGCTTTCATTTAGAGATAATTCAGCCCACACAAAAGTTGTTCTCCATATTAAAAGAAATATATATTTAAAAAAAAAAAACCCACAGATGCATGGCTTCATTAAAAAAAATTAAAATGTAGAAACTAAGTAGTGTCTATTTCCACCTTTCCCCCCCTCTGATTAAAAACTATTTGCATTTCAAAACAAGCCATCATTAATTTGGACCAAATGTTACTAGGGCTCTTCTTTCTTGTCAGGGTAATTAAGCATGTGGCAGGGTGGTGAATGACTCCTTCTTCGTACAAAGACTCAGATTAGCTGCTTCCTCTGGGCTGAGGTGGTGACTCAGAGGGACGCAGAGCCTGGATTTCGGAGCAGCTCATTGCACGGATACCTCGTGGCTCAGAGACCGAAAGCGGGGTGATGACACACCCCCTCTCACCTGCCTGGACCTTGCTATGGGGTACCCAGAGAAAAATGCTTCCTGAAGGTGAAGCCAATGCTGAGCGTGCACATCGAAAATTAAGGGCAAGAAATCCCCCCAGGAAGCTTTTAGACCCAAACCTGTAATGATTCCTGCACAGACTTGGAGATCTGGCTGACAGCAGTGGTATTTTGTGCAGGCACAGGGATCTGCCAGCACAAGCTGGAGGCCACGGTAGTTTGAGAAGAATAAAAAAGCCCCAGGAAATCCAGAGATTATTTGCAGGAAACTCAAACACTTGAAAGAATGGAAAGTCACCGCCGAAGGTGAGCGATCTGCCTTCCACCCGTCCCTGCCTGCGCACCACTCCCTCCTCCTCTGTGTTTTCCTAAACCCTTGGAGGATGGCACCTGGGGAGCGCTGGTCGCCTCCGAACCTGCCCCTTGAGCGGAGCAGATTCCCTGGCCCCAGCTCAGCTTTTGCTCTTTCCCTGCATCCCTCTGGTTTTGCAGTGCCGGACCGGGCAGCGCCTGCAGAGGCGTCTGGCTCTGAGCATCCTGCATCCCGCAGCCCCCTCAGTGCTGGGACAGGGTGATGGGCGGACACGTCTGAGAAGCAATGGTCCACCAAGAGTCAAACCCTTTGAGATGGCAGGTGCCACCGAACGAGGAGCAGGCACTGTGCGGGGGGAGCTTGGTGGCACAGGGAATAGCTTGTGTCAGAGTATGTAGTGCAAGACGGGGAGGAAAACGAGCAGGAGCCTTTCCTCGGTCCCCGTGTTCGGAGATGAAGGGCTACAGGCAGCAAGTTCTGCCGGGCTGCTTCTCCCGAGGGGTTTGGCAGCTGCCTGTCACGGGTGGATTTGGGCTTTTTGTCTCCTGTGGTGGAGCTGTCGTGTCAAACAGCAAATTTCAGTGCCCGTACCACAGTGGAGGACAGCCACAAGACAAGGTCCGTGGCTGATCTCGCTTGCCGGAAGAGTCAGTGCAGCTGGAAAAGAAGAGGAGAAACTTGCAGGCTCACAAGCACTTCTCCCTTTAGGTATCTCTTCTGTCGCCAGGTGCCCTGCTCTGGAGGTGCTGGGGGTGCAGTCTCCAACAAGCAGGTAAAGCAATTTGTAAAACACAATCCAGATTCCTGAGGTTTTCTCTCCTTCTCTAGCAGGGCTGAGTCCGGGTGGTGCGGGTGGGTTGGAAGAAACCACGATTACAGCCTTTGGTTCCTTCTAAATCCAAACTGAATTTGAACGAAAGTTTCTGGATTAATTACAGGGGAAAAAAATACTGAAAATTAGATACAGAAAAGTCAGAGACTCACACGAGGAGTTTTGAACAGAGCTGCAAGGCTGGCCAGGACTGAGTGCCCAGCCTCAGCATCCTCCAGGTATTTCACATTTTCTTCCCAGGGTGCCTTAACCTGGAAGGTCTCAATGGGGGAAGGACATCTTAACTCAAAGCAAGCCGTGCAGCCCGAGGAATCGAATCATGTAAGAGCTTCTCTGTGAGAGGACACTCAGCCTCTGGGCTTCAAGACCTTAAGGGCTTCCTACAGCAGTTGTGAAATACAGCCTACAGCCGTGAGAGCACGGGAGTCGGTCTGAAACAGACGATGAAGCTCTTTGCTCAAGGGCTGCCTGTGCTGATGAGTGCCGAGGACAAGGATGCTCTGGCCGACCCTGTGTTTTGCTCCTGAAACGTCCTGTGGGCACATCAACATAGTAATTATGAATGAAAATGATTTACCAAGACTTTTCCTTCATGGCAGTTGCCTACTGTGTGTGTTTGCTACTGGTTTTAAAGCCCTGGCCAGGACCTGTGGACACCCACACCCCGGAGGCACACGGGACTGCCCTGCTCCCGCCCCCCCCACAGCAGCTCCCGCATCTGTTTTCTGGGGGATACCGGCCAACATTCCTCTCAAATAACATTCCAGAGATATTTACAAGATACGTACAGAAAATAAATACACGAGAAGAGAATTTATTAAAAATAATAAAACCGAGGAGCCGAGGAACGCCTCGCCTGCCCCGCTGACACAGCGCAGCCGCCCACGGGTGCTGCCCGTGCACCGATGCCGGGCTGGAGCCGGAGCAGCGCTGGGAGCAGAACGGAGCCGTTAGCTTTTTATGCGTTGGCATGGCTTTGGCATCTTCTCTCTGGAGCAGGGCATGGAGCTCGGAGAAATCATCCTCCCCGGGGTCGTACCGATGCAGTTCGCTCCCTTGCTGCAGCTCATGCCGGTCCGGATCACCCATCCTCGGCACCCACTGCTGCTGTGCCCATCAAGGATGCTGTGCTCACACTGGAGCGTGAAAGAGCTCGGAAGTGCTGTGCCGAAGAGGAGGAAAAAAAGCAGACTATTAATTAACAGCAAATGCACAGTTAATGGGGCTTTTTTTCCCCTTCCTAAACAATCCATCAAAGTGATTTCATTGAAATTTAGCTGATGGGGCGCTAAATGCAGCTGGTCTGTCCTGCTCTGGGGTGGTTTTTTTTCTGTCCTGGCTAGAAGAGAAAGCTGATATTGCAGCCTCGGATTTGGGATTAACTGCACACTTTGGGGATGGAGACAGTGGGAGTGAATAAGTTAGTGCTTCTGCCCCTGCCAGAGTTTAGAAGATATAGGGGCTGTGAGGAAAGGGGTTACAATACACAAAACTGACATAATACTCACCCCTTTCTTTATACGTGCTCCTTTACTGCCTGCAAGTTCATTTAAATACAGAGCAGAAATTCCTATTGGGCCAGTTTAAGGACTGTAATAAAGCCGAGCTAGGGAGGAAGGCCAACCTGGTTATTGGTGATGCCGTTACTGGATATGTCACGTTGTTACCGAGTATGCTTGACAGACCCCCTGAAATGGCCCTGCTTCACAAAAAAAAAAAAAAANAAAAAATTAAGGTTGTTAAAATTTTTAGTGTTTTTTAAAATTGCTCTTCTATAGAAAGAGGGAAAACAGCTGTTTACTGCTTTAAAGGCTTGTTTTTTTCCTTAGAAGTCACATTGCTTGTGGAATTTAAGGGCACAGGGAAAGGCTAAATGTAACCTAGAAAACTGCCCAATATTTCAAAGCGCCCAGCTGCCACCGTCTGAGCCAACCCCAGGTCCCAGGCGGAGCAGCGCCTTGGAGCGTGGGCTCAGCTTCGAGCATACGCTTAATGTCCCCATCAGAGCTGCACGCTGAAGTGCTTTGCCGAGTTGGAGCCAGGGGATGCTCCCGTATCTCTGCCTCCTGTACACCACAAGCAGCCCGAGCTCGGGGGCAGCTATGCTTTTTGGGGAACACAGCGGAGTTTACCCCCAAGTCCAGCCCTCTCCATCATTTCCAACCGCGGTGCTTGCGGGAGGTGCCCTCCTCGGAAGCAGGCAGGGGCAGAATGCTCTGATGAGGGTGCTCGGAGAGGGTGATGCACCACAAACCAGAGGCTCTCTGCAGCCCAAGAAACCAGCCCAGTTCTCCCTGGAATCCCTCTCATCCATCCAACCTGCCTGTGTTTCCAAAGACTTAGAAAGTTGTGCATCAGCAGAATTATTTAGCTCTCAGACCGGACTATTGTTTTCTGCTTTACACTCTTGTCTTGCATCTCCAGAGGAGGTTGGGGCCCCGGGTGCACTGGGTCCCATGGCAGGTGCTGTGCTTCAGAGAATAGAATAGAATAGAATAGAATAGAATAGAATAGAATAGAATAGAATAGAATAGAATAGAATAGAATCTTTTCAGTTGGAAGGGATCATCTAGTCTAACTGCCTGACCACTTCAGGGCTGACCAAAAGTTAAAGAATATTATTAAGGGCATTACCCAAATGCCTCTTAAACACTGGCAGGCTTGGGGACATTGTCCACCGCTCCAGGAAGCCTGTTGCAGAGAGGTGGGGTGGGAGCTGCGGTCCAGGGAGACGGCAGTGGACAAACAGGATCCAGCTGCCAGAGGAGCAAATCCTGGAGCCTCACAACTTTCCCATCCAGCCATGAAACAATCTGCTGATTTTATTGAAACCAGATCGCCGACTTCATCCCGCAGTCGCTGCTTTAGCCGTTTTGTCACGTCCAGCGGCCCTCAGGAGCTGCCCGGCGCTGCGAGGGGAGCAGGAGAAGATGATGGAAAAGATGCAGGCTGGCCGAGTTCCCCGTGGCAGCCTTGCCCACGCTCACAACACGTACACATATGTTTCCAAAAAAGGTGGATGGAGGCATTGCCAAGATCTGGAGGGGCTGGCTTAGAGCCCGCGTGGCTCCCGTGAAGACCTACCCACCACACATTTACCCTTTGGCTTGTCCTTCTCCCTGTAATATTCCAGTTACTCCTTTCTTCTTATATCTCTCCAGCTACCTTATTTGCAGCGAATGGGGCTGGCATCTCCTTTCCCTGGTGGTGCAGGGAAACACCAGCGTGCCCAGGGCTCAGCCCCAGCCCAATGCCCACGTGCTGGGCCACTAGTCCAGCTCCCCTGACCCAGTGGGGAGGAAAAGCTTCAGCCTGAAAGTCCTGATCTGTCCCAAGTCCGGGCTTTGCTTGCAGCAAATCAACCAAAATCCTTACCATCACACCACAGCCACAGCCCACATCCTCTGTGGAAGCCCAAGTTTATCCCGAAGAGTCACAAGTGGAATGGGTTGGCAATGAGTTCATGAAGAAAAGTAACCAAACTTGGAAAAAAAAAATAATTAACCAAGCCTGGAAATACTTATCTCCATTGTGGTGGCACCTGGGGATACGGACGGCACCAGAGCAACCCTGGGCTGAGAGAACACAAAGAGGCAGAAACGGATTTCTACCGGTGATGCTGCAAAGCCGGAGATTTTGGACCCTTTGAAATCAGTCATATGATTAAGCACTAATTAGCTAATGAGGGACGTTAGTGGTTCATCACGGAGGCTTAATGGCTTTCACGAGATGGCATATGTTGCAGCACACTTGGGGGTGTTGCTGGAAAGTCTTAATGGAAAAGACAGGATTTGTTCTCAAGTTTCACACATCTGGCTTTGGGACTGAGCCTTGAGGAGCTCGGTGAGGGGTGGGGGTGTCCGGAGGGCTTTCCTGGGGTCCTCGAGATGGCTTCTCTGTCCCCAGGGATGGAGGGAGGTGGACAACTGGGTAAAACTATCCAGCAGTGACAGACTCCCCTTCAATGGCCCGCACAGGGCACAGAGCAGACTTTGGTGAAGAGCGAGTTCCTCTTCGCTTTAAAGATCATCTCTTGGCGCTCATTTTGCAGAGATTTGGATGACTTTAGTAGAGGGGAGAACTGGACAATAAAAATAATAAAAGGGGGAACATGAAATCAGCTGGCCTGGAGTCACTCTCCTAAAGGGGAGAAGAGAAAAACCCCAGCCATCTGAGATGGCAGAGCATATATGCTTTTATTTCAAAGTATTACTTAAAAGGTGGTGCTTTTGTTTCATAATATTACTTGAAGGGTGTTAAATTATGCACAGGCACTATGTGGTTTTGTATAAACCCTCTGAAGGCCAGAGCTGCTCCAAGATGAGCGTGGCCTGTCCTTCATCATCTCAATGATTCCTTTAATTGGCTCAATTTACAATCCTTCGCTGATGGTCTTTTCCTGCTCTACTGTGGTGTAAAAAACACTAAGCTGCTTTAGGGGTCTGCTGAGCTGCCCGCCCTTGCTCTGCGGCTGATCCAAAGAAATACGAAAAGCAGCGAATGTGGCTTTGAGTGATTTATAAAATTTAAATGAATAAACGCGAGTCCTTGCTCCAGGGAGGCCAAGCTTGGACGTGGCAGGAGGAGTAGGAAATGCGGATGGGGGGGATTGCAGTGGGACCCTCCAGGTCACGGCTAAGGAACGTCGGTGTCCCCGGCCCCAGCGCAGGGAGAGGCGGGGGATCCCACACCATTCCCAGGGGGACCCCACACCATTCCCAGGGGGACCCACCATGGGCATCCCACCACGGCAGAGCAGGAGCTGCCCCGCTCGGCTGCCCCGGCGGGGGGTGCAAAGGATGGTCTGGTAGAAACGCGGGGCTTAATTTGCCTAATTTGCCGTGTGCGATTCGGGGAATGGAAATCATCAGCCCATTAGGGTTGCTAAGAAACTCCAGCGAGCACCCAACTTACCCGAACAAAACAAGGCGGGGACTGGTACTTGAAAATCAACCGAGCCTTCAAACATCGCTCCCCTTCCTCTGCCCCTTGATTGCGCATTGAAATGTTGGGGAGAGGCTGTGGGGGTGCAGGGGGGACCCATGGAGCTGGGGGCTGCCGGGGCTGGGACCCCAACCCGCTCCCTGCCCTCTCTCCCTCCCCATCCAGTGCCTTGGGCAGGTTTTACTGGGAAAACATCTCCGCTTTGCTAACCGAAGAAAACTCAGCATGCACAGGCACCCGAGGTCTGCTCGCTTGGCTTGGGTTATTTATTTCTCTCCGGCAGCTTCGGGGCAGGGCGAGGGACCCCACTCTTGTGGGACACAGATCATCTCATGTCCATGCAAAGAATTCGCCCGGGCATATTGTAATAACACTCCCCACGGGATAAGGACTTAATCCTGGCTGCTTCTTGCCATCCAGGAAAATATCCGAATGTTTTAACAAGACAGCGTGTATCCGCCTCCCCCCTCCCTCCCCTCGCGGCTCAGAGAAACCATTCCCAAATTATCACGGGGATATAAGTGAAGTAATAACCCGGGATGACAGGCTAAACTCAAGGACCATTTGGCTGCAGCTAGTTAAATATCTATTTTTGGCACTTTTTTCCCCCAAGTCTGATTTTTTTTGAAACAGAGAAAATTAACAAAACCCAGAGCTAGCTGATTTCAACAAAGTGTTTTGATGAATAATATGCCATAATGGGCCAAAACAAGATAGGGAGTTTATCTCATCCCACTGCACACCACATTTTATGCTCGCATCCGCTTGTTTCCAGCCTTCCTGCCTGGGCTGTGATTGGAGAGTATTTTCTTTCATAATCTGCTTTGACTGCTCCAAAATGGAACATTTCAAGGGTTCTAGAGAAAAGGGTTGGGTTTTTTTTCTTCCATCAGTGCCATTCTCTCAAGAGACTTCTGCAGGAAGTTGAGGACAATCAACTTGTGAAGTTGGGAAATTTTCTCAAAATGCAAATATCATCCCTCCCTCGTCCCAATTTTAAATCCCAATGCAGTGCAGGTCACAGAGGTGAACCCACAGCCCCACGAATCCGCATCTTCCCAAACATCTGAGCTGTTCTGGGAACAGACTGATCATTTTATTACCTATTTATTAAGAACACCTCTCCTTAGCATATTGGGTAGATAAACAAGTGCAAATTGAACGAATGATCATTAAAACCATGTCCTGATATACCTTTTGTTTTGTATTTTCATATGTGAAAAGACTCCACAAGCCCATCTTCTCTCTGATGTCTAGAAAAAAGAATTAAAAAAAAAAAGTGAGGGAAACTTGCAGGTCTGTTTGTGGAACCGGACCCCACTCCCCAGTTCCGATCCTCATCCGGGATGCTGGGACATCCTGAGGATGCCCCAGCCTGGGATGCCTGGATCAGCTGCAGGCCTCCGCTCCCTCAGGTGGTGGTGCCATGTGTTTCCATTTATAAATTAATTAAATTTCATATTGGAACCACTTGAGGATTTTGTGCGCTGCTGCCTCTCCGGGGAAGCTGTCCCAAGGCTCCGGCTGCTTAGAAACATTCCAGCTTCTGACCCTCATTGGTACAGGAGAGCGTGTAGGGAAAGAAACCTGCTTTAGACCTGGAGTCAACACTGGCCTTTAGCTATTACGTCCTTTTGGTGATTGGATTAAGAGAAGGAGCTAATTGAAGGCTACCCAGAGTGGGAGATATGAAGCACATCCCCTCTCCAAACTTGTGTTTTCCGCATCTTGCTGAGTGTGGGGCTCTCCTTAGAGCAGCCTGCGTTAGACAGTGCCTGGCTACAGCAGCCGCCAGCCGAGCTGCTGCAGACCCTGACCTTTTTGATTTGGCGCGATAATGTCCTCATCCAGTGGGCTACTAACCGGCTTCTCCAGGGTAACAGCACGAGCCACCCGCGGGGAGCAGCCAGCTCGCCGGCCGCTGCTCTGGCTCCAGGCAGAGCTGCCCTGGCAGGCAGGGACCTGCAGGGACAAGCGAGGATTAGTGAGCATTAGAAACATAGAATGGTTTGGGTTGGAAGGGACCTTAAAGACCACCCAGTGCCACCCCCTGCCCTGGGCAGGGACACCTCCCACCAGACCAGGTTGCTCCAAGCCCCGTCCAGCCTGGTCTTGAACCCCTCCAGGGATGGGGCAGCCACAGCTTCTCTGGGCAACCTGGGCCAGGGGCTCACCACCCTCACAGCAAAGAATTGCTTCCTCACATCTCATCTAAATCTCCCCTCCTTCAGTTTGAAACCATTACCCCTTGTCTTATCATTACACTCCCTGATAAAGAGTCCCTCCCCATCTCTCCTGGAGCCCCTTTAGGGACTGGAAGGGGCTCCAATGGTCTCTCTGGAGCCTTCTCTTCTCCAGGCTGAACCCCCCCAACTCTCTCAGCCTGTCCTCACAGCAGGGGGGCTCCAGCCGTCCCAGCATCTCTGTGTCCCTGAACGAGCAGAAGGCTGGCGTCCTGGCAGGGATGGGCAGGGTGGCGAGGCAGATGTAGGAGCTCTGACCCATTTGCACGGCGGCGTGGAAGGTGCTTCTCCCCTTCTGGGGCTCTCTTGGCACCCCGGGCTGTATGCAGTGGTAGCGAGCAGAGCCAGTTTGCTGTCATGAATTATTTATTGGCCGTGCAATGGGGTTTGTTGCTGACAGGACCACGGGGCTGGGTTACAAATACAGTGTGGAGTGGCCCCTTGTGTACAGCGGTAATGGAGGATGCTGCGGTGCTTGTCAGGCTGACAGACTGCTGAGAGCCTGGGGAAAAGCTTCTCCACTCCAGCCTCCCAGGGAAAATGTAGTCAACTACCAGGTCCTGGCTGGACACCAGGACTCAGCACAGCTTGGCCTTGGAGCACACTCCAGCACAGAGCTCTTGTGTTGCCGTGTTGTTTGGGCAGTGCCAACATTAATTATAAAATAGCGGTGGGAGGAGGGCGATGCTGGGGAAGGCAGCTCCGCTCTGTGCCCCAGCTCAGCTGGAATATGAGAATGATGTTGGGGGTGTGAAAGGGCTGATACCCTTCCAGGCAAGTCTAACAGATATTTTGTCTGGGGACAAAACACAATACTAGACTGGCTTTTGCTTGCATATCTCCTCCTAGGAGCTAGGGGGTGATAAGGGAGGTAGAAATGAGAATGTGAAATGGGATGCTCTGGTCTGAGAAACCTGTAAGGCACACAGTGCAGGTGCTGGATGCTCAGTACCTAGCTGTGCCTCTCCAAAAAGAGTGGAGGGAAAAAATAAATACAATAAAATCACAAATCAATTAAACAGCCAGACACATTTGCTCCAGGAGCATTTGTTCCAAAGCCATAAGTAATGTACTTCCCTTGACTTCAGTGATCAATGCTACTTACCCACATGCACTCCAATTAATAAAACCTTTGTTCGCTTGGCTCTGGTCCACGCTGGCTTTTTAGCATTGTACATCCTCTGGAGCAGCCACCACCACTCCCCAGCATCCTCTGTCAGAGAAGCCAGAACATTTTGCAGGTCCTCACTGGGATCAGAAGGGATGGGGAGAGCCTTTCTCCTGCCCTTGCTTGGCCCCAGGGGAGCCCACATGTCCAGACATGGGGTGCCCAGGAGATGCCCCAGTGCAAGAGCACCCAAAAAGGCTGCCTGGCCAAGTCCGGAGTGGGTTAATGGAACTGGGTCCTCCACCTTGGTGTGTTGGCTTTCGGGATTGGAAGGCACGAGCAGCATGGGGCAGCAGCCCACATCCCCATTCCATGAGAGCCTAGCTGGGTGCTCAGCGTGGGCAGCGCGGTCCCCATGGATGTCCCCTTGGGTGAGGGGGGCTGCGGTTCCTTGTGTGACAGGGTGGAAAGGGCCGGTGAAGGGTGGTTTGTGTCCTTGGTCTGGCTGGTGAGACCTCCATCACCAGAGCTGGGCCAGTCCTGCAGCAAACTCCCCGTGTCCGAACTGGGATGGGCTTTCCCTGCCTCTGCGCAGCATCCCGCATGCGCTTCTGGAAACAGATGTTTTGCTCAAAATGCTTTTACTTGTGGAAATGCCTGTACTCGTGCGCACGTGGGCACATTCCCACGTGGAGAAGTGCTGTGTGTAAATGACTCTCAAAGAGAGAAATATCTCCCAGTCACTTTGCATACGCAGGCAATTACCCTGCGAGAGAGCACATGGGATGTACCGTCTATCAGACAGCGAACAACTCTGAATCCCCCTCTCCTTTGGGAAGAGAACCAGACGCTTTTAAGTCTGGGGATCCGAGTGTCTAGTGCCATTTCTACTTGTTTTTCTTTGTGCAGCCTCTAGACCTCAGAGGCTTATTTCATCTCGCTGCCAGGATCGTTCCCCTGTTGACGAAGGACGGACCGAGACATTCGGGGCTCCACCAGCCCCTTCTCCTCCATGTCAGCATCTTCCCAGCATCTGCCCAGAAGCAGCATCCTCATCCCCAGCCACAGTGCACCAATGCCTAGAGCTTGAAGGCCACCCACGACAAAGCTCGCCAGCCCCGGGACTTGTTGAACAGCTGCAGACCGAGTCACACACTGGCAAAAACTGCCATGGGGTCACGAAAAACTTGCCGACAGGATGGGCCCAAGCCCTAATTCCTGGAGTGGTGGCCGAGGGGTGAGGAGCTCCTAATCTCCCTCCCAGGGTCTGGATGTGCGCTGTTGCCCGTTTCTCTAATCCATGGCCAAAGAACCAGAAGCAGCAGCATTGCCTAGGGAGTAAGCAAGATTTATTTTGAGCTAACATGAATGCTATTTTGCAGCACTGGGATGTTTAACCTTGGCCAGGAGGAATGATCTTTCTATTGTATAGCAGATAATTAATTGTTGCAAAACCCCCGAGAGATGAGACAAACGGAGGGCAGCTCCGAGGCAAACTCCCAGATTTACACAGTGCCTTGAGCCACTTCCACGGTCCCCAGCCAAGGGAGCCGCGTCCAGCTCCCAGCGCTCAGCGAGTGTGATGCTGGGTGCTGAGTGGGCGATTTAAAGCAAATTGCAGAGGCCAAGGGTCAGTTCCGAACCACTAAATCAGAAATGGCTGAGTGGGTTATTGCGCCATACGCCCTGAAGTGGAGTTTAAAGTCTCATCTTTCCCCCTTCCCTGCTGAGCTCTCTCCCGTCCCCAATAACCGCATTGGGGCCCAGTATCTTGTGTCCTGCAGCTTTCCATGGGGCAGAGACCTGCACCCTCACCCCAGGGATGGTGGTGGGTCCCCCGGTGGGCATCTCTGCTGGGCGATGGTGCCGTTGGCCCCGGTCTGCAACTGCAGGGCAGGAGCGGGCAGTGGGATGCGTCACCCGCTGTGCCGGCAGCTCCCTCCCTCATTTACCACCTTTCCGACTGTTGCGGGACAAATCAGCTTTTTGTGTAAATCTGTCTGTAGCAAGAAGTCAGCAAGTTTCCCTAAGTGCGTTTTTCGTGTATTTTTAATAAAGGTCACTCTGTGTTTACCGGCAAAGGCAATCAATATCAGTTTATTATTTATAAGGGATCCCACTGGTCTGTAACGACCTGTGGTTGGAGCACACAGCAAGTTTCGTTCGCAGCCTCTTCCGTCCGTTGGAAGGTCCAGCTGCCTTCTGCCTCTGCCCAGACTAGGGGTCACTGGATTTTAAGCCATTTCCTCCTCCCTCGTGCCCCGAGATGGGGCTGGCAGGAGCCCACGGCTCTGCTGAGGGGCCAAGTTGCCCACAACACGGCCAGGCACCGCCGCTCGCTCCTTCCCTGCTGTTGCCTGAGGGAACCCACCCCTTTCCATCCATCCCCTCGCCCGCAGGTCGATCCTTCGCTGTGCTGCAGTTAGTGGTCCTGCCACAAAGGCTTCAGCCATCCCCACTCCTCCATGCCCATCCCTGCTCCCTCCTGCCCTTGTGCCGGCTTTAGCCGCCTGCCTGATGCTTGCGTTAGTTTATCTGAAGCTGTGCCTGCATACAGGGCATCCTCTCGGCAAATTCCCGGTGGCTGTCAGCCCTCAGCCCGGTTGCATTGCTCTTCCCAAGAGCTGGGATGCCCCTGCGTGCCATCCCACCGGGATCCCACCAGGGCAGGGCTGGGGAGTTATTTGGGGGTAGGCTGGGCACGGAGCTCCCCCCTCCCCAAGGAAAAAGCACCCTGGGCTGTGTGAATCAGTCACCGTGCAGGCATCAGTGATGAGGCTGTGTTTTCCCGTGGCCGAGGGTGTCCATGGGGGGATGGTCCCCAACCCCCGGCAGTGGCTGCCCCTTGCTCCAGCTGCAATCCCATCCCCCTGACATCCCCCCCTTGCTTTCTACTCAGAGCAAAGCAGCAGCCATGGCTGCTTGAAAACCTGTGCTTGTTGTGATGAGGGGAGAGAGGGGGAAAGAGAGAAAGAGAGACTAATGCCTTAATAAATTTGATTTCAGAGCAAACGAGATGGCTGCTGTTCCGCGGCACAGCTATGTTAACCTGGTTTTACATTACCGGCTGAGATGGGACGCACGGCTATTTTTAGGGTCTTGATACCAGTGGAAGAAAAGAAAAAGAAAGCAAAGAAAGGAGAAGAAAGTATAAACCCCGCAGTAAATAACTGGGCCCAGGTGGGATTGGGGTGAGCTGTGAGAGCACATCTGGACCTGCTCTCCTGGGTGAACCCCCATCTGAGGACCAGCTATGGGGGTCCAGGCACCCCGGGTTTCAGGCTGATGCCTCTCACAGAGAGGGCTTGGGACATGTCTGGAGGTTGGATGGGGACACTGGAGTGCTAGGAGGTCTCCAGCCCCCAAGAGTGCATGTGAGAGTCACGCAGTGGCTCAAGCTCAGGGATGGCCTGGTGGTTTGTCCTGCTGTTGGACAAGCCACCATTGCTGTTGGACACAGAGGATGTGCAGGTACCACATTCTACCCACCCCATGCTGTCCTCCCTTCGTGCCGGTCCCACCCCATGTCCTGCAGGTGGGTTATCCCGTTCCTCCATCCCTCCTGGTCCTGGTCCTCACCTCCATGGCAAATGAGCTGTTGTCGAAGAGGGGAGCCGCAGGGATGAAGGTGCACACAACTCAGGAAGGACAAGGGATGTCCAGAGAGGCAAAACCTTGCAGCAAGCTCCTGATGCAGCACTGTTCACCAGAGAAACCTCCCTGCCTTTGCCCTTGTGTTAATGAGCCGGAGATAATTAGAGCAGATTCACATCTGGCCGCAGTGTGTGGTTACCTCCTGCTCGAACAGCCCCCGCAACGGCGGGTCCCAGCCCAGGTGCTCCCCTCTGGAGTTGGAAAAGAGTCTGAAGGGGAGATTTTTTCACTTATACTGAGACTTTTAGTACCAGGGATGACTCGTCCCTAGTATTGGGAAGTCCCTGGTGCTTTTGGCAGGGCAGGCGTGTCCCCAGCATTCCCAAAACACGAGGATCTGTGAGCAGCTCTCTTCTGGCCAGGGCGGCCCTAGTTTTGGGGTGCATGGAGAGCCATCCCTTCCTGCTACACCCGCTGCTCCTGCAGCTCGGTGGCCCATTTCCCCGCTGCAATTAGTGCCTTGCAGCCTGGGTCTTCTGCAAGCAGCTAATGAAGAGGGAAGTGGCTAAGGAGGTGTTTGTGTCGTGATTTTTGGGCACAACTTGGCATATTGTTCCCGCAGCAGGCGAGAAGTTCCTTCTGAGTTTTATTATTGTCATTATACTTTGAAGGATAAAATAAAACAGAGGGGAGAGCGAAACGCACGACCATATGAAGCGGTAAAAAAATGAATTGATTGTCTTAAAAACACAGGGGAAGAGTGTTTCACCTCCCTCTCTTCCCCATGAAGAACAAGGAAAAGCCGAGACAAATCCAACAGACACGTCGAGGTTGCTGAACTTAACTTTTTCCTCAGAATAAACTTGGGTAAGAAGAGGAGGGGAGCTGCAGCGGAGCAGAGCGGGGTGCAGGGGCTGTGCTCGCCACCGCTGCAGGTCGGGGGCTGCCGGGCGCCTGTGGCCAATTTACTGAGAGTTCATTGACCTGAAATTGGGGAATCAAAAAAGGAAGAGAAATTTTAAATAAATGTTCCGGCAAGCTTAATTTGTACCGTGGGGAGCTGCGCAAGATCGCGGCGGGTAGGGATAAACCACCCCCATGATGTCAAGGCTCTAAACACGAGCCCATCCTGCTGATGGGGTTTGAGATCACGGAGCGAGCAGGGAGCTGGCTGGAGTTACTGTCTGTGGGAAGGAGCTCGGCTGATGACCCTGAACATCAATTTGAAATAATCAACTCTCTTCCCCTTCAGAAAACAAAGTCCTGGGAGGTTTGCAACAGAGAGACGGATTAATAGCCCAGAACTACATGTCGGGCCAAGCACGCGGCTGTGTCTGAAGAAAAGGCCAAGCTCATAAGAAGCAGTCGAGGCTGGGTTTCCTAAAGAGCCCCCAGCTCTGCTGGAGATGCTCAGGGATGGATTTTGGGTCCCCCACAAGTGCTGCAACCAGCTGGGGCTGCAGCACGGCCAGACCACCCGGTTTTCCTTCCGGGAGAGGGAGCGCTCTTGGCCCCTGGGGACCCCACAGGCCATTTCCATCACTCTGAGTTTTTTTCCAATTGGGTTTTGGCAGAATGAACACTGGGACGAGCCTGGGAATTGCTTCTGGTCCATGGCATTGGGGTCCAAGGGCTGCACTTCTAGCAAAAGGCTAGAAGGCAAAAGCTGCAGGTGTTACAGAAACAGACAATTTCTGATAAAATATTCAGCCCAAGCTGCCTTTGAACCGGCTGTTAATTCCTCCTTGGCCAAGTCTGTGATTGCATTTCCCAAATACCAAAGTAAGAATGTATTTGCACAGCACAGGCCTGATCTGTATCAACGTTTTCCCCTTTGCACTTTGGTCCCCTTTCCCCAGGACTCAAGGTTTGAAAAGTTCGCGCTTGTGAAGGATTTGTCACCATGCTAGGCAAAATCTCCATCTTTTTCTGCCGGTCCTCGCCTTTAGCAAGGGAAGCCTCCAGCCTGCCCTCTCCTCGGTAAGACCCTCTCCCTCCCTGGCCTCTTCCTCCGAGTAAGAAATTTTTACAAAGGCACGAACAACATTTTTATGGCTCTATTACATGCTGATTTTTCCCACTGCAAAACGCTCCTCTAGGCCCAGGTCCATCGCTTCCCCCTTCGCTGCTGGGCTGCGAGACACCAACCAATTCCAATAACGCCTGTGACAAAGCCACTTTAATTCTTCTTCTTCTATCCCAAGCCTGCTTTTATTAATTAGGAGTGAAAAACAGCTGTAATTAAAGACTGTTCTTCATCAAAATGTGCTCTCTTTCTCTTGTCCTTCTCATCTGTTGGCACTCCATCTGATTATTCTGTTCTGTGTGAAAAGCCCCTCCAGGTCCCTCCTCCTGCGTCCCCCCGACCGGGTCCTCTCCCGAGCAGCAGGGCACACCGGGGTCTTGTCTGACTCTGAACACTGTCACCAAAATTGGGTGAAAGGAGGGGTGGGCAGCCTGGCATGATGGGGATGTGCCCGGCAAACAGAGCCCTCCGGGGGAGCTGAGATCGGCTTTGACACCAGTTGTTCTGGTTCTGGTTTAATACCAAAAACATTTGCCCGTAGCGCTGTGACGTGATGTATCTATTCTTGACTGGAGAGTAAAACCCTTCCTAGAAAGATGAGTTTGGAGGGATGGCAATAGAAGGAATAAGAAAAGGATGCACGGCCATCATCTGTGCCCTCAAAACTCTGCCCAAGCTGGGAAGAGGCAGCTTCGCAACCCGGGGTCTCCCAAAATGCTGAGAGACCCCCCCCAAGAGCTGGCACTGCCGAGACCCTTCCCAGCTCCTGACGGCACCGTGCTGCCTTCGGCCAGCTCTTCATTCGAGATGAATGAATGCAGCTCTTGCCAGGGACACTCACCCATGAGGTTGTGTTACAAACCAATAGTAATAATGATAATAATAGGAATAATACAATAGAGCTTCCCTAATCTGCACTAAATGACTGGGAGACCCGTTGTGAGTTAACGAAATCTACGGCTTAGCAACCAACGGAGCAAATACTGTTTTGCATAGCCAGGATGATTCATCACCAGATGCACTTTCTTTGCCCATTTTGACAATTGCAGTTTATTTTTAATTATTGATGCTGTCTCGTAATGCCCCAGTAAATATATGGGCGTGAGTTTTGTAGAAGCAACAAGGTCTCTGTAACCCGAGGCTGGAGAAATGCTCTAAAGCCTTTGCGGCAGGCAGTTCTCCCAGCAGGGATGCACAAACCAGTTTAGGGATGCACAGACCAGCTGAGGGACACACGGACCAGCTGAGGGACACACGGACCAGCTTAGGGACGCACAGACCTGGGACACTGCCATCCATGAAATGCTGTGGAAGTGGAGGCAGTGCCTGAGCCCCTCGGAGCTCACTGCTGGTGCTGGGCACGGGGCACCCCAACATCATCCCAGTGAAGGGGCTGGGAAGCGCCGAGCAGAAGCTGCCTTTATTTACCTCTGCAATATAGAGCAGGTCTTTTGTGAACAAACCCTTCTCCTACCAGGCACAAATTGCCTCCGTCCTCTCCCCAGCCTCCCTCTCCGGGGTTTCCTCCTGCCCACACCGCACCCAGGGTCCCTCCGACCTCCCTCCCCTGCTCCCGAGCCACAGGTATTTTGCAAACACAAATGCATTAACAAGCTGGCAAGAGCCCCTATGAATATTTCATGTTTAACATGCCCTCGTTTCCTTCTGTTTAATGGATGCTCTCCCCATTATGTCTCCGCTTGTTTGAGCAGGATACCTTTTCAGTGGAACATAAAAGCCGCTCCCCGGTGAGGTGGAGAGGAAACCACTTAGCTCTGAGATTCAATAGCCTCAGACACAGACGGGTCCAGCCGCCCGCCCTGGCGTGGTCGTTGGCAGATTGGGTTTCCTTTAACAGCTCCTCTTTCCCTCTCTCAGCCCTTTTTTTTTCCTTTTCACACTGAATTTTGCTGGCACGTGATTCTGGAAAGCCCTGCGCCTCCCCCAGCTGCTTTCAGATGGTGGTTTGCTGCAGGACAGGGTTGGATGGGCTTTGGGCAACCTGGTCTAGTGGGAGGTGTCCCTGCCCATGGCAGGGGTTGGAACTAGATGATCTTTAAGGTTCCTTCTAACCCAAACTATTCTATGGTTCTATGAAACCAGAAACCGTCTTGATGGGCAGTGAGAAACGTCCTGGATGATGCGGGGCGGAGGGAAGGTGCCAGGGTGGTGGTACCCAACCTCTGCTTCCCTCCAGCTGACACCTGGATGTGGGGGATGGGATGAGGGCCCCTGGCACTGAGCGGGTACCTGGAGCTTTGGGGCTGTTCCCTGCCCTGCCAGGGCACGAGGGGAGAGAAACGCCTGTGGCATGGTCAGCTTTCCCTTGGTAGGCTGTCACAGAGAGACCTGCGCCTCCAGTCAGGAGATGTAACAGCCCTGGGACCAGCGGGACCTCTTACATGGAAAAGTGATAGAGGCAGACCTGGGGACTTCAGACAGGAACAGGAGTGAGGGGGTCTGTAAGCTGAAAACCCTTAATTCTGTGCCTTGTGTGGTGGAGGAGAAAGGCCAGTCCTCTAATTAAAGATGCTGCCCTGCAGGTTTTTGGGGGCATCGTTCCCTTGGCCCCTCTTTCCCCAAGGAGCATCTCCTTTGGCTCAGCTGTCACTGGGGAAGCTGTGGGTTGGAAGGTGCCACCATCAACAAGAGTCACTGCTGACCAGCTCAGACGTGACATTGGTGTAGCAGCCAACAGGCATTGACAGTGTAATCCCAGGCTCTGCAAAATTGGCGAGGGAAGATGTGTTAGCCGCAATAAAGGCCAAGAAGCGAGACAAAAAATAAATTAATGTGAGAAGAGGTTTAAAGCTCTTAACACAGGCCACCTGTGTGGGGAGCAGGAGGCTGGCCAGCGGGTCCCAGCTCTTCCCAAATCTGCACCCGCATCATAGAAACATAGAGTCATAGAATCATAGAATCACAGAATGGTTTGTGTTGGAAGGGACCTTAAAGATCACCCAGTGCCCCCCCCTGCCCTGGGCAGGGACACCTCCCACCAGACCAGGTTGCCCCAAGCCCCGTCCAACCTGGCCTTGAACACCTCCAGGGATGGGGCAGCCACAGCTTCTCTGGGCAACCTGGGCCAGGGGCTCACCACCCTCATGGTAAATAATTCCTTCCAAATATCTAACCTAAATCTCCCCTCTTTCAGTTTAAAACCGTTACCCCTCAACCTATGGCTACACTCTCTTATAAAGGGTCCCTCCCCATCTCTCCTATAAGCCCCCTTTAGGTACTGAAAGGCTTCTATAAGGTCTCCCCGGAGCCTTCTCTTCTCCAGGCTGAACGCCCCCACCTCTCTCAGCCCATCATCATCATCCCAGCACTGAGCTGCTGCAGTGACTGCCTCGGAGCCAGCCGTGTGCCCATGCCCATCTTACCCGGAGACAGGGAGCAGGTGCAGCAGGCTCCGAGGGAGATGCAGGGCTCCCTGCACCCAGCAGAGCCACTGCGTGGGGTCCCACGGCATCGTCCTGGGGGTAGTGGTGAGCCCCTGCTGCCTCTGGAGCTCAGCATTTACTCTTCATTTCAGTGAGTCTCATTGCAGAGCCAAACCTGCCCGCTGCTCCGCCTGGATCAGCGCAGGAGATGCTGGTGGTGCACCAGGAACCCCGAGCTGGGGTCCGACTTCAATCACACGAGCATGGAGCTGCAATTTTAGCGCACAACTTCATCTTTCAACAGCAAACGTAAATGCCGAAGGTTTGGCTTCCTGTGCTTTTGCATAGGAAGCCACGTTCCCTGAGATGCCAAATACCTTTTTCTCCCTGGAGCTTCCCCAGGCTGGGATGTTTCAGGCAGGGTGGAGGGGCCTCAGTGAGAGCTGTTGTTGGGAAAAACTCGGTCTTAGGGAATCAAAAAGCAAAAAAGGAATTGATCCAGGTTTAATGAAATGTTACATTTCACTTGCAGGGAAATATTTGTTTTGTTCTGGAGCATTAGTTTTCAAAAAGTAGGATTGAAGGACGTTTTAAAAGCGAAGGATTTTGGAGAGAAAAATCGACATGTTTCATTGTTGAAATGTCAAAGGGAGGTTTTTAATCTGGAAAAAAGAAAATTTAATTTCAAGATCTCAGTGTGACCAAAACGAATGCAGAAAGCGCAGAACTGGTGCAGTTGGCTGAGGAAAACTTTTACTCAAACAGAATAATTTCCCTTCTCAGAGGCTTCTTTAGCAGCTCAAGCTCTATGTGACCCCCAGATCTCGGTGTGCATCCAACCCCGGTGGGCAGGAGAGACTGGAGACCCCTGGCTCTGCCCCAGCCATGATGCTCCGACCCACACTCCAGCACGGGACAAGCCCTCCTGCATCCGGCCGCTGCAGGAGACCAGGATGGGTGACAGGCAGTCACAGAGCAGGATGGCAACTGCAATTAGTTCTTCAGTTTTGATACAATTATAAATTACATGGAGTAGTAATGAAAACAAAGTCCCGGCCAACAGCATACTCCTGCCAAGCCGCCATCGAGGGACTCTGGCTCGAATTAGATTTCCTCCGGTGACGGGGTGTTGATAGACCCCATTTGTGTGTGTACACGATGGGAGGGCTGCGGACAACCTGCGCAAGCCGGGACCGCTGTGGGATTGCGCCGGGGTCTCCCCAGCTCAGCAACAATATCCCAGGCACGAGGCTCCAGTAGCACCGGCAAGTCCCGGGATGCACGTTTGTGCCGGAGAGCTCGACCCAAACGTCAGCAGCAGCTGCCGCTGGGAGAGAGCATCACGCAGCACGGGGACATGATGATGCTCCCATTTCGCTGGCAGACCAGTCCCGCTCCAACTCCCACCCCTTCCCCATCTTCCGAGCTTCATGGGCATCCTGTGTCCTGAAACATGGCACTGTGGCACGTACCCGGCACTGGCTGCTGGTCGGGATGGGGGATTGTCCTGGCTGTACTCACAGCAGCTCCATAATGTCACTGCTGCAGGTCAGGGCTTATCATCTGTGGGAAACGGCTGATAAAATGCCCGGGAGGGCTCTGTGAATAACCGGGGGTGCAGGATCAAACCCTTCATGCTGTGATCCACACATAGGACCTTTCGAGGCTGGGGACAATTCAGGGTCCCACACAAAAGGGACCACCCTCTTGGTGTGGGTGCATTTTCTGGCGCGTGTCCCTAACCACGAGCGATGCAGGGGGTTCCAGTGGAGGAGCTGGGCAGAGCCTGGGAGAGGACACCCATGTCCTGCCCACCTTAGGGGCATGGCATTGGAGTGGGGTGGTGACATCTCCCACCTGTAGCTGTCCCCAGGGCTCGCTGACTGACTTTACATGTGTTTTCCCACACCCAAAGCAACAGTCGGATGCCAGTGGAGACATCGCAGTGTTACCCATCCCCATCCCCAAATAAGCCATTTGTCTGCAAGAGGTGTGGGGGTGCGGAGGAAGCAGGATTCTCCCACCCCGGGTCCCGATCCAGAGCAGCTCTTGGATGGGGGGTGGTGCTGTGGGGGGTCCCAGCCCAGCTCCGGTCTTTGGGAAGCAGGGAGGGAAGGGGGTCCCCATATCACTCCAAGCCAGTCACCTCCCAACTCAGCCGGCTGACAGCCAGACTTTGGGGCCCCTCTTCACCCCCTCTTGTCCTCCCCCGGTTCCCCTCCACACAGCTTCCCACCCTTCCCCGACCCTTTCCTTTGACATCCAGGATGTTAATCTAATTTTCTCAATGCAAATCTTAACAGGGGGAAAAAAAAAAACAACAAAAAAACCTTGAAATCGAATCTACAGAAGTCTCCTTTCACAGTTCAGAGATTTGATTAAATTGCAAGCTTTGTTAATATTTGGTGCGACGCAGGGGGAAGAGAGAGGAGGTGGGGAGGAACGAAGGAGAGGAGCGAGTGGATCTGTCGGAGGGGCGGCCGGGGCCTTTTCAAACAATCTGTTTACCCCTGCAGCTAAGGAGCCCATTAGCAAGCGTTCTCGTTTCTAATTTCCCATCGTGCCGTGTCCCGCAGACCTCGCTGTGTTTATTTGGAGAAGCAGAACAAAATTGTTTGTATAATTAGATCTGCTACAAGGGCTGCCCTTGAAGGGTCCCCAGCAGGAAGCTTTCGATTGCAAAGGGCCCCCCCCCNGACCCCCAGCCCCCCAGCCCCAGCCTGCGGCGTGGCCGGGGCGGCCAACAACAACACCATCCCACCGGGATGGGCTGTGGGGCCTCCGTGGGGCACAAACGCGTTCCCTGCCTGCCGCCTGCCCGCGGTTGTACAGACCCGCATTGTTCTGGGTTGCCCCCGGCAAGCGATGCTAGCCACGGATACACTCGCTGCTTCCCCGGGCGCTGGCTCCGGCAGCACCGCGATGAGCGAAAAACGCTGCGATGAGGTCCCGGCAGCACCGGGATGCCTAGAGAGATTCCTCACGTTCCTCCCGTGATCCCATCACCAGCTTGAAAAAAAAATAGTTATTTTTGTAGGAGAAGCGGTGAGCAGTGCGTAGGTAACTCGGGTCTGAAAGAGGCCCAGGCACCCCAAGCAGAGATCTAAAAGCTACTTACGTTTCTTTATTCAAAAAGTATTTCACTGAAAAAGGATTATTTATATTCTTTTTGGTGACAAAAATTTAAGTGGGTTTTTGGGTAAACGAAAGAAAGTGCTTAAAACCCCCCAGATTTTCAGAAAAGGTTCGGCATTTAAAAAAACCTGCTTAGAAAAAAAAAAAAAAGGTCATTAAGAATATCTTCACTGAAAAGATAGAAACTTTTCCCCAAGAAGCAATGACTTAAATGATAAAAATAAAACATTTTTATTCTCTGTGGGGCAGAAAACATGCAGCCTCCACCCTTTGCTTATGCCCAGCGTAATGGTTTATCCCGGGCTGCTCTCCCAGGGCTGCCATAAATGTTCCCGTGCAGCCGGGATGGAGCCGGTCGGGATGGGGCGGATGGGGTGTCCCACTGTTGGCCTCCACTTCTGCAAAACGGGGACGGGAATGCTGCAAATGCAGGAGAGGAGAAACATGGGCAGGATTTCCCTCCAAGTAACTTGCCTTCTCTTCCTCTGGAAGTGTTGCTAGCTGCCCCGCTATAGGATTAACTAATGAAAAAAGAGGCTTTTATAAATATTGCTGCAGAAACGCAAAATATTGTTCTTGCGGTGCAACATTTTACAATCGGTTCTGTGTATTTCTGTGTATTTCTAACAAGGTTTTCTCAGTGAGGTGGTTAACCCCAACAGGGGGCCACAAGAGATGGGCACATAAGAAAACGCAGGTGAGGTGCTCGGGAGACGCTCTGCCTGTTTGGCACATTTAGCCACATCACCGCGGATCGCCTGACTGCAAACACTTCCTAAATAACCCAAATAAATCAAAAGGATCGCTGGGCTCGGTGCGGGTGATTAGTCGTCGTATTATCACAGAGTCATAGGATGGTTTCGGTTGGAAGGGACCTCGAGGACCATCCAGTGCCACCCCCTGCCCTGGGCAGGCTCACCTCCCACCAGACCAGGTTGCTCCAAGCCCCGTCCAGCCTGGCCTTGAACCCCTCCAGGGATGGGGCAGCCACAGCTTCTCTGGGCAACCTGGGCCAGGGGCTCACCACCCTCACAGCAAAGAATTCCTTCCTCATGTCTCATCTATTTCTCCCTAATCTAATCACTGCTCAAACGCTCAAAACACGCCATTTCCAATGCGGGCTTCCCTGCTGCCATGGCAGGGAACGACTGCCGCATCCCGGCGTGCTCACCGCGGGACCTGATGGGTTCTTGGTGGATGCAGGTTCTGCTTCTTGGAGCCAATCCCACCTGATCGCTCAGAAGAGCATCGTGCATGGGAACCGCCATCCCCACTGGCAGGGATGTTCCCGGGTGCTGCTGGCAGTGCTGGGGCTGCCAGGGATCCCCGGAGCACCGAGCACCTCGAGGGCAGGAGATGCGACGGGGCTAGCAAGAGCCCTTCCTGAGCAAACCTCCTCTCCCGTTTTCCCTTGTCTCCCCTGAGGTGGGTGGAAAGCAGAGGCCACGTGAGCAATTTAATGGAGCAGAACTTGGCTTTAATCTGTTCCCATAAATGTTTACGATCGCCTAATTATTAACATTTAATGCCATATTAATTCATTGATGGGCTTTCATTTTTGTTTTTAATGGCTCAGCGATTTCTGCTCTCCCCCTTTGCTCTTTTGTTCTTGAAAGGAAGAAGAAGAGGCAGCAGCACTCAGTGGGGTGTGACGGGATGGGATGGCTCTGCCTCCTCCGCTCCTCTTCCAGGGATGAAGGCTCCAGGGACCCACAGCTGGTGGAAGAGGGCTGGGAGAAGGGAGGGACCCTGCAGCCATGGCAAGGGCCACCCTGACCTGGGACACCCCCCCCCCCCGCCTTGCTAGGGGGCCAAAACGGGACTGGAAATGCTTGCAAGCTTCGGGCCAAGCTGGAAACACGGTGGGAACTGCCAAGGGGGAATCTCGGAGGAAAACTCCTGGGACAGAGCACACACATGTTTTTTTAAATGCTGTTTATTTGAAGCGTCCTGCTGAAATGCTTCCAGCGTTGCCCAGCTCGCACACGTCCCTCCCGCTGTCCTCCGCCCATTGATCCGCTGGCTGAGATGTTTATTTAAGTGTCCTGAAAACTTTATCTGGAAATCAGTTCCCTTCTCTTCCCCTTGTCCGCCTTTCCACTTTCTTTTCCTCCCATTCATCACTTTGAAAAATGACCCATTTTCTCACCCTCACTGGATGCCTCCTCCTCCTCTTCCCTGCGCTGCCCGTGGCGGGCAGCTCTCTGACAGCGAGGGCTGCCCGCTAATTAATGGTTCTTCTCCGGGGAAGTCACAACTACATCCCGAGGGGAGGTGGTGGTGACAGATGGTCCTGCTCACACCAGGACACCCCGCGGTCCCTGGGGCATTGCTGCGGTGCTGGCAGAGCGGGGCAGCCAGGGATGGCAGAGGGACCTGCCCCGTCCTTCCCATCCCATGGAGACCACAAGGATGGAGGAGAAATGAGAAGTGGGCTTGCAGAAGACCCTGGCGTGGGGTTTCTCCCATCCTGGGCTGGGATGTTGGTCTTCACTGAGCAGCCTCTCACCTGGCTGGCTGCTCCGGCTTCCCACATTGTCAGAATTTGCCAGGGGAAAAAAAAATAAAATAAATCAATCAACTGAAACCAAACCCTGAAACAATTATTTGTCCACTTCCCAACTTCATTTGGGAAACATAAAAATACACACTTATTTCAGGCTGACGTGCGAATGCACATGCTGTCTGCGTTTCCATGACTAATTTCATCTGCACACAGGAGCCCCCTCCCCTTTACCCTTTCCCACCTACATCTGTTCCCCACACTCTGGGCCTGGCCAGCAAAAGCAGGGAAAAACAGCAGGAAAAAAAAGGAGAGAAGCGATGGGGAAAATGCACAAAAGCTGTGGAAAAAAAAAATGTGTGGCAGGAGTTGGAAATTTCATTTTCTATCTAGGGCTCTGTCACCTCGGTGGGTAAACTCATCTCTGTAAAACCGGGATTGACAGCTCTGATGTGCCGGAGCCACCCCCGAGCCTTGCTGGAATGCGCCTGGCCACCCCTCTCACTGCCTGCTCGCCATCCCAGCACCTTCTTCCCGATGTGAATCCACTTGAAAAGTCAATTCTTTGCTCTGAATGCTTGGCGCTATGATAGCACATGGGGCATCTCCTTGCTGCTCCACTTCCCAGTCGTATTTGCCTGGAAAAAAGGGCCATAAAACCTGACAAAGCTCCATGCCGTGGGAGCTGCAGTCACCAGCGCAGTGAGTTGTCCGCACACCACCTTCCAGGTGGGTTTTCCAAGCCCTGATAAGAAAATCCCGTGTGGGTCTGTGCTTGTGCCTTGATGCTGGGGGATGATGGAAGACAGCAAAGCCTCAGCCGGCCTCGGTGCCCAGCCAAATCTTTGCCCGCTTTTCTTTGCGGCTGGCTCCAACAGCGAGGGGGCTGCCTGCTCGCATTCCTGCTCCTCCACAAAGAGCCCAGGTATTAATTTTCGCAGTGGAGAGCCAGCATCCTTCACCCCAGCCCTCACAGTGCTCTCCTCCCTGCGGTCCCCAGGCTAATCCTGAGAGCCATCCCCATTTCTCCGCTAAACCTCCCTTCCAGGCGCGTATCCATCCTGGCATTAGCTATAACCACGTCCTGCCAGTGTCGGCTGGACAGTGTGGTTCTCAGGGAGGATGGGTAGCGGGGCTGTTTCATTCCCATGGTTAGGCTTCTAAATTGTATAAAATAATAAAAACTAAAGGAATTAATTTTTAGTAAGCTGTGAAAATCGCCCTGTGAATAGCTTTGGCGCTTGAAAGGGAGCAGAGCTGGAGCATCGGGCCGCGGGCTGCTGAGTATCTGCAGGGTGAGCAGCCCAGACGAGTGCTCTGCACCAGGGCTGGGGACCGGGACCAGGGACCTGAGCGAGGTCTGGGGACAGGCCCTGTGGCACAGCAGCCCTTGGGCATGGGCAAAGGAATGCTCGAGTGCAGTCGTGCCCCGGCCCGGGCTTGGTGGCAGGGTGAACTTTCACACAGGATCCCACAGAATCACAGAATGGTTTGGGTTGGAAGGGACCTTAAAGATCATCCAGTGCCACCCCCTGCCCTGGGCAGGGACACCTCCCACCAGACCAGGTTGCTCCAAGCCCCGTCCAACCTGGCCTTGAACCCCTCCAGGGATGGGGCAGCCACAGCTTCTCTGGGCAACCTGGGCCAGGGGCTCACCCCCCTCACAGCAAAGAATTCCTTCCTAATGTTTCATCTAAATCTCCCCTCTTTCAGTTTGAAACCGTTACCCCTTGTCCTATCATTACAATCCCTGATCCAGAGTCCCTCCCCATCTTTCCTGGAGCCCCTTTAGGGACTGAAAGGCTGCTATAAGGTCCTCCTGGAACCTTCTCTTCTCCAGGCTGAACCCCCCCAACTCTCTCAGCCTGTCCTCACAGCAGAGGGGCTCCAGCCTTTCCTCTCCCTCCTCCCTGCCCTCCGGCAGCTCCCCATCCATCACCAGTCATTTCTGCAAAACGGCCTCCCCGAGGCCAGCCGCTCCTGGGACTTTTAGTAAATAGAGGCAAAGGCGCAGCCTTCAGGATGAGGGGCAGTGTCAGATCCCTGCCAAAGATACCCTGTATTTGGAAAGGGTTTCCTTTCCCTTGATCATACTCTGATTCTTTAACTGCGTTTTTCCTGCAGTTTTTCTTTATGTCAGCAATTAATCTGTTGCCCTTAATAAGGAAGCAGGAATTTCCTTGGGAAGAAAGTCAATTGGTTGTGTCGAATGCAAACCGGGCAGGAGCCACGTGGGATGCGAGGGGCTGGCGGAGGCTTTGCTGGGCAGGGAGGAAGGATCCCCACGACCACGGAAACTGCTTGCAGGATGGATGTGACCACGTAGGATATAACTTGGTATTATTACGGTATTATTATGCAGCAAGTTTTTAG
Source organism: Stercorarius parasiticus (assembly GCA_013396915.1). NCBI lineage: Eukaryota > Metazoa > Chordata > Aves > Charadriiformes > Stercorariidae > Stercorarius > Stercorarius parasiticus. The sequence continues at coordinate 129,252 of VWZL01001168.1, forward strand.
GGATGCAGAGAGCTACCAACATAGTTGCACACCTATTAGTGCCATTACGGGAATGCATTTTTGTAGTTATTTTTTAAACACCCCCCTATGGACAGAAAAGTTTTAAGGACCGCTGGCGGTCACTCTCATTTCCCCCCTGTGCAGACAGCACTTGCAGAAGAACACCCCGGCAGGGAGGGCTGTTGTGACATCTGGGCCTCTCCATCTGTTTTCTTTACAGTTTAAAAAAAAAAAAAATTTAATTGCCATTAGGCAAAGTTTTATGTGGGGCAGCGGGGAACCCTCTGTTTTATCTGATTCATTCCTGCTGCTCCCAGCTCGGCAGTCAGTCAGAGGGCAGCCAGAGATAGGGTAGGGAAAGACGTCTCAGCCCATGCACCCCAGAGATGATCAGCCATTCCCCATCCAGCCCTTTATCATCCAGCAGATACAGCTCTACCTGTGCCGTCCACACCTCTTTTCTCTTTATTTCTAGTCCTGGCTACTATTATCTCTGGCAGGTTTTGTCTCCCTTGGGACACCGTGGTTTTCCAGCCCTGACATGCCTATGGACTCCTCTATCCACCCTGATGTGGAGGCATGTTAAAGAGGAGGCAGAGCCGTGGCTGGTTTGCAGAGCTGTGATCTGAGACTCTGTTGGCAGAGAAGGCCTTCTCCTGCCTCCCTCCTGACAGCTCCTGGAGAGGTAGATGTGTCCAGTGCAGCCCCAGGAGCCCAACCTGGGATGAGCTCTGCCTGTTGCATTGCCTCTGCCGAAGGCTGCAAGAGGAAAACAAAGTTCAGCCTGCAGCAGGACACGAAGGATGGCTCAGATGAGGGGAGCATGGAGCTTAGAGACTCGGTGCATGAAGAAAATAAGCTCAGTTACAGAGAAGCTGTGCAAATCAGAGCTCAGACTTTGCTCAGGTAGTGAACTGAAAAATTCCCGTCACTGGGATCCTCACAAAGGAGCCCCAGTAAAAGACACCCATCGGCTCCACACCGGGGAGAGTCACTGGGCACATGGTGGGCGCTCACTGGGGGATGTCAGCCTTACCTGTCCTCCCTCCCCAGAGAGGGACCAGCTTAGAAGAGAAGGCTCTGTGGAGACCTTTTAGCAGCCTTCCAGTGCCTAAAGGGGCTCCAGGAGAGATGGGGAGGGACTCTTTGTTAGGGAGTGGAGCGATAGGATGAGGGGTAATGGTTTCAAACTGAAAGAGGGGAGATTTAGGTTAGACATTAGGAAGAAATTCTTTGCTGTGAGGGTGGTGAGCCCCTGGCCCAGGTTGCCCAGAGAAGCTGTGGCTGCCCCATCCCTGGAGGGGTTCAAGGCCAGGTTGGACGGGGCTTGGAGCAACCTGGTCTGGTGGGAGGTGTCCCTGCCCAGGGCAGGGAGTGGCACTGGGTGGTCTTTAAGGTCCCTTCCAACCCAAACCATTCTACCATTCTACATTTCCCAGGTCTCAAGAAGAGCTCGCGCAGCAGGAGAGTGGAACAAGGAAAGCGAGCGCTGGCAGGCTGGCTGGCGTTGGGCTCTCCTGCCAGTTCCCCGGTGTCCCTGCCAGCCCGGGCAGCGCCGACAATACGGGTCTGTGAGGCACAGATGGAGCCACTCGACGCCTGACGCCCAGCTCCTTCAGCCCCCGCACGAGCCCGCGCTGAAAAATGCTGATACCAAGTTTGATACCAACTCAGCTTTAATGGGAAGATTATTTGCAAGTCTTTTCCTGGCAGCAACAACAGCAGCAGCAGTAGCAACAACAACAGTCTCTCTGCAAAGAGCTGAAAAGCAGCCAGGCAGATTTTCAAGTGAAAAGACAGCAATAAAAGGAAATTCGCCATTGCGCGGCCCCCTCCGCACCTCCCCAGGCAGCTGCAGCAAATCCCGGCGCTTTTGTTTTTTATCTTTGCAGAGCTCCGTGCCCATTTCTTGTATCCCGAGTCCACCACCTCTTAATTATCTTTCAAAGCCGCAGCAGCGGGGAGGGACGGCAGCTGGGATCCCTTTCTCTGAGACCCGTTCCAGCACGTGGCTGGGGAGCGGGATGGGACATGCACGAGAGCCACCGGGAATGGAGCAGCTTGGAGCAAAACCCACCCACCATGGGGTTTTGGGTTTAGACCCCTTTTTCTGGGTGCACGAAAAGCTCCGCCTTTACTCTATTGTCAAAGTAAACATGTTCTCATCTCTCTAGCACATTGCTTTCAGCATTAAGGCCCTTGTAATAATTAAATCACAAAAACTAACAAGCCCTCCCACTAAAGTAACAGGACAGCGGTTAATAAATTAGATGTGCTTAAGGACAGTGGGATGGATAGAAATATGATTTTGCCTGTATCTCTTCTGGGGAGGCTAATGGGAAAGCAGAAGGATGCTCCCTGCTCTGGCAGATGGCACGTGGAGGCACGCCGAGGCGTCCTCTGGGGAGGGCACGTCCCGGGGAGAGATGAACGGGGATGGAAAGGACCTTGCCAGGTGCCAAGCAGTCCCTTCCCTTCCTTGGGACAGGGATTTTTCCCAGCAAAACCCATAAAGGGACAAGTTTACTTGAGTAACTATGCAATGAGGCCTGCAGCGCTTTGCTGGTGCCGCACACCAGTGGAAGAGGGCAGCTGGGGAATTTCCTCTGGTTTCTAGGAAAATGTTTATCTGCTTGAAGTGCCCCTTCACTGCGCTCGGGTTTGAGCTGAGCCGCCCTCCGGGGCTTTGGTTCTTACCCAACAAGACTCATTCCTCCGTGGCTGTTTACAAACCCCCGCGGTGCGCTCGGTAAGGGGGAACACGGCACAGATATGCTACGTCCAGGGTACTTTAGAAAATATAAATATTTAAAGTAGCTGTACCAGTCCCTATCTTTTCTTGTGGTGTAAAAACAAGGGAAAGGTGTCAAGGGAGCATTTAGGAGGATGAAAGACATAAGTGCTAACAGAAAACACTTCCTATATAGGACGGAATTAACATGAGGAACTCAGTGCGTGAGTGCGATGGGGAGTGCAGCAGGAGTTACAGAGGAATTAGCGGTTTGCAGGGGGGAAGGGACCCCCCCTGCTGCCCGGCAGCAAAGAGACGCGGATGCTCTGAGCACGCAGAAGGGGAAACCTGCATTTCCCTGGCGGGGAAACTCACAGAATCACAGGATGGCAGGGGTTGGAAGGGACCTCTGGAGATCATCCCATCCAACCCCCTGCCAGAACAGGGTCACCCAGAGCAGGGGGCACAGGAACGCGTCCAGGCGGGTTTGGAATGTTTCCAGAGACGGAGACTCCACCACCTCTCTGGGCAGCCTGTGCCAGGGCTCTGCCACCCTCACAGGAAAGAAGTTCCTCCTCATGTTTAGGTGGAACTTCCTATGGTCAAGTTTGTGCCTGTTACCCCTTGTCCTGTCACTGGACACCACTGAAAAGAGTCTGGCCCCATCCTCCTGACACCCACCCTTTAAGTATTTATAAGCCTTGATAAGATCCCCCCTCAGTCGTCTTTTTTCCAGACTGGAGAGACCCAAATCCTTCAGCCTTTCTTCATAAGAGAGGTGTTCCGGTCCCCTAATCATCTTCGTAGCCCTTGATGGCTCTATTGTTTTGGCTGCTTTTTTTTTTTAATCTTGAATATACCGTGCTGGAAATTTGCTTTTCAGAAATGTGAAAGCAGCGGTGAGAACCTGATGCATTTCAACATTCCCCTAGCACAAAGCTTTGGTTTGTTTAGTTTTGCCTGGACCATTTGCCCACCGTTGCTTCCATACCTCATCTCCACTGCCTGGCGGATGCCGGCAAGGTGCTGCTCAGCAGATACCTCAGTCTTTGGTATGGAACTTGCTGTGCTCTTGCTGAGGCATCTGATACCTGGATGCTGCAAAAGACTGACCCCGCTCTCTGCTCGTAGTGTAGGTGGGCCATGGCGCTGGTGAGGGTCCCCAAACCTCTGCCGCAGGTCATCCTCTGGGATATGGTACCCATCTCTCTGCTGCAGCATCACAGTGCTGCTACCAGCAGCGGGAGAACTGAGCGGCTCCTTCCCGTGAGCCTGGCTATTTTTCAGGCAGATCCCCTGGTACACTGGCTAGGATCCCCAGTCTTAATTTGGGGTGAATCTATAAAGGACAGAGAGCGAACCCGGTTCAAATGAAAGCACTTATGGCCGTGAACCTGGCAAACAGCATTTGGAGCTCTGTAGCAAAAACAGAGCAGACCCAGACGGCACATATTTTCTTTCCTTTGAAAGGGAAAACACAAAGTTAAAGGATTTAAACCTTTTTTCTTTTTTTTTAGAGGAATTAAAACAAAAATTCACATCTGGAATGACAACTCCTAACCCTACCCCGTACCCCCCAAATTAATCAGGCCCTGTAATGGAAATGCTGACAAGACTCATAACTCCAACCTTTCAAACACAGATCTGGTATTAAACTGCCCCTGCAGCCCTCTGAGGAGCGGCGCTCGAGCGACAGCGTTTTGCGAGCCCTGAAGGAGGAGATGCAGGCAGAGCAGCGTGGTGGCTGGTGATGGGGAGCTTGTCCCCGCTCCCCCGGCCCATCCAGGGCCACTGTCTGCTCCTTCAACATAGGGCTGACTCTTTCCATGCTCCAGACAGCCTCTTGTGTGCTGCATTGACCCCGTGGCACAGGTCGTGCAGGTAGTCCTGTACCCGCCCCGTCCCCCTCCCCAGGCACACACATACGGCTCAGCTGCATCTCTTTTTCCCGGGATGCAGGCAGCCGGCACTGCCCGCTCCCTCCGTGCACTGCCTGGTCCCCAGTCCCCACACCGTGCCACCAGCTCTCCCCGGGACCCCACCACGCTGTACCATCCCACCGTGAGCTTGTGTGCCGGAGCTTTCGGGAAATTCCTCCCCCCGCCTCCCCCAGCGGGGCCCGGCACACGCTGGCTGCACTAAACCTGACATATTCTTTCCCTTCAAAGCTGCTGGTGCCTTGCAATTGTTTAAACTTTGGTAGCATTAATGTACAAGCTGTAAAAATAGAGCCTGATGCCAAGAGACCCATCTAACACGTCTTTGAACTTGATGTCAGCTTGCCGGCAGCTGCAGGTCTCTCCCTCCATTCCCTCCCTGGGGCAGCTCAATCCCCCGGTGACCCAGCTGGGGTGGGGAGCGGGGCGGGGGGCTCAGTGCCCAGCTGGGAGGTGTCGGGATGGGGACATGGATTCGGCGATTTGCAGCCTGCGATGCATCTCGAGGCAGAGGCAGGGTGGAGAGAAGCATAGCCCAGGGCATCCTGCCCATGTCCAGGAGCTGGCTGAAGGCTGGATTTGGGGCAGGAGGGAGGGAAGAATGTCTGGGAAAGGAGGATATGGGAAGGGGAGGACTGAACAGAATCTTGTTGAAGGGCAGTCTGCAGGGAGTTGGTTGCATGGATGCTCCAGCAAACAGCTTGGCTCTCACAGTGCCAAGAGAGCCCGTCACCCCTGTGACAGCTTTTCTGAGCTGCTGGCCATGTCACAGATGGGAACTTCGTTCAAGGAACGTGCCATAGGTGGGGGCTCAGGTTTTACCTCTCCCCCCAGAACAGGCTGTGCTGGCAGCGCCTCATGCATTTGTGACGGTGACTCGAGGGTGGTGGTTAGTGTGAGCGTCCAGACCGCAGTTTGGAGGGAAGAGCTTGGGGGAAATGCGGGTACCCAGCTTGGGGACAAGCACGGGGCAGTGCAGAGACACAGGGCATCCCAGTGTGGGAAGCGCCTGGGCACTGGGGGCTGGCAAAAGCCATCCCACCCCACGCACCCAGCTCTGGGCTTGGATAAAACAGCCCAAACTCCCGACAGACTGGCACGGGGACCGGGATGTGGTGTGCAGTTCTCACATGCTCCTTAATAACAGGGGGTTGTGCCAAAATGGTCCTTGTCACCGGAGCCAGCACGGTAACATCATTGCCTGCGGCTGCATCGGGGGTCCCTGCATGCGTGGAGCAGCCCGTAGCCCGATGGGCAAGTGGCCTGGCCAGCGAGAGGGGCTGGAAATAGAAAGCTCTATTGTTTTCCCACCTGTCCGAGTTACAAAGGGCCAAATGGATTTTCATGAAATGTTATTAAAAAATGAAAAGAGTTTGGCTTCCGGGCTGAGGCCCTGTTTGCCAAGTCAGCCCCAGGCAACGTTTTATGACTAAGTATGTAATAAAACCCTTTGAAAGAGGGGCTTATAACCGAAGTCTCCACAGACTCTCTCCACTCAAGGGCAGCACATGGTGGATTGCAATGTGTTCATATCCTGCCCGGTCCTCTTCCGAAGGCATTTTTCCATGACAGGGACAAAATTACCCTCTGGACAGATGCGTTGCTCTCTGCAGTGTTACAGCTCTGCCTGAACCGGCAGCCTCCTGCTGGGAGGTGTCGTGGTGGGCTCCCAGGCAGGCAGGGACCCTTCCTCTCCAGGAGGGCATGGCTGGGGTGAGCAGTGAGGGACCGTGGGCAGAGGGGACAGACCTCCAGACACATGCCAGGACAGAGCAGCTCCATGCTTTGTGGGTGGGAAAGGAGCTCCTGTGTCCTGCAGCTGGCTGGGATGGTCCAGGGAGCATCAGCCCTGCGGGGATATCGCATGCAAGCCGATGTGTAAGCCTCTGGAGGGACGGACAGGCATCTTAGAAGCATAGAATCGTAGAATCTTCATGGCTGGAAAGGACCTTTGAGATCATTGAGTCCAACCATACACACACACAAAAAACCCCTACAATCTCTGTCACTAGAGCATGCCCTGAGGTGCCAAATCTACACGTTTCTTAAATCCCTCTAGGGATGGGGACTCAACCCCCTCCCTGGGCAGGCTGTTCCAGTGCCTGACCACTCTTTCAGGAAAGGAATTCCTCCAAATATCTAATCTAAACCTGCCACGCCGCAACTTCACACCATTTCCTCTGGTCCTGTCATTCTTCACCTGGGAGAAGAGGCCAACACCCACCTCTCTGCAACCTCCTTTCAGGTAGTTGTAGAGGGCAATGAGGTCTCCCCTCAGCCTCCTCTTCTCCAAACTAAACATGCCCAGTTCCCTCAGCCTCTCCTCATATGGCTTGGTCTCCAGACCCCTCACCAGCTTGGTAGCTCTCCTCTGGACACGTTCCAGCACTTCAATGTCCCTCTTGTACAGAGGGGCCCAGAACTGAACACAGTACTCGAGGTGAGGCCTCACCAGTGCTGAGTACAGAGGCACCATCACCTCCCTCCTCCTGCTGGCCATGCTATTCCTGATACAAGCCAGAATGCTGTTGGCCTTCCTGGCCACCTGGGCACACTGCTGGCTCATGTTAAGCTGGCTATCCACCGTCACCCCCAGGTCCTTTTCTGACGGGAAGCTGTCTAGCCACTCTTCCCCAAGCCTGTAGCATCTTGGAAGGGTTCGTCTACAGGTTGGAAGGGTGTAAGCACTGAAAAGTTTGGGAAGGTCCTGGGGGAGTGAACTTGAATGGGGACAGCTGAACGATACATTGATGTCAGCGCCATATATATCGTGCATGGCACACACGCGCTCCCCATAAACACGCTCCACCCACACAAACTTTTGGTGGGCAAATTTTAGCTTTGAATAATTTCTCATTATTTATATAACGCTCTCGTTATTTTGCTAGCTCTAATTAGGACGAAGAGGGAAGAAATTAAGTATTTAGGCTGACTCCTAGGGAAACTTCATGGAGCAGAGCAGCTCCATAGACTTCAGAACAGTACCCTAAGGGGAGTGATGGAAACCCTGAACTGTTTAAATTTAGACGGGAGGAAGCCCTGGAGGTTAATGCACAGGCCTGTATTGGCCCGTGGAGGGTAGGTGAGAAGATAAAAAGCCCTTTTTCATTTCTCTCCCTGGCATTGCAGTGAAGGACTACAGGGCAGACCGCAGATTTCTCTTTCCTGCAATATATTGGCTCCTCAGGCTGGAATCTTGAGCTCCACTCTTTTGTGATCAGGGTTTAAATTGGCGTTTAACAAGATCACTACAGCAGAGTAATGAGACATCACTTTAGTGCTGCAAATACCAATCTGCAGTTAAAAACTGTATGTGTCAATTGATGGCTTTGTTTCCACAGTTGCCTTGTTAGATGTCAATCACATGGCTAAGCAAGCCTTTCAAGCAGATAGATATAAGTGTGAGGGATGTAAGTGTAAGTGAGTGGGTTATATATGTTATTTGAAGTTAATTACAGTGGGAGAATGACAGGAGCTGGTGTTGGACGACGTGCCTTGGAGTGAAGCCTGCAGGAGACGCCGGCAGCCGAAGGTTTGTGCAAACCTCCTGGGAGAAGGTTGGCCGGGGACAGGGGCTGTGAAGAGGGGACACTGCCCCGAGTCCCCATGGGGGTCCTCGGGGGACAGCTGGGGCTCAGCCAAGCCACAGTTCACTCCCCTGTGCTGGCCAGATAAACGCTGTGGGTTTTGGCTTTAGCATGATGTCTAACAAATGAGTCCTCCAGCTTCTCTCGCCTTCTCCCTCGCCTGCAGAAGTAATCGGATATTGGGTGGCAAAAGTGGCTGTGAAGGTATGAAAACCCTGTGCCCAGCAGAAAATGAGAAAATGGGTTCCCCCTCTGAGAGGGGAAACAGAGCAAACGCCAGGGTAATTCTGGGCAGAGGGAGAGGAGCAATGCTACAGTGCTGACACACTGGCTGCTGGCAAAGCTTTGACCTTGCCAGGAGGGTGGAAAGGCTGATGATATGCTGATATATGGGTTTACCTTTCTCATCCAAGCCACACTTCAGCAGACGGCCGTTTAGCACGGTGTCATATCGCGGCTGAGTGCTCAGGCTGCTTGGAGGCGCTGGGGATGGAGGGAGAGGGATGGTGACAAGGCAGGAACACAGGTCAAGGCGATGGAGGGGCTGCAGCTCCCCGCTCGCGTTCTCTGCGCTATAGACAGTGTGGTCAGTGACCAGGGGTCCTGGGCTGGGACACCCAGAAGATGCTGTGGGATGGCAGAGAGGAAACCTGGCATCGGCATCTTCCAAGCAAGCAAGGGTGTCTCCCCCCGAGGGTCACTGCAGTGCGAAGCCCCCCAGGCAGAGCTGCACCCCACAGACGTGGGGTGCCGGGGCTCTCCACAACACCCCCTTAAAAGCAAACTCGTGTTTCTCTATCAGCAATAAACCGACCCCAGCCCCGCAAGCCAGGCAGCCCCTGTGCAGGGGAAACTGTGCGGTGGGAGGGCAGCGCTGCCCACCGAGCACCCTGACCCCCTCCATGTCTGCCTGGAAACCCTCTAATCCCCTTATTATAAGGTCAGAGCTCCGCTGACGGTCACAAATATGTTTCATTTTTAATTTTCCCACCACTAGTCCCTCCGGCTCCCCGCAGGTGGGTTCACCCTTGCCAGACGGCAAGAAGAGATGAAAATGGCCTCGCATCGGGGAAGCACGGGGGGAGCTTGTGGGTGCCCCGCACCAGCCTTCGCCCTGGAAAAGGGCGCAGCTAAGGCTGACCCCAAAATGGAAATGCTTTCCCGGGAAAAGTGCTCTGCTTTTCTAATAACAGAACACATTCCTGCAATCGGGTGAAACGTCATGGGTTTCCTCGACATTCCCAAGTGACTGAGACATACTGGATAATCTATAACGAACACACACGTCATGCCCGGGCTGTGGGGAACTGCCAGCATGTGGCATTTATTTAGTTATTGTAAGGGAAGGCAGAGAATTTAAGGTTTGCTGCTAACAATTCACCACGCATGAATGCCTGGAAAAAAATCCAGCCCAACTTCCCGTTCAGAAGTCTGGAAAATGTAGTCCAAGAACCCTGTCCTGAGCTCGGCTGGGAGAGCCCCTCGGAGCAATGCGGGCATGACCCCCAGCACATCTCAAGGGTTTCAAGTTCTTTGGGCTGGTCAGAGAAACACAAACTCCTGAAACCCTCCAGTATTTAAAAAAAGAAAAAAAAATCTCCCATAAATGCCCCTACTTATGCACTTTGTCTCCTGCAGCAGCTGTCACAACCTTGTTGCTGCTGCAGATCTTGACTGACTTCTGGGTAGATGCATGTGGGAAAAGAGAGGGTCCAAGAAGGCAGTGCCTCCTGTTTTTCCTTTTCCTTTTCCTTTTCCTTTTCCTTTTCCTTTTCCTTTTCCTTTTCCTTTTCCTTCTCCTTCTCCTTCTCCTTCTCCTTCTCCTCCTTCTCCTCCTTCTCCTCCTTCTCCTCCTTCTTCTCCTTCTCCTTCTCCTTCTCCTTCTCCTTCTCCTTCTCCTTCTCCCTAACTCATTGGAAAGAGCATTGGTATATGGCTGGGAGATCCTATGGATGAACTGATGGTGGATGCTATGGATGAGCTGATGGTGGATTCTAGGGATGAGCTGATGATGGATCCCATGAATGAGCTGATGGTGGATTCTAGGAACAAGCTGATGGCCGTGCTTCTGAAGTCAACTGCATGGGTTCAGCCTGCGAGAGGATGGCTGCATTGGCCTGCTCGCCCCAGTAAACATTTTCAGAGGAGAGTGTATGCCATGAAGTACCCCTTCCTCCACCTCTGTCCTCTCTCCCCTGGGCTCACACACACACACAGAGCACGGGACGATGCCTGTGAGGTGCCCAGCCTGGAGCCGGGGTGCTGCCTCCTGCCGCGGCTGGTCCCGTGCCCGGAGCAGGTATCCTACTGGCCGCTCGGCAGGTCCCAGCCCCTGGTCCGGTTCCAGGCTGGCAGAGCCATTTGTCTGTGCTGGAAAAGATTCCCTGCTAATTCTGCAGAGACATCACTGCACAGTCCCAGGAATGAGAGGAGCGGAATTTCAGGAAACCTGTTTGCAAGAAAAACACGAAAAAAACCCAAAACCCCCTTGCTAAACAATGAGTGCATTTTTATTTTTTTTTTTAATTTATTTTTAGTTTTAATTCTTGGAGGAATTTTGGGCCTGCCTGAGAAATCCATTGTGCAGCTTGAGGGAGATATTCCCTTCCTCGGGGACTTCAGTCTCCTTGAGTAACCACGCAGCACTTCCCACCTGTGATGTGGGCCTGTGAAAACCTTTTGAGAAGCAGCAGCAGAAGACACTTCATCTCTCTAACCCGAAAAATATGTGGAAAGAAATTATTGTGTTATGATCAAACTGGCAGGGGATGGCAATTCTGCTTCTCGACAATTTCAAGAGCTTGAAATTGATTGTTTTTTCTGCTGGAAACAAAATCTGACCTCCTGTAACGCCTTGCAAAATGGGATGGTGTTGAAACATTCATTTCCAAATCAGAAGAATTGGGGTTTTGATTTGTGAGCATCTGCCTCCCTCTCTCCGTTCGGAGGTCACCGCAGAGTCCTTGACCTAACCTGTTGAAAATGGCATCGAAATCAATGTGCCTCCACAAGAGCTCTCACTTCTGATGAAATCCTCTAGACAAAAACAGGCTTGCTCAAGAAATGTTCCCACCAGTTTACGCCGGCTTCTCCAGCGCTGGAGAGGCGACTGACAGGCTGCGGTGGAGCAAGGATGCGACGTCCCATCCTCAAAGGTGAAGGGATGATTTTGGTTTCCTTGTGCTAGGGCAGGCGGGAAGGGCAGGTCTCTGCCCCCCCGGGGCTCCTATTCACCAGCCAGGCTGCCGATGGGTTGAGCACAGATACGGTGTGAGCAGGGATACGGGGTGAGCAGGGGCACGGGGCTGCCCCCTGGACTCAAGTTCACGCATGCTGCTGCTTTCCTGGGTGGATGTTCAGCTCCTCGTGCTGGTAAAACAAGACGAAAACTTGCACGGACCCAAACGGGTGATGGCTGTCACTGCGTGACACCTCTGCTGCACAAGCAGCCGGGCAGCTCGGAGCTCAGCATCCTTGAAATGCCTGCGCCAGCGTACACGGATGCCACGGAGGCAAGTGCATGTCCACTTGCTGACAGCGCTTCATGCTCCCCAGGGAACCAGCTGTGACATAAACCAACCATGGGCAAATATCCCCCTTGGCGGTGACCCCGCGGAGCCGGCAATGCTGATGGCACTCGCTCCTTCGCCCCCATCAGAGGATGTGTCACAAGCGAGCCAGGGGCGATGGCTCAGGCAGGGGCGCGTGGATGGTGTGAAGCTGGTGACATTGACGGGGTTGGACTGGGTCAGGGCAGCCAGTGCTGGACAAGGCATGGGGACATCCTGCGGAGCAATAAGACGAGGGATAACGCGTTTAAACTGAAAGAGGAGAGATTTAGGTTAGATATTAGGAAGAAATTCTTTGCTGTGAGGGTGGTGAGCCCCTGGCGCAGGTTGCCCAGAGAAGCTGTGGCTGCCCCATCCCTGGAGGGGTTCAAGGCCAGGTTGGATGGGGTTTGGAGCAACCTGGTCTGGTGGGAGGTGTCCCTGCCCAGGGCAGGGGGTGGGACTGGGTGATCTTTAAGGTCCCTTCCAACCCAAACCATTCTGTGATTCTATGACAGGCCGGCCGAGGCATGGGACTTTGAAGGGAATGTGCTCTGTGCAGGGGATTTGGGCTACAAGCAACCAGCCCCCCTGGAGCCCTGGTAGCCCCTGCAGTGGGAGAGGGGGCAAGTCCAAAGGAGTGATGGGTAATTCCCCGCCTTCTCCTGCCCTTGTGGAGGGATGCAGGAGGGGGGACATGGGTCTGGCTGTGCCGGGGTGGGCAGCCCTGCTCTGTGAGCCACGGGAGAAGGGAAGCGAGTGTTTGGAATTGTTTGGCGCAGAAGGGAATGAGCTGAAGACAATGTCAAGCTCTGTAAATATTTATCAGATGAATGAGAGCAGGGGTTTGAAACGTTAGACAGCTGAGAAATGGCTGTTTTAATAATTCTCCTGATAAATTAAAACTTAGGGCAGGAGGGGGTGGGGAGTGGGTCAGGGGAGGAGGGGAATTGTTTAGAGATTCAGGGCTTGAGAAGCTGTCCTGGGCTGGGATGGGGCTGCAGCTGGCGAGCCCAGGCCTTCGCCCTTGGGGATGAGGAGCAAAGCGCCTCTTGCCTATTGGGATGCCGGGGCAGTCCTGCAGGACCTGGGCACCGGGATGCCACAGCTCTCTGCTGTCTCCCACGGTCACAGTGTGTGCAGGGCTTTATTTTAGGGAGGCCACACGAGAGAAAGAAGCAGAGCGGGGCTGCTTGGTGGAAGCCACCAGAGTAATGGTAGGTCGAGAGCAGAACTGTGAGCTGACTGGTGACTGCAGACCAGCTTGCTGATCCCCCTCCTGCCTTGCCTGCTTCTCTTCAGACTTAGGGATGCATAACGGAAAAAGACCCAATTCTGATTGTTCAGACCTAAAATTCATCCTGCAGTCAAGCATGACGGCAGTTTGCGAGCAGAGCTCTGGTTATGCCGCTCCCGACATTCAGCTCTCCCCGTTTTCTCAATTAAGCATCTAAAGCTCCGTGCCGAAGGAATGCAGGACCAGACTAGCCCCCGCCTTGCAGTCCTCCCTCTGCATCTACTTGGAGCCGTGCCTGGGCTGGGACACGGCTCTGACTCACCGCTTTCGGGGAGGCACAATCAGCTTCTGGCAGGGAATACCCAAAATCGTAATGCTGGGGCTTGGCAGGTGAGCGTGGGGGAAGCTAAACTTCAAGTAGTTCGCTTTCAAATGTGTTTGCAAGTTTGGAGCCAGCACGTAGAGTTGATTAATTGCTGGGGATCTTGGTAGGGTGGGTTGGTTTTTTTTTTTTTTTAAATAGTGTTATTTTAAACAAAACTTTGCAGTTCCCCTTTAAAGGAGACATCTGGGCCCAATGTGGCAGGCAGGGGAGAGGCAGTGAGAGCAGAGACGATCACAGGGAGAAGTATGCACAGGAAAAATAGCATCACTATGGGGAATTCACGAGGCAGCTCTCCTCTTTGCCAAGCCAGCGTTTCTTTGCAAGGCTCAGACCTGGGCATAGTCCATCCCCACCCTCCTGGCCACGGCTGTGCCCTGGCTGGCTGGCTGCATCACCTGGGGTCATTGGTGGGACGGGGGCTCCTTTGGCCAGGGACCTGCTGAGATCTTGGCCCCCGTTTTGCTGCAGGGAGGTGAGCTGAGGTGAGATCCTGCTTCTGTACAGCTTCCAGGCAAGAATGCTTCAGAAATAAAAAAACATAACGGCGCTCATGAATAGTTGTGCTACGGATTCACCAGGAACGCTCGTAGTACTGCAAGGTAGGCAAGCAGGAGAAAAATATGGGGGAGATAAACCTTCCTGCCTCAGCTTCTAAAGCATTCTCTGACTCCCCGGAGCTGGGTAGAAATAGCTCATCTGTGCAGGCTGTCCCATCAGTGTTCTTTACGGGACATCTTGGTCCTTTCCTGCAGCATCTGGTAGCAGGCGCTGGGAGGGACACGCATTTAGACTAAGCGGAGCTCCAGTCTGGCCCTTTATGGCAGTTCTTCGGCTCCTATATTACCTGGGCTTTGGGGCAAGTTGAAGCACAGCTGAGACAGAAGAATAAAGCAAGGCTTTTTTATTTATTTGTCTTTTAATGCCCTGCCATATTCACCTTTCAGGAAATTCCCGTCTGCCTCCAAGTGGCCAGCTTCTTCCTTGGGCTCTGCGCACCAGCTCCACATGGTTTCATTTTCCTCACCAGCAATAATAAATCTGTTAGTGAAAGCGTCTGCTGGAGGTGTCTGCTCTCCGATAGAAAAGCCTCCATCACCCACGCAGGATGTCCGTGTCAACAGCTTACAAATCCTGCTCCCGCGCCGGCCCGGGAGGCGAGGGGCTGGGCTTGGGGGGCCCCAGGATGGGGCTGCCTTCCCTGTTGGATGCATCTGCAGAGAGTTCCTTTCAGGGGGGAAAAAACTCCTCCAATTAACCTCGTTAACAGCCTGGTCCTCTCTGCCCAGGCTGCTGGGAGCTCCTCCTGCGGCAGCCAAGGGCCGGTGCTGCCCAAGCTGGGGTACGGGGTGATGCTCTCGTTTGGGTACTGCAGGAGCAAGCACGAACCCCAACCCAGAACAGCAGCCGAAAGCTTTCTTGGGAAGAAAAGCCAATTGCCTAACTTTGTACCATCAGCTGCAAGGTCTCCAAAGCCAGCCTCCTCCAAAGAGGGGCCCGGGAAGGAGAAAACATTGCCAGGTTCTCCTCATTTCAGCGAACTTCTCAGCTCCGGCAGTGAGAAACGTGTATTTTTAGTTAATTGAAAGCTGAGATTAACTCGTGACCCCATGACTCTGGGAGATGGCGCTTTAATAAAGCTGATAAATAAAAGAAGCCTTCTGATAAAAATCACTTATTTTAAATGCAGCACAATTGTTTTCCCTCCCTCGCCCCAGCCCCCCAGGCTCAGGTGTAGCCTGAGAGCGCCTAAGGGCAAAGATAGATAATGAAACAAAGAGGGTTGTTGGTTTTTTCCCCAGCAGAAATTGCCTGTGGTTTGCTCTGAGGCTGGCAGGTGCTCTGAACTGGGGCTCTGGCTTTAAAAAGGACTCCTTGGATTTGAAGAAAACACTATTAGACTTTATTCATGTAGATCTCGTTGATATCTCATGAAAATGATTTTGGCTGTACTCATGCTTAAGTCTGGAAGTACTGAGATATGAGGGTAAACGCTTTTCTCATGCCAAGCAAAGACTGGAAGTCTTCGGATCGCCAAAAGAACTCTCTTTGCTCTCCCTCCTCCCCGGCCTCCGGAGAAGGCAGCGCAGGGGTTTGCCAGGCTGGAATTATGTTTTCTGCATCAGCATCCCCGGCCAGCAGGGCTTTGCCTGGCCAGAAGGGTGGACCATCGTGTCCCCCCTCCTGGTGATGGGGGTCCTGGCTGTGGTGTCCCACATTAAAACCAGCTCTGTGGGTGCATTGCTTCGGGGGTGGTAGGACAGTGACAGCCGACCAGCAGTGCCGTATCTCTCCCGCGGGTCCTCCTGGCTGTAGATCGAGACCAATGCTCAGCTCCGACTGCCTTCGTCCCTACCTTCTCCTCTTCTTCCTCCCAGCTGCCTGGCACTTTCTTCCCAACCAGCTCCCTTTTCTCTGGGCTCTCCCAAACGTCCCATTTTCCAAATCTACACCCATTTTACAGTTGAACTTCTGCTGGATGCTCAGGGAGGGCTGACTTCACAAACCAGCCCGTGGCGTTATCCTCCCCTCTGCTCCGGGTTTTGCTGATCCATCTTGTATAACCAGAGAGCTCTTCTGGGGAAAGGAGCTTTTTTTATTTCACTTCTTATACTAACCTGAGAGCATTTCTCCTGGCACAAAACAAATTCCACGTGGAAGATAATTAACATGGCACAAGAGCTGTGCCAGGAACTATACAGACACACCAAAGGAATGAGGACATTGCCCTGAAGATGCCTTGGAGTAGGAAAATGTTCACTGACAAGAAAAAACAGCATCAGCAGTTTTTAAAGGCATTTGTCCTGCCTTGTGGCAGGACAGCAAAGGAAAGAAGCAATACTTTGGGGGACTATTTTAACCATCCCTCCGGATACACAGGATGACAGCCGTGATTCAGCAGCCCAGCTCCATACTGATGAACCCAACACATAACTTAAGGTCTCCTAAGACCCCTGTCTCTGTGGCCCTGCAGTGCTGCTGGAGGGACGGTGGGGATGAGAACAGTTATTCCTGGGGACGATGAAACCTGCTGTCCATGTCCCCACCGCTACCCCTGCGGAAAGATAAGCAGCAGATAGGAGAAGTCATTTTCTAACAGCACAAATCAATATTTATTATAATGAAAAAGAGAGATTGATATCAGGAAGGGTGATAATAATAAAAAAACCCCTAAGTCTAAACTTATTATTTGTATGTATGGTCCAGGATGAAAAAAAAAATCCCCAAACACAGCCTTTGTTGATTTCTTTTGCTTTGTAGAAACAGATTCCTCTGATATTCTCGCTTAGATTTTCCCAGGCACCCTGCTGAGGTTTTGATGTTTGACTTGCATCAAGAATATTGAGCATGAAATCTAAACATTACTTCTGGTGATGGAGAGAGACAGCGAGGGATAACGGGGGGCACAGAGGGGGCCCATACCGTACCCTGAGGGGAGCAGGAGCACTTGGATGAAGAACATCAGCGTGGGGACCGGGGAGACACAGAGCCGCGGGTCTCTTTGGGTAGAGAAGAACATCAGCAAGATCCACATTTCAAACTGTCTTGGAGGTTGTCTTTTTTATATTAGGGTTGCAAATATCAGAGGCCCAAGTCCTGGGGCTTGCTACTGGCTTTGCTGTCAATCCGCTGGGCAGGACTGTGTCCTGTGGAGGCAGAAGCCCATTAGAGGATGGTAGGAATGAGGAGTGGAGCAGCTTCTTTCCCCAGCTTGTACCTGCTGTCCTTTCCTTGGGCCAGGGTGGCTGGGAATAATATTTGGCTGTCAAAGCAGTAATAACGTAAGGCCAGACTGTCTTCATGTCAAGACTCACAAGAACCAGACCTGGGGTTCTTGTGCTGTGGGCTAGTCTGATGACTTGTGCCTAGGTCTTATTAATATGTGAACAATGGACAACTTCACCCAGCTGTTATGTTGCGTGGTCACTTCCCAGACCCAGCTCGGGCAGAGAGCTTTCCTCAAACCAAACCTAGTGAGGGAAGGAGAGCTGCTGGTGGAGAACAGTGTTGGAGAGTGGTTCCCAGCCTGTGGAAAGAACCTCCCCAAAATCTAAGAGACCATCACGAACCTGAGCACCTTCTCGCCAGTAGCGGCTTCTTAGAGTACAACTTCTCTTAACTACACCCTCAAAAAGCATTTGTTTAAAGCACAATCATATGAAATCGAGTGCTTTGGTACATATGAATCTTCTTGTAGGGTGAAGATGAGGGAGCATGTGTAGAGCTTTGCCTAATGAGCTGCTGGAAGGCTCCTAGATATGAGGGTGAAGGTGAGACCCCATGTGAAACTGGGCAATGCTGTAGAGGAGACTGCTATATAGGAGGCAGCAGTTTTCTGGGTATTCTGTTGGGGAGGATGGGGAAACTCAGAGGCAGGAGGAAAAAGGCAGCCCTTGGGATGGTGTTATGGGAATGGGACTGAGAGGATGCTCGGGCAAGTCACTGTCACTGAGCTGGGTTCCCTGAGCTCCTGCTCCCCAAAGTTCTGCTCTTTGCACCAGGGAGCAGTGAGGGAGAGCAGGGACCAGTCAGGAAGGAGATGCCTGCTTAATAAGGCAAGCATTAGTGAGAACGGAAAGCTTTCTGATTAATCAATAAGTTAAATTACTGTTCATTAAATCTCCACAATTCTTGTCTGTCTGTAATGGCAGCCATTAACTAATTGGTTCTTCTGGGTACAGTACCTGGCTTTCTTCTGGTGCTGTTTTCAGTGACACACTTGCTATCTCCTGTTTCCAGCCTTGTATGTACTCATTTAGCCTTTTCCAGCGTCTCCAGCAGCACTTCCGAAAATAAACAGTATTTTGGTACCAGGAACCTCACAGTTAATCAAGGCTGGGGTTTGGGTCTGACTCCTGGAACACACTGATAAATAGCACTTTTGGATGATCCCATTAGCCTCCCCCTGCCATCGAGTCATTACCACACCTTCCCATCACCGCGATCCTTCCCCGGGTTCCTTCATTCCAGGGTTCCCAACGTCTCCTCTCCAGATTCCCCAAACCTACCGTCTGTAACTGCACTTTGCGGCTGCGTTTCTTTCTTTGCGTATTTCATCCCTGTTCAATTTACTCTTCTGAAATGCTTTAAAGCTCCAAAGTTTGCTCCTTCAAAAAAACTTGAAGCTTTCCTCTCTTTCTCAAAGATTAATTATAGCTTCAAACGCCGGCAGTGACTTTTCTTCAATTACTGTATTCCTGCTCAGTAACTTCTTGAGGATTCGAAGTTCCCCTGCCTTTTGCTTGACAGTATCTTGCATTTAGCTGGGCCCTCACTCCACCGGCAGTTGCAGCCGAAAGCTTCATAAAGTCAGATTAATCTGATTAAAAACCTGCAGTGTGAAGAGAAGGGGTATTTTATTGTCTCACAAGCATCCTAGCCCATGTATAGTTTACAAGCGGAAAGGGTTATTTTCCTGCAGTCTTGAAGTGGATCTGAAAGTCAAATGCTTTATTCCTGCTCACACATCATCACTTAAGTGCCAATTTTTGCTCTTCATCTCATAAGTCACAGCTTCCCTGGGCCAGGCAGGATTGCAGCAGGAGGGAAACGGTTCGAGACTGTGAGAGTCAATCCGAGGGTTTCTGCGTCAGAAGCTGGTAGGGGAAGATGTGAGGCACATCAGCACATCAGCATCACGGCACCGTCTCCTCCAGATGCTCTTCAGGGAAGAGTTGGCATTTATGTTTATTACAAAAGACGATGCCACTGATCTGTATGAGGCACAGCTCTACTGAGTTAGAAATCTCCGTTGTTATGTGGTCCTTTTTTTGGTATCATTGCATTTATCACCGAGTTGTTCCTCCAGGCTGACTGCAAGTCCCACAGCATCCAGCTCCGCAGCAAGCCTGAGCGGAGGTTTGAAAACCCAACATTTCCCAAAACAGCTGTTTGTTTCCCCAGTAACAGAAGTGGCTGCCAGCCCTGCCTCGGGGAGGGAAACTGGAGATGAAGCGAACCAGCGGAGCCAGGCTCATGGCTGGCCATCCCCTTTCCCTGAGGACAGACCCTGCCTGGCACTGGGAGGCTTCTGTGGTGGCCAGAGGAAGGAACGGCTTCAAAGCAAGCTTGTCTGGCAAGAGATGGAAAAAAAGAATGAAGAAGAGATGGAAATGGTGATGAAGAAGACTGGTCATGGAAATGAAATCAAAATGGGACAGAGTAGATATAGATAGACTTGAGCAAGACAGGATTGATGTCTGTCCCCGTTTCATCCAGACCTGGGGTGTGTACAAACCTGGAAAGTCACCAATGTGGGTCAAAGTCTTCTTCCCATGACAAGGCCAGGCCAGGGTCTCGGTACCTGCCCGGCAGGGTCTCCAGGGTGGGACCAGCCCCTCCCTCAGTCAGCTCCGGAAAATATTGATTGACATTTGCAGAGACAGTCAGATAATAACATTGACCTACGAACTGCTTGTTTCTCTCTCTTTTTTATTTTTTTTTTTCTTTTTTTTACTTCCGCAAAGTTAATACAGCATTCAGTGAACTTTCCCCAGAGGATGAACCATTGAGTCATCCGGTTGGTTTGTTTGGGCCATGCATCCCGGCACATAATTTGTGCTGCGAAGATGGACCCCCAAGCTGTTTCTGGTGAAACGAGGATGAAATTTGTATCATCCCAATGAACTGATTCTCTTATCTGCGTTGTCTGCTCAGCATCTAATGAACTAATGAAATATGCAACAATTCAGCTATAGAACAGACCTCACTTTTAAATTAGCACTAATTAGAGATAATTATCTTGGCTGGTTTGATGTTTCTATGTAATGAGCCCGGGTTTTCTTTTGTTAGGAATTGGTGTGGTCAAATATATGAAACGGCACACTGAATTTCCACAAGTGCCTCTTATTCCTGACTTATTTTACCATCTCCAAGAGGTCCGCTCTCCCTTTTGAGGCCGTATCCCTTGGCTGTCTTGTTGATGATCCCTTCTTGATGGTGGAGAGGGATGTGATGGAGCAGCCAGGTAAAGGCATTGCAATCCCTGCAGCTCCCTCCTTCCTATCCCCTCTTTTTGCTCCCCAAAAATTGCTGCACTGGGGAAGGGGTAGGACCAACGCGGGGCTCCTGCTGGCAGTTGGTGCTTGAGCACCAGCGAGCCGTGACACTGGTGGCCAAAGCCTTCCCGTCCCCTCCCCTTCCCAAGCAAAAGGACCGAGGACAACCTGAGCAGCTTGGCAGAGTGGGACGCGGCAACCAGCAAGCTTGCTGCACGATTCACGCTCCAAACACAAACGTGCCGAGGACTCCCGGAGCTCCCTTAAACGCCATCAGCTCCCGTCTGTCGTCTCGTCTCATCTCGTAGGTGTTGTAGCCTCTCTACGCAGCCGTCTGCCATGGCTCAGATGCACCGTGCTCTGTCTGTCTGTCTGCCTTGCTGCTGCCTCTGAATACCCCCATCGCCGTGTGCGGGTGCTGCTGTCTGCCGGCTGTACAGTTAATACGGCGTGGGCGCTATCGCTACATGTCTCGCCGGGGTTTTCTTAGGGCACTGAAGGCTGCAGTATCAAAGCGATCAATCACACGTAGCCAGATTACCTTTCCTATCCTATGATCAGTAATTTGCCATGGATCCCTCATTTTTCAAGGGAATTTTAACAGCCCGGCTGGTGACAAGCTGCCAGGGCAAAATGCTGTAATGTGTGATAAAATTATACATCCCTCTACTGCAGAGCAAGGCACCCTTTCTTCCTGCTCTGCCGCTCTGTGCTCCCATAATGGGGGGACGTGGGGGGCTGTGGGAGCTGTGTGGGACATGGGGAGAGCCCGGCATGGCGAGGCCACCTGGTCAGCCCCAGGCTGCTGCCAGCACCCTGCCAAATAATTATGTCAGCACCTGTTTTACAGGCCCAAAATGGGAAAAAGTGAAAGGTGCTCCTTGCGTTTCATTAGGGGAGAATAGGTACGAGTCGTTACGCTAACGAAACATCACATCCAACCCCCCCCCCCCCAGGNGCCAGGGCTGCGTTTCCCTCCCCATCTCAGCACGGGGAGAGCAGCAAACGCCCGCACGCTTTCCCATCGCTTAATTGGAGCGATGCCGTGCGGTCCCCTGGCACCCGACGGCGGGCCGGCGGTGGCAGGCAGCCAAGGTAATTACGGCTGAACGGTCCTCTCCGAGTCCCCAAAGAGTCTTTACGAATCATCGGGTAACGGCTATAGTTCAAGAGAGCGTGGTCTTCGGGGAGCCGGTGTAATTACTGAGATGTTTCAGCCTTCTCTGGCAGTGCTGGGTCGTGCTTCCCCTCTCTGTCGCGTGGACGGGGAGAGCTGGCGGGCAGCAACGAGGTCCCTGCTCCTGTGTGCTGCCCGCACAGGGACGGGCACAACGCACCCACCGCCGCTGCTCCAGCCCTCCCCGGGGCAGGCACAGCAGGAGGCAGCGGTGGGGCAGGGGGACGAATGTGGACTGGGGGCTGCTGTCCCCCCAAGAGCCACAAAAGCAGCAGCGGGGCAACCCCGGGTGGCTTTGGGCTGGGGACAGAGCGGAGAGGAGGAGGATCAACCACAGGGCTCGGCCACTCACCGGCATAGCAACACCCCCCTCCTTTATTAACAGCAATTATTTCCCTTTCCCATTTATTATGATTAACACCTGGAGGTTGCGCTGGATCAAGTACTGGCTTCTGCTAAACGTTATTATAAACACACACACAGATACATAAAGATCATATATAGAGATTTTTCCCCCCACACATGCACTTCCCAGACTTACTTTCTAGCCCAGTGTGGGCCCAAAACAGCACCGGTGCTCGGGGGAGCCACACATTTCTCACTTGTGGCCAGTGGGAAGAGCATGAAGCCAAGGGGCTGGTTTCTCTGCTGGTAAAATGGAGCCGGTGGAACTCATGGTAATTTATATCCGTTGGCCCTTCCTTTTCTGTTAGCTTGGCCCTGGGCTCCCCAAGGCATGAAAAGGTCTCATAAATTCCTAAAGCTGACAGAGGGCTGTTTGGTTTCGTTGGATCCTGCAGAAACGAAATGTGCCATCTAAGGTAGTACCATGTACTCTGTGGCTGCAGAAAAATGATCTTGGCTGGAATTCCGCTAAACCACTCAGCGAGCGAGAGTGAGTGATTTGGGGCCGTCCGGCTCTGGGAAGCAGTCGGGGCTCTGCAGAGCAGGTCTGCAACTGCTAGTAAAGGAAAAAAGAGGATTTTGCAGCCTCTCACACCACACAAACCAAAGAGGGTGGGGGTTTGGGTGGGTGAGGGGCTGCAGTAACCCCTGGGGCAGACTCCTTTGCCACAGCGAGAGCAAGATGAAGCTTATTGCTGTGTATCTCCAACCCGAACATCACTGCTCTCATTCAGGAGACCACGGCAACGTGAGACGTGAGAGCATCCAAGCCCTGAGGCCACGAGGCACCTCACAAGACGTACATGCATTTATGAGAGGAATAAAACCCTGCAGGGTAAAGCAAAGCAAAGCAGAAAGTCTTGGGCTGCTCAGAGGCTGTGCACAAACTCGGTAATTCCCCTGTCCCTTTAGTCCTCCCAGCAAAACAGCAGAGGTGCAAGACTGGAGTGCTGTGTCCAGTTCTGGGCTCCCCGGTTCAAGAAGGACAGGGAACTGCTGGAGAGGGGACAGCAAAGGGCTACCAAGATGCTGAGGGGACTGGAACACCTCTCTTATGAAGAAAGGCTGAGGGATTTGGGTCTCTTCAGTCTGGAAAAAAGACGACTGAGGGGGGATCTTATCAACACTTATAAATACTGAACGGGTGGGTGTCAGGAGGATGGGGCCAGGCTCTTTTCAGTGGTGCCCAGCGACAGGACAAGGGCACAAACTTGACCATAGGAAGTTCCACCTAAACATGAGGAGGAACTTGTTTCCTTTGAGGGTGGCAGAGCCCTGGCACAGGCTGCCCAGAGAGGTGGTGGAGTCTCCATCTCTGGAGACATTCCAAACCCACCTGGACACATTCCTGTGCCCCCTGCTCTGGGTGACCCTGCTCTGGCAGGGGGTTGGACGGGATGATCTCCAGAGGTCCCTTCCAGCCCCTGCCATTCTGTGATTCTGTGACTTAGAGCAGCCTGACCTGTTCTTCCCTGGGCATGGGTAGGAGGAAGGGCAACGGCTTAATAGACAAACAGGTTTCAGGCAGTGAAAAGCAAGAACATCAGAAGCATCACCTAAGACAGCAGAAAGCTCAGGCTGCACAGCAGCTTCTGCCTTCTGCTGCACTTCGCAGATGGGTGTCTTCTGTCACCACAGCCCCAGCAGTCACACTGGTCACCTCCATGTCCCCTGTCACACAGAGCAGGATTTGCAAGAACAGGTTTCTGAAAGCACCAAAATGCAGCAGTTCCCACATCCCTTGGGGTTGCTTCCCCCGTAACTGGGAGAAACCTGGACTTGATGTGAGCTCTGGGCTCCTCCGAGTCCCCTGTCTGGAGCCATCATGGACAAGCCTGGCCGGGCGAACCCAAGGAAGATGCTTTGTCCTGCGACCATGGCATCTGCCCACACCTCTGCTGGCTGGTCCTGAGCTGGGTTGGGCTGCCAGGAGGGAAGGAGAAGTGCAGAATACAATGTTTATCCTGAAACCCTTTTATTTTTTGGTCACAGGTCAATGAAAATCCTGCAAGTCCAAACCATCCACCTCTACCCCATGTTGCCCCATGCCTGGCACTGACAAAGGCCCGGGCACCAGCTGGTTCAGCAGGGATATTACGGAGCAGCAGTAGTCCGCAGCATCCCCCCGCGGGCAGGGACAGCATCCCCAGTGCCTGGGTTAGAGACTGCTATTTGCAATAGCAAATTATCACTGTCTCCAGGCTGATCCAGGGCAGGTCCCAAGTGAACATCTGAAGCAAAGGCCAAGGAGATGCAGACATTATGTCCAAGCTGGAGATTGTCACAGGCTGCTCCGGATGCTACAGTCCCTCTGTCCCAGCACGTCAGAGACCAGCTCCCCCCCCCGACCACGCAGCCTACCTCCCACCCAGGCAGGGCAGGCAGCAAAGCCACGCTCCTTCCCTTTCTTGCCTGCCAGATACTTTTGCTGCCGCCGCCAGATGCGTAAGGATAAGTGAGAACCCCCGCTCATCTCCTGGGAACGGTCAAGATTGTCTGTCATCATTGTTTTTTGAAGCTATTTGGAGAATAGCTTGTTCCCGTTGGGAGCAAAGTCAACACTCCTGTTATCTTTGGGATCTCTGGCTCTAGAGACAGGAATTTTACTTTTCAAAGGGCAAAACAAAGCAGCACTGATGGGCACGCTAATTGCTTCTGATGCCATCTGAGCTGTGGATAACAGGCGATTTAAGGCATCTTTCAGAGTTCCCCTGCCTTCACACCTGTTTTCTTTTGTCCCCTCTCTGCCACCCAGCCCCACCTGTAGCATCTCCCCGCCACAGCCCCCTCCCAGTGAAAGCCGATGGGCAAACCCAGCAGGACCCCCCAGCTGGTATCAGACAGCAGTGGTTGATCCTCTCCCTAGCCGACCCCAGGCAGGAGCAGGCTGGGCCATGCCTATGACCGTCCCCGGGACCGGGGACACCTCTGGGGTGCTCCCCTTCTCCAGGTGAAGAGGGGAGATGCCTTTGCTCGCCTTAGAGGTGGGGAGGAGACACCCCCAGTGTAGGGTTAAACACCGCTGGCACAAACACGTCCCACTCACCCACCTACAGAGGAGGCTTCTCTCTTCAGCTGGTTTTCCAGGAGGGATACATCTCAAAGGCTAAAATAAAAACACTTTGCTCAAAAAAAGGTAGCTAAAACCTGATGCAGTCATAAGATGATGACTCGGGTAGTGAGACCAGCTGGGAACGGGACACCAATCCTCCATTTCTTTCAGTTTTACATTGCAGTGAGGTCCCAAAGAACGACTGTTTTCCACAGACATGTTCTCCCTAACTTTTCATAGTATAAATACTTAAAGGGTGGGTGTCAGGAGGATGGGGCCAGGCTCTTTTCAGTGGTGCCCAGCGACAGGACAAGGGGTAACGGGCACAAACTTGACCATAGGAAGTTCCACCTAAACATGAGGAGGAACTTGTTTCCTTTGAGGGTGGCAGAGCCCTGGCACAGGCTGCCCAGAGAGGTGGTGGAGTCTCCATCTCTGGAGACATTCCAAACCCGGCTGGACGCGTTCCTGTGCCCCCTGCTCTGGGTGACCCTGCTCTGGCAGGGGGTTGGACGGGATGATCTCCAGAGGTCCCTTCCAGCCCCTGCCATTCTGTGATTCTGTCTCTGCCAGCTCTTCCCTGCCACCCAAGCAGCCCCTCGCTGCCCTGTCGGGGAGGTTGGCTGGGCAGAGCAGGGCTCCAGGAGCCACCTGCCTGCTTTTGCCTCCTCAGATCAAAGACACAAGTGTCACCTGCAGCCATAACCAATAGCAAATCTCTGCTGGTTTGTGTACAGAACGGCTGTCTTGTACCAGCAGACACTGCTGCTGTCAGTGCTGGCGGCCCCGTGTAGGGATTTGCATTTCAGAAGGAGTCCGCAGCCAGGCGAGATGTTGCACATCTCCTCCACTCGTCACATTTACATACAGCTCACAGCAAGGAGCATCGTCCCCATCCCTCCCCGCCTGGTGGGTTTGGTTGTGTTGGGCTTGTTTGTCCCTTAGTGTACAGCGTCGGTGCCTCGCCAATCCCTCACCCCCTCCCCAGCTCTGCCCGTGCCATCGAGCAGCATGGGGAGGAAAGTGACCCCTCCATGGCTTTACGGAAACTTGCAGGAATTCGACCCACCCGGTCCATCTTTGATAGCAGGCGACATGAACTAAGCGTAACGCAGCCCTCATCACAGCACCTGCGGGTCTCATTTCAAGGCTGGCAAAGCAATAACCGATGCTTAGCAACGAAAATCCATCCCAGGGTTTTAGTGACGGAAAATAATCAGTGAGCAAACTTAGGGATGTGTCTTTTCTTGTCCTGTTACTTTTTCCACAAGGGAAGATTTCTAGAGGCTTTAGTGCCCCCAGAAAAAGTCTTTCCTGCCCATCCACCCCAGCAGCTCCTTCTCCAGGCAGGACCATCCCACTTGGCACTGAGTACCGACCCCGCACGGCCTCCATGGTTCCAGGGCAGCAGCTGCAGAGCACGGGTTCAAGGTTCCCTCTCCCGGCATTAGGGCTCTGTAAACAAGCCTGCACTTGGAGAAGAAAAATTGGCAGGTCTCCTGCTTTTAGTAAACAAGACGTGAGCTCACCGCATCTCCCCCACCACACATGCTTCTCGCTGCATCCGTCTTCCCAGATTGCTTGGCACATTTTCTCCTAACCAAGGGGCGATTTGATTTTGTGGAAGGAGAGGGAGCAGTTTTCTCAGGTGATTGTACCTCGAATAGAAACCTTCCCTTTGCGCTGGGCCATCCAGGAGAATAATCTTACTCCCCCAGCCCTGCCTCCAGCAGCACAGCAATGTTATCCAGCAATTTCGTTTGGCATCAAAGCTGAAAGCGGGCACGTCACCCAGAGTTAACAACATCACAGCAGCATGGATATTCACCTCTTGCAGAGTGATAGGAAGTGGAATTGATTGCAAGAGATCAGACACCGAGACTCTCATTAACTTCTGCTAACACCTGAGCAGCTGACAGACACTTGCCTTTTTGGATTATCTTCTGTACATTTCCAGCCGGTGACCCTGGGTCCTCTCCAGCCCCTCTTTACTTAATAACACGCGGCGTTACCAGCGCGGAGGCTCAGACCCATCTGCACCAGGCTCCCATCGGAGCATCCGACCCCTGGAGCACATCTGAGCACAGCATTGCAGATGCACTCCGCGCCCTGCCTCCCCCCTGCCCCTGCTAGCCGTAACACGGGGGGTGGTGGTGGGGGGGAAGAGGACGCTCTCTCCACCCCCCGAGGAAACATTTCCCTCTGAGCAGCTGGAAAAGCCACGGCAGAGGCAGCCTGAGCCCAGCTGTCCTAATGATGTCAGGCTGAATTTGCACACAGCTGGTGGAGGATCTCTAAGGCATAACCTTTCTTGGACACGCCGGAGCATCTGATCTTATGAAGTAACGGGTAAAACGCCCGCGGACACCGGCATACGTGGGCAGACGCGCCTTCTGCACAGACCCCGTACTACAGAGCCAGCCAGCCAAGCAGTGCAATACACATCCAAGAGGAAATGTGGCGAGGAAGCTGCCACGCCAGCTTCCCACATCTGGGGCCAGGTCCCACTGCAATTCATAGCGTCCAAACCCACCGATTTCTCTGTACAGGACCTCCCCAGGCTGACTGTGAGCTGGTGCGTCCTTTCAAGCCCACCCACAGGCTGCAAAGCCGGAGCTCAGATCTGCAAAACCCAAATGAGAGGGAACTTTAAAGCATGGAGGAGGAGGGACGAGCAGAGCAGGACACGAGCAGCACAGGCCTGGCTTGCACAAAGGCATCAGCCAGTTTGGAGGGAAGAGCACGGGCCGAGCATCACTGCTTCAGCCCCAGCACGCGGCTGGCAACTGGGGCTATTTCCAGCTCTGCTGCACGGCTCCCTCCTGCCTCGCCTCCCAAGGTGGTAACACAACCTTTGGGGAACGTGGCCGGTGCTCTTTAATCTTGCCCACTGACAGCTTTGCTGACAAGAAACTTTTTTTCCTCCAAACCTTTTGTCTCGTCTTTTGTTCTGGTAAGGTTTGATATCCCTCTCCCTGCTGTCACAACGCTCCAGGCTCCTCTCCACCTGCCCTGTCACAGCCTCCTTTAAGAGGAGAAGCGGCAGGTTAACCTCGTTAAGAGCCTCCCTCCTCTCTTCTCTCTCCAGCTCCGTCCTCTTCTGAAGCCAGGTTATGATTACAGGACACCCTTGAAAGGTGAACTAATACAGCCTGTGGAGGGGAGATGCTCTGTGCAGCCAGCGCATCCCTCCGGGTGTGAATCTCCCAAAGCTGCTGCTGCAGAAGACAGAGCATCCACACCCCTGATGAGGATCCTTCCACCCATCCTCCCTCTGACTGCACCAGAGAGATCAGCTTGGAAACAGGAGAATTGCCCCATTTTTCATTGCTTTTTTTTTTTTTTTTTAACCCCCTCCCCCTTTCATCCCCTACACACGCTGCTGTTACTAACTCAGCAAAGAAACAAACTTCCCCTGGGAGCTGCACCCTCCTGCCCGTAAGCAAAAGCAAAGCCAAAGTGCAAAGCTTTGCTGGCAACGGAGCTGGTGACAAATTCGCCGTGTCACCTGGGGTGCCCAGGGCCTGGGGAGGACAGCAAGTATGCGGGGGGGGCAGCACCAGGCATGGCAGAGGAGCTGAGGCTGTGGGAGCCGGCACCGTGCCCACCTGTGCCGGTGGCCCCCTGGGTCAGGAGCAGGGCCTGCTGGAAAAGGAAGAAAGCAAGAAAGAGGAGATGCTGGAATATCATAAGACGGAAATGGGTTTTCATCATCCTAACCTAGAGGTGCTTGCTTTTAAGAAAAAAAAAGCAAATTAGTATCTTTTAAACAACAGCAGAGAGGAGACACAGCAAGTAAGTTCCTCTTCCCTCATTCACATCTGTCCCAGATCGTCCTGCTAATTTCAAGTTACTACAAACTCCTTTAATACCCTGCCAGAGCTTTAAAATTATGTGGTTTTTTTTTAAACCACAGGCTAGCCAGCTCCACAGCCTTGAATTAAACATGCAAGTGAGCAATGAAAACAGAAATAAATAAAAAAAAAAAAGAAGAAAAAGAAAGGTCAGGCTGTGTTTCACAAGGCACACAAGCCACTGCCCAGCAGGAAGGAAGATGGGGAGACAGTCCCCTCTGTAGTGGGGAAAGGGCATGGGAAATAAATGGTGAAAAGCCCACCTCCTCCCCAGCACAGCACCTGCTGGACATGACCTGGAGCTTGGATGGTGCGGGGGGAACAGCCCTGGTGCTATACAGCATCCCCCAAGAGCAGTTAGGGTCAAAGATGCACTGGTCCTGGCCAGGCGGACTTAGCCAGACCTTCCCAGCCCCAGCTTCCCTCCTCTCCAGCAACCACAGCATCTGTCTGGGTCTTCCCGTTCCCAGGGACCCACTCTGCACCCACTCACTCATAAGTAGTCCCAGCTGGTCCCAGGCATGTCTCAGCAGGAGGTTTTAATCTCCTAATTGGCACATCCTAGTGGAAAAGCATTTAGAGAGACATTGGTGCTCTTGGGAGGTTCTTCTCCCATGGAACAGCTCGTGGTGGTGCATGTACTGGGAGCACCTCCGCTACCCTGTGTGGTGCAGATGAGTCTTCGCTCATCCCTGTGAGGCTGGTCCAGGGGAGAAGCAGAGCCTGTATCCCTGGGGAGTGGAGGATGTGAGAGGCATGAGGGCTTTGAGGGGCAGAGTAATGGTAAGGAGGGAAAAAAGGAGCCTGATTTTACCTGCAGGTAGCACAAAACTGCGATAATGCTAAGGATAGCGCTCAGCAGGACAGGAACTGAGATGAGGTAGAACCTGGTGGAGTTTTGGTCCGGATGTTTTCCAAGTCTTGTGGTCCACCAGGGTGGCTGAGAAGCAGGACGCAAAACAGGGAAACGATCCAACTTTGGCAGCAAATGCACCTGCAGAAACATTCCCCCGGTCCCTACGTTTTCTCATCTATCAGGGAGCAGAAGCAAAGGCCGAAAAATACCGGGGGGTTCAAAGCTCCTGTAAATCAGTGTCACTGACTAGAGTAAATTTACACTGATTTATTCCTGCGAAAGACCTGCTTGGAGAGGTAAAGCTATGCTTTCTGTTTCTGGACAGGAACAAATTGAAGAAAACCACAACCAGAAAAGCTGGGTGGAACAACCAATTTTACGACAAATCCCCCTCCCCATCGTGCTCTAGACATGTAGCCCCTCGGAAGAGCCGCCCGTCGATGTCTGCATGGCAGCAGCAGCTCAGGATCCTGCAAGCAAAGTGCCCCCTCACCTTCACAGACCCCACATCTCTTCCTATATCTAGGATCTGGGGCTTAAATAAATACGTAACTATGTAAATAAATACGAAGTGTGTAGCTTGAGAGGCAGGTTAATGGCTGGGGAAGCCAGGCTTGACCTCAGTGACATTTCAAATTAGTTCTGCTGCACTGGGCTGGTGCTTTGAAGGGATTTGTGCTTGGGCTGGATGTGGAAAGAAATGTTAAAATTCATCATGTGAAGAGGCTCTCCCGAGCTTCCTTCCTCCTGGGGAGAGACCTCCGCCTTGTCTGGCATCCTGGGGCAAACGGCCGAGCTGAGGAGATGCTGGGGAAAGTGGGCAGCTCAGAGGTGGGCATGAAGAAAGAGATGCTGGGGGAGGTGGGCAACTCGGAGGTGGGCACACAGTAGGAGATGTTGGGAAAGGTGGGCAGCTCGGAGGTGGGCATGAAGAAAGAGATGCTGGGGAAGGTGGGCAGCTCGGAGGTGGGCATGAAGAAAGAGATGCTGGGGAAGGTGGGCAGCTCGGAGGTGGGCATGAAGAAAGAGATGCTGGGGAAGGTGGGCAGCTCGGAGGTGGGCACACAGGAGGAGATGCTGGGGAAGGTGGGCAGCTTGGAGGTGGGCACGCACACTTCTCTTACCCTAATGTAGCTCCCAGGGATGTGGGGACGGGCAAACTGGGAGCTGGCACGGAGCATCACCCCTGGCACATCAGCCACAGGGGGGCCACCGAGCTGAGGCAGATGGATCCTCTCCTGCTTCAGGTCATTCAGGTTTTGGGGCAAGTGTGTAACACATCCACACACCTACGTTATATTGAGATGCACTCGTGTGTATATACATACATATGCATGCACAGAGATAAAATTCATTAGAAGCGGGCAGAGAATACATTACTAGTGCTTAATACATGCGCTGAAAGGCAAGTAGATGGCAGAAAAGAATACATTACAAAAGGGGTCATTTGTACAGGTCTAACTCGGCCCTCTTGTGAGCGTGTGTCATGATACAAGTTTTAATTACCCGAATCCATGCTGGCCTTCCCACAGGATCGCATCTCTGACACCGGAGCAGCCTCCTGCCAGGGCAGTCTTCAGCTCTCAAGCGTGAGGCATATTAATTCCTTGGTGAACTGATAGGACAATTTTTGATGTGGAAGAAAAAAAAGTTGCCCACTCACCCTGGGGAATTGGCTGGACTATTTTGTCTGAAATTTTCCTTTGGATGTTCAGCCTCGGGCAAGCAGCATACAGAGGGAGTTTTAGCCCAGGCAGGAGAGGTTGGTACATTTGTGAGCTGAACTCACCTCCAGCATGGAGCTGCTGGCCAGTCCGGCTGTCTTGCTTCCCAGCTGGATGCTCACAGTGACAAGGACGTCCTGCGGAGCTGGTGGGACCCCTGCGAGGGGATGCTCTGCACACCCGGCCATGGCTGCTGGTTTCACCTGGGAGAGCAGGGCATGGCTCTGCCTGCATCCCCTCCATAGCCTGGCCCTGACAGGTACCCGCTGTGCTAACGAGGATGCTGTAATGAGCGTGAAGCCAGATGGCATCACCGAGATCACCCAGTGAGTGCCAGCCCCAGGCAAACGAACGTATTTTTAACAGCCACAGACTGGCCATTGCCGGCTCGCCCTGCTCCCCTTCGAAACCTTCCTTTCCTTAAGCCTTGAAGTATTTCTTTTCTTTCCTCATTAAGAGGCTCTCACCAGGGCCTGGTGAATGGAGAAGCACTGGCAGGGTTTGTTTCTCCAGCACTGTCCGATGCAGTCGCCCCTGCAGCCGGCAGCAGTGACTGTGCCGGCAGCGTTGGATGGGGACCAGGTCCCCTCCCTGCCACCACCTGCCCTGGGGCTGCTGGGGATGGGGACATATGGCAGCAATTTCCCAGCCCTGTCCGTCTGCCACCATGGCTGCGGAGGGGAGGGGACCTGCAGACCCGCGGCCGTCTCTGTCCCTTCTGGTCGGCTTTTGGGGCGAGCGAGGCTGCAGGAGCTGGCGCCGGTTGTGAGGAGGGGTTGGACTCATCCCACCTGCAGGGATTGCTCAGGGCATCGCACCCGCTCCTGGAGGGGTCTGCATCCCCTGCTTGCCCTGCGCCGCTGCTTGTCACCGAGCTGGGTGGTGGCAGCAGCGGCACGCAGCAACGGAGTGTGGGAAAGGGGAGAGACGAGGCTTTTTGCCCCCTTCCGCAGGAGGAAAACTTTCTGTTTTGAACAGACGTGCAGGAAGATGCTGCAGGACCTCGGGGTGTGCGGGGGATTGGCCTCCCAAGTTATTCAGCCTCTGCGGAGGACTGGGAAAATGTATTGGGATAGTTTTGGCCGGTGGAGTGACTCAGCCTCCTGACAGCCCTCCAAGACCTTTGCCACTCCATCTAAACAGGGATTATTTCGTCCTCTCAGAATGGCTTAAGCACTAATAAAAGGCATTAAAAATTAATTTTCCACGCTGCCTGTTGGCGTTTCTTCCATCCCTGGAACGCGTTCAACAAGCAGAACTGATAAGCAAAACCCAGACAACGTCCTCCATGCTAATGTCCCCCGCGCAGGCGCGCTCCCCCCAGCCCGGCGTTCATCATTAGGGGGCGGCTGTGCAATTATTAACATCCCATCTTTCTCCCTTTCTTAAAAAAAAGGAAAGATTTTGTTGGCAGCTTGGTGATTTGCTATGGGTGTCAGGCCTGCTTCTCCCTCTTCTCATGTCAAATAACATATGCAAAGGAAATTTATACACATGCACACAGGCAGCGCTGTATGCAACGGTCCTCTGCCATCGGACAAGATTCTTTTCCACCTCCCGATGGCTGGGAGGGAGGTTTCTGGGCTGTGAGCTGTGGAAAAGAGGGGAAGCCAAAGGAATGGGAGCAAAAGCAGCAGAGGATCAGACTGGGGCTGCAACCCAGCCGGGCTCAGCAGGGTCAGCTTGGCCTGCATGGGCTTTTATTAGGGCTTTTATTAGGAGGCAACTCCTCCTTTGGGTCAGGAACCATCCAAAAAGGACATTTTAATCCCTTCTGCTGGCTGACGGGGTCTTGCCTGCTGCCTTTATCAGCGTGCAGGCAGCTGTGGTCAGCCAGGGCGAGGGGCTGGAGCGTGGGGGTGCCTGGAGTGGGGGGCAGCGAGACCCCTCCCCGACCCCCCCAGCAGCTGCAAAGAGGTAGAGCAGGCTCCACAAACTCCTGCTGCTGCCAGGGCACGGGGGTGGAGAGAGGCTTTAGGCTCCGTGCCTGAGATGCTGAGGAGGAAACGGGGCAAGCGTTGAAATCCTCCCTTGCAGACAGAAACCTCTCTGCCAGAACCTCGTGGGGTCCCGAAGCGAAGCATCCTCGCCCGGATCAGGTCTGTCTCCGGCAAGCGGTAACGGGACGAGCTGGCCAGGGTCTCCTCTTCCTGCTCTGTGGCCAGGGCCACTTCAACAAGGCTGTGAAGGTGTGGGACGTGCGTGCTGGATGTTGAGCAGGATTTGTCCCAAACTGGGGATAAACAAACCCTGGCTGAGACTGGAAGTCTCATCCAGCATTCGGGATCCTCGTGTCCAGCTCAGCACGAGGTACGAATGAGGGATATCTGGCAGAGGGACCATAAAAGACAACGTGTGGACCCCAAAGTGTCCTTGCAAACCAGCACGTGGTCTTGCCTCGCCGGACGGGCACCTGCCCCAGTGGAATGCCCCGAGCTGGGTGCGGGGGCAGAGCCCATCCATGGGGGCTGCCATCCTCACAGAGGCTGGGACACCAGTCCGGGAAAGGCACTGGAGCCCCATTCCCAGCCAGCACCACGGCTGCGCCTGCCTCATTCGCCTCGGATCCACCCAATTACAGCTAATTAGCTCCTCTGCCATAAAACCCTAAGGAGACAATGGAGAAAAGCCTCCTGCCTTTGACAGTAATGAAGTTAAATAGATATTTATTTATCCTTTTATTAGACAAACCAATTATAATTTTACGCTTGAAATAGCTAATTTTTAAATGTGATGTCGAAGCATATGTATCTACCAACGTAACATATAGCCAGACCTGGCCTATAACAATCCTGCCTCATTAACAGCAGGGCTAAGTTAGTATTTAAATATACTCTAATGCACCCATTCATAAAATGATAATTAAAAATACGCTGAAACGCGGCTATTAAGACAGAGATCCTGATTATTTATAGGCTCTGTTTTTAGTTTCGAATGATAAAATCCTGAGTAATTGCTTGGACTGGGGAAGTTTTGCTTTCCCCCAGCGCTCTGACCTGCTGTGGCTGGGAAAGTGGAGCCTGGCATTTCCCAGCGAGCCTGCCATCCGTCCGGGCAACCGCGGGAAGGCTGCGGATGGACCCACACCAGAGCCAAGCCAGCGAAATCCCCTGTGCCCCCACGGCAGAGGGCAGCTTGGCAGGTCCTCAGTGTACGCGCACGCTTTCCCTCCCCCTGCGAGATGAGCAACGTCCATCTGGCATCTCCAGAAAGTTTATGACAAACGGCAGGAAGAGGAGAAAAGCTGCTGCGGATTGCAAAGCAAACACCCGGGGAGGCAGGCTCCTAAAGAAAACACCGGAGAAGAGCCTGTGGATGCACGATGTGCCATCCGGGTGCCTGTGCCTCGGCAGTAAGAGAAATATGATAATTAAGCCACCCTGGTCCCAAGTATTTGCGAACGCCTAATTGCAGGCTGGAGGTGACTGGTAATGAGGGGTTTGGATTTCTTTTAAGAGCACAGTGCTATGTTTCCTGACTGCGGGAGCTCGCCCACGGCTGCTCTCGCTGGCCCTGTGGGGTCCCTGTGTGCTGCAGCATCCCTCATCCAGCAACATTTGCCTCCCCGCCGCATCAGCGGGCAGCACCCCAGCCTGGGCAGCAGAAATGCCAGATCCCAAATTTCCTGCTCCAGCCAGGTTTGCTGCCCATTCCTGCCGTGCAGGGCAATGCGATGAGGATGGGAGCTCACGAGGAGGCTCAGCAAGCTCTCGGTAGGGCTGTGCAGGAGCCAGGTTAAATTCCCAGGGCGTTGCAGGCAGGCTGGGATATGCAGCCCCTGCCCAGGGGATGGAGGAGCCCAGACTGATGCCTTTTCCCGACGGGCAGGTGGCAGTGGCAATGCCCTGCCTGGTCTCACACCCCCGGCACAAGGAACACCATGGTGTCAACCAGAACCTTCCCAACGCGTACCTCCACCTGCACCCAGCTCTCCCACGGTGGTTTGTATGAAATGAGTTTGCTGGGGCTCAGCCTGACCTGCAGCTCCCTGGGCTCCCTGCTTTTATTTGCCCCGTGGGAAATCAGAGGTAAGTGGGGCTGCAACTGATGCACTGGGTTTTACTGTCCTGCCTGGTCCAGCTGCCCACCCAGGCCCCTATCCAAGCCTGTCCCATGTGTTCTCCCCCTGCTTCAGTGCTCTTCCTCCTCCTCCTCCTCCTCCTCACGCCTCTCCTGCCCACCCCAGCAAGGTGCTGCTCTCCCATGCAAGAAGCATCCCTGATGCACTCAGCGGCTCTCTCCTGCCAGACTGGAGTGAGGAGGGGATTTATTAATTTCCAGACAGCTGGAAAGCAAAGTTACCGAGCAGCAGGTCAGGCTCTGGGCTGTCCAGGCTGTTTGCCCTCAAAGCAGTTCAGGTCCGTCCCCACTTGTCCTGCTCCGCTTGTGCTCTCGTACTGGTTCCCAGCAGACACCAGTAACCGCAGTGGTCCCGTCACCCCCGTCCTCCCCGGCTGGAACGGGCTCTGGTTTCCCCCTGCCTTTCCCTGCCATCTGGACATGGGGTCGGGTGGCTGGAGACCATCTGACTTCTCAGCCAAACACTAGATACCGGAGATCATAGAAGGACTTTTAAAAAAATTAATTTAGCTGGCTATAAAGCTCCAGAGATTGCGATTCAGTGCTCAGCTCAGCTGGCCATTTCAGCTCCGGGCAGGATCTACCACAGCACGGTGTGATCCCATGGTGTTTGGAGCCATCTGGCCCGGTAGCCCAAGTCCCACAGCCCTGGTCCCAGCCCGGCACATGGATCCCGGCGCTGCTGATCCCGCCTGGTCCTCTGGCTCTTCAACAACTCCCCTCTTCCCACAAGACCAGGGGCCTCCTGCACACATTGCTAGAGGCAGGCGAGAGTGATTTGGGAAATGAGAAATTTGCTTTAAAATGTGATTTCAGCTGTCTCACACCTAGTCAGGATTTTCAGCTAATTTTGCTGAATGCTTCTAGTTGGAGACATTTTTGCTTCGGGGCCACAGGCAAAGAACAACCCACGAGAAGTTGGTAGCTTTGCGTCCTTGCCGCCCAAGGGTTGGGGTATAGGGTGTCGTTCCCAAGGGTACAGGAGACCCTTTTCCAGCCTGTCCTTTGTGTCTTACGGGAGTGAAGCTCTGCCAGGTGGTGGCTGAGTTTTGGTGGGGCACGGCCAAATCTTTGCAAGTCCTAAAAGTTAAATGCTTTATAGCACCTCGCTGGGTCTATCCCCTCCCTCTGCCAGGCTTCTTGTTTGTATTTCTCCCACCACCGCCTCCGTGCACCTGGACTCTCAAAGAGCGGGGTTCTTTCCCAATCCCTCAGCTCAGCCCTCTGAGCTTCGATCTGGGCATCGACCTGCGTGCTCGGCCACACACGGGACCCCACTGCATGGAGGGGTCAGGGGAAGCTGGGGGCAGCAGTGGCTGTGCTGTCCCCTGTAGCTTTCTCAGTGGACACTGCCACCTCGCCAGCCCCAGGGCGGGCTCCTCGCTGGCCCCGTGGCCCTGGCAGCTCCGTGGCCCCCGGCTCTCAGGGCTGCAGGGTGTCCCTCCACGCAGCCAGAGGACCAGGGGGCTCGGCACTCTCAGATGCACAAGATGTTTTACATCTCCCATCTGCTTCCCCGCCACCGCTGCCATCTGGCTCTTTCCCAGCCTGGGTACTTTCTTTCTAAACCCTCACTTCTCCACCAGGCTCAGCAGCTTCAGCACGTGTGGAGCCCTGGCTTCTGCTGCCATTTCCAAATCGCCAGTGGTCAAAGGCTCGTCCCTGCTCTCCAGCTGGGGCAGAACTGGTGGCTGCCCTCTGCGAGGGGTGAGTGCTGTCTTCTACCCCCCTGTCCTGGTTTGAGGTAGAACTGAACCAACTTTCTGTTCAGTAATTTTTACTTCTTAGCTAGGCCCCTTCTAACTCTCTGAAATTAACAGCATGTTGTGTCTGAAATGGTTCGTTAAAAGTGATAAGACAGTTTGTGCCAAGGAATGGTATGCAGGAAGACTCTTGCTTATACTTATTGCTGTAACAACCAAGGTCAGCTCATTTCATTATTTGCCCCGTTAGAGGGTCGGAAGAGGAAAAGCATAGAGGGGTCCCACCTGTGGGGAGGAGCGGACAGGACAGGGGACCAAAAATTGACCAACAGGGTATTCCATCCCATCTGCCCCATGCTCAGTATAAAAGCTGAGGGATCAAAGGGTCAACTCTCTTCCTTCAATGGCTGACGTCTGAGGAAGACCCTGTCTGTTAACCTGCCTTTGATCCTGGTCCGTGTGTTCCTGAGTCCATCTGTGGAACCCGGTTCCCACCCATCGCTGAGTCCAGCCTGGGACTTCCCCAGTGCCTGCCGGTGACATCATCCTGGGAGCTTAATAGGGTTTTATATATACTGTATTTATGTCATTATTTTCCTTTTTATATTATTATTAATATTTCATTAGTTTAGTTTCTTCTGAACTCCTAAATCTCTTTATCTCTCCTCCTCCTCTCCATGCACAAGAGGCTGGGGGGGAGCATCTGTTGCCGGCCATCGGACAATTTGGCCAAAACCACGACAACCCTCGCTGCTTTCTGCCCAAAATGCTGCCACAGCATCCTCCCACTCCTGGGAAACCCATGGACCTCCTGCTTTCAGCTTTACTCCTTGTCACTTCACCTTTGTTGAACTGAGCTGCTCTGGGTCATTCCCCACGGAGCAGAAGTGAAGATGGCCTTTAAGATGCAAAAAAAGAGCAGGACCTCCAAAGGAGCTGAAGGGGTTGGGAGGTGGTGGGTGTCACCGCATGACCACACTGTGCCACTGCTCGTCTCCTTCATGCCAGCATGGTCCAGGGAGGCCGCAGTGCTGAGTATGGGCAGGTTTGTGCACGAC
Source organism: Stercorarius parasiticus (assembly GCA_013396915.1). NCBI lineage: Eukaryota > Metazoa > Chordata > Aves > Charadriiformes > Stercorariidae > Stercorarius > Stercorarius parasiticus. The sequence continues at coordinate 167,581 of VWZL01001168.1, forward strand.
GGATGTGAGTCCGAGTCCACCTCGCAGCACTGACACAGCACACAGGCTGGTGGGTCCAGGCATGAGAGATGGAAAGAGCTTCCAGGGCTAGGTGTGGATTAGAGCATCTCTGAAGCTAATTTTCAGTCACTTGCTGGAAACATGTGCCACAATGAACTGATGAGGAACGGGCCAGAACCCATTAAATCCTCTGCTAAATGTGTTCAGCTGAGGATGTGCCCTGCCTGCATCTTGCCATCAGCAAAGCCTCCAGGTCTAGAAAACTCCGACCTCATTTCCTCCCTGTAGAGCAGGGTCTCACCCCAGTGCCCCCCACCCAGCCGTGTCCCTCCTGTCCCTGCTGTGCCTCAGCTTGGCTGCGTCCCCCTTACCCCTGCTGGGAGTGGGCTCAGCTGCATGGCAGAGGGAGGGGGACACCTTCCCCGTGTCACACAGGGCGCAGGTCTCCTTCACCCTGCGATGATGGGGGGGGGTGGGGTGGTCTACCCATGGCGTTTTGGAGCACCCCTGCTGCTCCGGGGCAGCCCTGATACCCTGATGACAGCTGTAGCACCTTTTTGGGGACACTCCAGACTGGGGAGGGTGGGGGGAGTTTGCTTGCTGGCCCCTTTGTTTAGCTGGA
>VWZL01001168.1:179841-219386 GCA_013396915.1 Stercorarius parasiticus
AAAAAGCCCTACATAAAAGCGATTGGTCAATTTGAAGACCAGCTGAAAAGACTTGGGAAGAGAGCCAAGGTCCTGATTCAGCAGGGCTTGCCACTTTAAATATCTGGGTTGTTCCTTTGAAGAAAATCATTGAAGTCAATGGACTTACTTAAGTGTTTGAAATTAGACCGATGATTAAGCCCCTTGCTGAACGGAGGCCTCAAAAGTTAAATTACCTTATAACCATGGCAGTAAAACAGTCTCCGAGATAGGCAGCGTTTTCCCTTCCTCGCTGCGGAGAGCATCGCTCTCTAGTCTGGGGGCTGCGCTGCCCAGCCAGCCTGCAGCCTCCCTCGCTTTTCGCCTCTTTTGCCATTTTGCCCCCTAATTGACCGCCTTTAGAACCGATTTCATTATCAGCTTCCTTAAGGCCTGCATTATCTTCATCGGGAGCAATTTCAAGATGAATTATCTTACCTAGAAGCGCAGCCCCTCCTGTTCGGCAGCGGTGGACATCTGTATAACAGCTGCCAGAGCCATGTCAGGGGGAAATTGGAGAGATGCATTGCAATGATTGTTTACTGAGTGGTTTAATAAAATCAGCTTAATGCGTAAGTAGGAGAGTAGGAGCAGAAGTATGTTCCTGCGAGCTCCGTTATTTGAACCTGGAAACATCTATCAGAGTCTCAAACAAAAGGAGACAAAGAATATATTGCGTTCGGTATTTCTTCTCCAGATTGATTTATCATTGTCACGTCTGTTCCTTCCTTCCCTCTGCATTCCTGTCTCTTGGTAATACCGTAATATCTTTTATTATAGTACATTATATAATGCAGTCTATTGCTGTGAATATTGTTATTCCAAGACTAGACTTCTTCATTCGAGACCCAATTCTGGCAATGCTCTTTTTTTGCAATCAAGGAAGTCTCCTGCTTGAGTTAGCTTTGAGTCAGAACGCTGCGGAGACACCTGCGTTTTGTCCACTGCAGTGATTTTAAGGAAAAGAAAAAAAAAAAAAACAACCTGGTAGTTTAAAAAATAGTTTAACCTTGTAGTTTAAATCTGGGGATTAAGACCCAGCCAGGACGCCTCGAGTGCTCTGCAGGTAACTTCAAAAAACAACAGGAAATTTCTACTGAAAATGGATTTTCAGCATCCCTGGATCCCTAGGGATGCTGCGCTCCCATGGGAGCTGACTGCGGCATCGCCGGCTGCACAAACCTGCCCCGTCCTCCCTGGGCTCTGCTCCGGGGTATATTTAGCACAAAATTAGACGCTCCAGCCTTTCAATTTACTGAGTAAAAATAGACTGGCCAACATTTCCTTGAAGTACTCCTACAGTGAGTGATGTGTCTGTCTGCAGCCAGGCCTGGAGAGCGAGGAAAGCTTTCTGTGCCATGTTCAAATAAAAACACTGACATCCATTTAACGCTCTGATTAAGAGCCGAGCCCTGAGAATTCAGGAAGTGAATCCGTTTGGATTCTCAGCCAATGTCTCACACTAACATCGGGGAGTCATGCTGCACAGCCCGGACGTCTCACGGCCTGTCGCTGTACCGACGAGAGCGCGACTGTTAAAAACCACCCTCCTAAGGAGGAAAACAAGCAAAAAAGGCACAACCGATAAACACGAGAAGGGCTCCTTTGTCTAATTCCTTCTGTTTGGGTCTTTAAAATCACAGTCTGATCAGCAGGCTTCCAAGCTTGCCTTGCAGGTTTTGAACACCTATTGTTTTGAAATAGCTACTTTTACTTCTTTTTACTTGAAAAGCCCGAGCTGATATTTCTGAGTACATTGTGGGACAACTTTCCAGGAAAGTGATGCTTCCCTTGTGTACCAGGACAATAACAGCTGAAGAATTACAAATTGTTTCTATGCTGGAGTCTGCATACAGAGACCTCCTTCTCTGCCGCTTTGTTCCCAAATATTGTCTATAGCTTCCCCAGTGCCACAGCCGCTAAATACAGTTACAATAGCTGGTGACTGGAGCCGTGCATGCACAAGGAGAAGAGTTTTGGGATTTTATTTAAAGTTTGCATATCCGTCTTAAGTCATCATGGATGGTAAGTGGCCAGAAAGCCTGACGATGAGAAAGGACTGGCCAGTCACATAGTAATTCATTGCCACAAAGTAGTGTAGTAGCCAAAGGTATTAAAAGGTTTCCAGAAGGGATTAGATGCCTTCTTTGAAGGCAGGTCCAACAGGGATTATTAAGCAACTCCAGAAGTATAAACCATGGCCTGGCAGAACGTGGGAGGATACACAAGGGATAAAATCACTCTATATATGACTGATTTCTTGTGCTCTTCCTTGAGAAACCACATCTGGCCCTGGCTGGCAACATCACGCTGCTCTAGATGCGCTTTGGTCGGGCCCCGTATTTTTGTCTAACAGCCTTAATATCAACAGAGGGCCTTTCACAGGGAGGGCAGGCGGGGGGAGAAGGGAATGGGTGAGCACCGTGCAACCCGGGCAGTGACTTGGAGGAGGTCCATCTTTGCGGAGAGGACGGGATGCTGCAGGCGGGAGAGGGTGGCTGAGACTTGTGCCCGGCTGGGGGCACAGCAGCAACAGGTCTCCCTGCCATGCCCAGACTCAAAAGGCAGCGCAGCCACATCTGCCAGTGGCTCCTGGATGCTGCCTGTCCAGGTCTCATCAGCTTTCCTGGTCAGACACTTGGAGGGCTCTGGTGCGCTGTTGTGAGACTGGGGGGGTTAACATTTTATAGCAACATCAGGAAAGGGGGAATAGAGGAAAAAGGTTCTCCAATGTCAACAAAAAAAATTATCTTGTGCAAATAAACAGAATAGATGGATTATCCCGTGTTGTTTGCGCAGGGAATTGCTGGAATGCCTGCCTGCTGCTGGCGCTCCCCAAAGCTGTCGGGCGCCCGGGCTTGTTTTCCACGGGGGGCTGGCTCCAGCCCCCCCGACCCCCCCGCCGCCCTGCTGTTTGCCTTGGGCTCGTGGAGCGATCTGCCTCCAGATCATTTTCGGAGGCTGTGGTGTGTTTGCATGCACGATGGCTACGTGCTCAAGCAACTGGGGATGTTTCAGTCCTTCATGTCGTGCAGATACCCACAAGTACCTTCTCCTGCCTGCTCTGTGGGTGAACAGCACAGCACGGACCTCCGGTCTCCCCGCTGCCCTGCCTCCTGTCTTTGGCCTTCGCTGAATCCCTTCGCTATGAATAAAGGCTTAGATCAGAGCAAGATCTGGCTGGGATGAACAAAGACATGCAAAAGATAAAGAGCTAAATACAAATGTAATCCATATATTCTTCCACCAGAGGATCTCCAAGCACTTCCCAGACAGTCATTTATCACTGCAGCCATCAAGCGAGGTTTGGTGGTGACGCCCATGGCTTTGCCAGAGACACCCAGGTCCCCAGAACCCTCAGAACATCAGACTCCCAGAACTCAGGGAGGTCCAGCCTTTGCATTGCAGGAGTGTTTTGGGATGGTAGGATGCCCGGGGTGGTGTGGGAGAGCTGGAGCTCTGCATGCCACGCCGGGGAGATCCCACACCGCAACTCCACCGCCTGCTCTCAGCCATCCCTTTCTTGGCTGGACCTTCCACCTCTCCTCTTTGCAGAAAGCACTTCCCATCATATAGCCAACTCCCCAGCAATGACAACTTGCCTCTGTGCACATTGTCCTTCCATCCCTTCATGGCCACTTTGTACTGAGTGGGATGGAAAGTCTGTCCTTGAGCTTAAGGCTGGGTTTCAGCCTGGGTTAGGCTCCAGGTTGGAGCCTGCAGTCAGACCTGAGCTTTGGCTAGTGGTGGAGGAGGAACACGCGTGGTCAGGTTCATCTCTGGCTGCAGCTGATGAGTGTTTTATGGGGAGGAGAAAGCACAGCCGGTCCCTGTTTCTGATGTGGGCCACCCAAAACCAGCCACGTACGTATACCCAGAGACACCTGTGCACACACACAAGCTAACAATTACCCAGCACACGTGTGCTGTAGAGGAGTCTGCACACAGGAGGGAAGAGCAGATCTCCCGGGGCCCTCTGCTTTAATATCCTCTGGATTTAATATCCAGAAACTACACATTTATGGGAACCCAAACACACACACACGCCTGCACACGTGGCAAATGAAGGGCAAGCAAATGCAGGTCCGTGCTCCATCGGCATGGCCAACAAAGCACAGAGCAGAGCTGTGGTACCATCCAACTGGAGAGGACCAGGAAAGCAGCCCCAGTTCATTTGTTTTTTGTGACAACATGGCCTCCTCTGGCTTTTTTCACAGTTTCCCTCTGTTGTATTTAATAGACTTAATGGATCACACAGCACTATAACAACAACAGACCTTCAATGTTTTTATTAAAGCCATCTACAAAAATCCCTCTGTGCTATAGCTTTCCTGCAGGGTGACTTCTGCTGAGATGCTGTTTCCATTAAGGACAATTGCAGAGAATAAAGAAGGAATGAACAAACAAATGGAAAAAGAAAAGAGCCGGGGCGGGGGAAGTGGTGGAGCAGAGTGTTTGAGCTGCTGGTGGAAAGGGGGTGAAGTGGGGCTGCCCCACACCTTCAGCCGTGTCCCGCTGCCCACGTGTGACGGCGACTCCTGTTACACAGCCCAGCACGTGGGGCAGCGCCAGGTCCTCCTCGCAAAGCGAAATTGATTTCATTAGCTGTGATGTCAGAACCGCCGGCTCTGGCCTCCCAGTGAGATCACAGAGGGGAAATGCCATTTTTATACTTGTCGGGTGTGACTTATTTGCTCTATCCATTAAAGCTGTAAGTGATGCAGAGGGAAGAAGCTTTTCCCTGCTCAGGAACAGTCTGGCGTATGCCTCGCGGTTTGATGTATGTCACCACCCAGCCAGTGTTGTGTTATTGGTTATTAAACATTTATATCTGCAGCGCTGCAAAGCAGGTTAGCAAGCCATTGTGCTGGGCGCCACGCAGAAATAGCGGGAGGAATAGTCTTTGTTTCGCAGGTAGTTGTTGCCTCCCTTCATTCAGGTGCTGGGGTGGAGTGCGAGCGCCAGGAAAAGCTTTGCTCCGGCCCCCAGCGATGCAGCATCAGCATGGGACCTGCTACTACTTCAGCGTGTGATGAGGGATGGCAGCAGGGGAATGTCACAGCCGCTGAGATGCCATCAAAGACCTCTTTTCTCTGCATAGTGACATGGGGCATCACTAGGAAGATCTACCGGCTCAGGAAAAGGGGAGCCACGTCTGGCCCTAGATCCAGATCCCCCGACGTGCAGCTGGGCTCTGGGGCGGCTGGAAGAGGCTTTGAACTCACGTGTGCTTGGTGCATTCATACCAGCTTCCTTGTCATTCAGGTAGGAGATAGCTGGGGTTTGCCCAGCACACCACAGCCCAGATGCCCAGCTGATACCCCTGAGCTGGTTCTTCTCCTGGGCTCGGAGGACGCTCGGAGGCTGAGCCCTGCAGGAGCTGCGGTCCACAGCGAGAGGTGTGTGAGGCAGCTTTCCGTGCTTACGCTTGCTCTTCGAAGCATCCCTTCTCCATTTGGTGAAAGACTCTCAGCTTTCCTTGTGCTTCTTTGATCCTTTTTATTTCCCAAAACTGGTACCTGGTCACCTCAATATGTGGATGCTTGGAGTTTAAAAAGGTCTGGAAAAGCGTTTCTGTTTCTGTAGGACCTTGGGGCTTCTCGTCTGTCTGCAGCTGTCATCACACTCCTGCCCACTGTCCCAGCATTGACAAAACCGTCTCCTGCAGGCTCGGGGTGGAGAAATTAAGGGACAGATAGGAATTTCTTTGAAGGGGAGATTTCAGTTTTTAACTGCAGCTTTGAACCTTCCTCCTAAATCCCAGGGAACTTGACCCAACTGATCCCATCAGTCAGCAACCACAACTCCAGCTCTGAAGTTTACTCTTCCGTCCGTACCACCATCCCAAGTAGCACGATGATGGATTAGATCTTTCAGTCTTGCAGGTATTTTGGTTTTGAGAGCAGCCTGGTCAACCAGGGTCCGCCATGGGACATCAAGTGTCGTGGCCTCTGTTCTGGCAGGAGGGGAACTACACGAACACTATGGGTAAATTAATGTCTAACAAGCTGGTCTTTCATTTACTCTGGAGCTATTGGAGGCACCTACTACACTTGCATGTGAGATCGTGAAGGACATAACAGTGCTGAGCAGGAGCAGCTCATCTTTGTGCCATCCCAGGTGGCTGAGGGATGCTTTTCAGAGCCCAGGTTTGAAGCACATGTTGCAGGTTGGTGGCTGGGCTTGTATTTTGCCAAGAACTCTCTTTCCGTCTCGTTACCTTGTGTCTGTACTCCTCTTTGTATGGGAGCTCTCAGATACCAAGGAGTTCTTCTCAAAGGCTTGACAGACTTAGGTAAAACTCTCTGATTTATGCCACTCTGACACTTGCTTGGCTAGAATACCTAGAGAAGACCATCCTACCTGCCCTGCCAGAGCTGTTCGCTAAACCCTAAATCAAAAGAGACTGCTCCTTGCCTCCCCTTTTCCTATAACAAATCACAAACCATTTCCATTTGTCCATAGCCAGCACGCTGTTCCCCTTAATGCGCTAAGCTTCCCAACATGATGTTTAGCACATGTTCTTTCGCACTGCCCCCCTCTGCTCAAAGGCAGCCTTATAGTTTGCAAATGGGATGAAACCACTGTGCGGCCCGCGCCTTGGCTCCGCTCCCGCCGTACCCTGCAGATGCCAGAACCTTTGCTGCACCTTCCAAGTCATTATGTATGTTCAAAAAGCCTGCCAGAAGGGCTAGGAGGATAAAAGCAAGCAAAAAAAAAAAAANCTCAACCCAAAAACCCCCTAATGCACGTGAAGGAGAAGCAGAGTAACTGAGGCATGTCTTCCATGGAGCACTGCCCGCAGGGCTCTCGCCTGCGGCTCACCGTTGCACAGCCTGCACGAGGTGGGTCTCCTCCTACATTTGCCTTCTGGGGAACGAAAGGCGTGCTTGCCCAGGGAGGAGAGATCCATCCCCCCGTGGGTTTGTCTGGGATGGCTGCCACCATCAACATACCCAAATCACTGGTGAGATGCTCAGGGGGATCTGTCGGGGCAGGATCGGAAATGTGGAGATGTGGGCTCGGCCCCTGCTCAGACATGGGGAGCCTTATCTTGGTGATCAGAAAATGCTTTAGAAGAGTTAATGAGTGCAGATACAAAGAGCTGTGGTTGTCTGTGTAAACAGGGAACCGCAGGCACGAGAAAGGATCAAAGACGGGATATTCACCCAAAGCCACAGACCTTTACCACTTGGGCTGAAGAAAAACTCTTGTGCTTGCATTAGGCTGTTAGTGAGCGCCCAGGACAGCCCCCGGGGGGGCGGAAGACATGAACGTGTCCCATCACCTTCCCGTCTCGTGTTCCATCACCCTTCCATCTCCTCTCCATGGTTATTGAGATGGCAGCAGCCTCCCGCTGCCTTCGGGCATTGGAGCAGAGCTGCTTGGGTGGCAGAGCACAGCACAAGGCAGAGGACTCCGTGTGTGTCTGCAGCATGGTTCAGCCTCTGGGGTTACGAAGGAGGGAGCGGAGGGGGCAATGAGGGAGAAGGAAGGTGAGACAGGCTGCATGGAAGAGGACAAGTGCAGAAAGGAGACAATCAGCAGGCAAAGAGTGTCCACGCTTCTGCAGATATAACCAGCCCTCTGAAAATAACCCGTTGGTGTTTTCCCAACTCCCACCATCAGGAGAGGCTGTGTGCTCATCAGGGAGCTCCTCTCCAGCTCTCACAGCCAAGGGAACGGGGGATATCTCTGCCCATATAGGTACCTCCCCCTCCGTTTGTTTCTTTTCTCCATCCTTTCCAGTACTTTCCGCAATGGACTCAGTCCTTAACATTGTGTAGGGAAACTAGTTTCCAGTCTGGGGTCTTCTGCTAAAATCAGGAGCAGTGGCTGCATGGCGTTGCCTGTGGCCGTGGGGTCATCGGCTCCGGAGGAGCTGGACTGATGCTCCCGCCGCAGCTGTCAGATGCCAGCGATCCCCAGCTACCCCTTGCCTGAGGTCTTGGACTTATCCCAGTGACCTGGAGCTGTTTGCCATGTTCCTGCAGAAGACCTAGATTTTAATGCCAACCGAGCAGCTGTATAAATGTTTCGTGACATTTCAGAGAGAGAATAGATCATGCTGTTCAAATCTCTTCTTTCAGAGAGCATTCAAATAATACCTTTTCAGTTTAAGGGAACTTTATTTGCTTTAAAGATTTTATGATAATTTCCAACAGAGGCCATCAGACAGCCAATCTGCTTCAGTCTTCCCCATCCCAGGATATCCTGCAGGCCAGTGCTCCCTTTTTCTCTGCAGGGTGTCCTCTATCATACCCATGCTCCTATGCATTCAGAGCTTCCCTGGGTCTTCAAAATCTTTCCAATATCGAAGCAGCTATTCTAGTTATGAACCAGCCCTTTCTAAATGCATACAAGCCTCCCCAGCGTATGCCTGTCCCACTGTCTCTGGGCCACAAAAAAAAAAAAATAAAAAGCTAAAAGCATCATCGAATTTGTTAATTGGCATGAACTGCAAAACTTCTCTGCTGAGATTATGCCATCTTATTTAACGAGACTATTCCCTTGGCCTCAAAGTTTAAGGCAAAGACCCTAGACATCTAATGAGCTTCACAAAAGGCCTACAAGTTAATAGAACTGGGCTCAGCTATGTCGACTGGAAAAACTAACTTTTGAATCAAGTTTTCTGCAGTAAAAAAATGGTTTGAGGTCTAGAGATGGCCACACGGTCCCAGTACTCGAGGCAGAACCATCCGAGATAATACCTGTGTGAAAGGGGTTGTACCTTAACCACCAGAAGAATCCTGATGGAGATGACCTCCTGGCTCCCACTGTTCCCCAGGACAGAAGGAGCTATCAGGCTTCTGAACAAGTCCCTAAAAACGCGGCACCAAGAGGAGGAGAGGGGTTGAGCACTTCTGTCTTTGGATCAGGTAATGTTTCTGCTGCTGGAGTGTCTTGAAGGCAAGCAGGTCACCTCATGCAACTCAAGCCCTGTCACGGTCCCTCCCGTTCCAGACACCAAGATGGCAGATTGTCCTTGTGTGCTGCAAGGTGTTTAATTCCTGTGACTTGCCTTCACGTTGAGGACTTTGCAGTCCATGCCCTGGAAACACCATCATCTTGCTGTGATGGGCTCTGATTTTGATAATTTCCCCATTTGCTATGGAGACCAGTGCCTGAGGTCGCCCGCAGACACCCAGGTGCTAACTCCCTCCTCCACCTTCCTCATCACTGTTCTCCAGCAGCACCTTCTGCACATTCTTTTTTCGTGCAGCATCTCAAAGATTTCCCCGAGGAGGGGACACAGCAATCCTCCCTCTTGCAAAACATCACATCATGTCCTGGCAAGGAGTAATTCTTCATGTCACTCTCTGAAGGTGCAGGCATGCATTGACCCATCCTCCTTTCCTAGAAATTTAGGATTTCGTACAGTGGCATTCCCAAGGGAGCTGGGCAAGGGTCTGGATTCCTGCTCTGCCTCCAGCTGTGACCGTATCGCCCGTTGAATCCTTGTATCGGCAAGAAATGACTGTTACCTCTTTGACCACAAATAGTCACCCAGGCTAAGTGTCTGCCTGTAAATAAAACCCCATGGGTGACCCTCTCCCCAGGAGCCAGCCAGTGGGACCCCACGTAGCTACCTCCCAGGGTGATGCTGGTGTAGGGACAAGGACTGAGCATGGTGCCAGTGAAGCAGTTCTGGGGTTCTTTACACTGAGAGTGGTGAGACGCTGGCCCAGGTTGCCCAGAGAGGGGGTGGAGGCCCCATCCCTGGAGACATTCAAGGCCAGGCTGGATGGGGCTCTGAGCAACCTGATCTAGTTGAAGATGTCCCTGCTTACTGCAGGGGGGTTGGACTAGATGGCCTTTAGAGGTCCCTTCCAATCCAACACATTCTGTAATTCTATGGGGTTGCAGAGAGCTGGGGCTGCCTTGCACCCCCTGCATCGCGGGGATGTGCAACCAGCGCCAGGACGGATCCATCCCACGCAGCAGCAGCATCTGTAGGGACGAGCATCGAGCATCCTCATTCCTGCTCTGCACTCCAGCTACCCGTTCATCTCTGGAGGCAGCAGATCTGCCTGTGGGCCCGTGCGGTCCCGGGAATGAGAAGAAGGAGAGGAGTGACACCAAGGAGCTGCAGCTCTGCAGCTGCAGGGAGAGCCGTGGCGCAGGGGGACACTGGCACAGGAGCAGTTCAGCCCCCGGCACGCTCCCTCAGCCCCTGCATGGCACCGGGGCACATCAGCCCAGCGCCTCTCACAGAGCCTACTTCTCTGTTTTTCCCCCAAATACATTCAAATGCATTGTTACGAAGTACAATTATGAAAATGTATTCTCCCCCCAAAGCTCTGAAGCATGGAAAAGAGGCTGTTAAACACTGAAATATTTACTTCGCTTTTTCAGATCAGGAGCCGGCGGTGAGCAGCATTCAGGTTTATTAAAATGAGAGCACTCTTACATATGGTCTCGGCTAAAAGGCAAACTTTCTGCTCTGTCCCACACAGTAAGTTCCAATTAGCGAGAAATATCACTCAAACACTGGCCTTTCTTTGTTTAAAAACAAACAATATATCACTGCTGATAAGTATTTAAAAACAAATAAACAGTGGTTGCTCTTTGCACAAGACCTACAAATTAAGTGCACTATGTGCAGTCATAAAAGAGGCACAAATTGATCAAAATTTCCTTTCAGAGTGGTGCAGACATTAAGACTAATGTTGCCAAAGCGAAGGGCTGAATGAAGAGGGCTTTCTTAAAACCAGCGTGGGTTTTGCCTCCCTTCTGGCAGACATTGGCTTGTTCTTTACCCCGAATCCTCACAGTTCATTTTTTAAACCTCTCGAGCAACTTGTCTTTCAGTATCTCTCTTTGGAGACTCTCATACATCATGGCTAATTCTAGGTTGCCACCACCCAGAGAGGATTTTACAGCTGAAGCCTGGTGTTACGGTCTGGTGAATGGCATGAAGAGAATGGCCAAGTCTTGGGCGGCATTTATCACGTATACGAAGAGAGTTTGCTTTTATTTTTTTTTTTTAAAAAAAAGGTAAAATAAGAAGCAGGGTTTGCATGGATGAAGGCCAGTCAAAGGCTCACAAGACAAGTCTACAAAATCCTATGAGAGGAAGGGAAATCCAACATTTTCTTTTTCACCCACAGACTGGGAAGCCGAGGGGTTCCTCGGTGAGGGACATCATAGGAGACACAAGCTGTGCTGCAAACTCACTCAAAGAGAGCCCTGAATGAGAGACTTCTGCAGTGATGCGGAAAATGATGCACTAGAAAGATGAAGGCATCTTTTTCTGGTGATATGGGCATCACACAGGTCTGAATCCTGCTGTTAAACCCAGGACTGAGACCGTGCTGGGATAGAGGGAATGGGGAAGAGCAACAGGCATCCAGAGTAGGAAGAAGGACAGAAGCTGAAGCCCCAGACTGTCCCCAGGCTGCCTCGTGGTCTCCAGTGATCCCCTAATGGAAGCATTTAGGCCCCTGGTGTTCTGGGGTTTTTCCCCTCCTCAAATAGACTTGATGAGCAAGGTTTTACATCATCTTCCCAACACCATTTCACTGAAAACAGGCCTTTCTACAAGAAGATGTTATCTCCATTTAAGTTTTCTTTGGAAGAAAGGAAGAAACATTTTGATAACCTGGCTGAAATGGAGGATGCTGATTTTTATTTTTTTACATCCCAGGACGGCTTTTAACTTCAAAATATTTTCCGAACTGAATTCAGAATGGGGTAGGAAGCAAACTGCATTGGATTCCCACCTGCCCATCAAGGTCACAAGGCAAAGCCCCCAGGGTCACTCTCGCAGCTGGGAAAAAGAAGATTTACCATTGCAGAGGAGGCATTTTAGCCTTGTGCTTAAGGATTGCTATATTCAGCTTGCTTTTCCATCACTGACTTGCTAAGTGGCCTTGGCCGCATCCCTGTGTACCATCCAACCTCGTCTCCACATCCATGGCTGGGGCCGTTCCCAGTGCTCAGCCACCCATTCCAGGTTGGCTGCTCCATGCCCAAGCACAGGCGCTGGGATTCAGGACACATCCATCGAAATTAAGGGAATTCTCCTGTTGGGTCCGGAGCACATGTTGTCGCTCACGGGCAGATGCATCTCCTTTTCTCAGGTGAGCAGGATGGAGCACTCCACCCAAGAGCCACAGCCAGCTGATGCCTCTGAAACTCCTAATGGCAATCCCGGCACATCAGAGAGCAATGAGGAGCAGCTGTGGAGGGGTGGGCAGGGGAGAGACCAAAACCATTGAGATAAATTGACCTGGAGGGAAAAAGGAAAAAAAACACCACAAAGCTGAAAGGCAGAGAGAGTACAGAAAAAGCGAGTTACTAGGAGATTTTTAAATACAAAGCAAGAGCCAGCCCAGAAGGAATGTACACAGAATGCATGAAAATCTCTTCTCCTCCTCTGACAAAGAGCATTTTCCACAACCTCAGTTCCAGCGCCTTATGCCTGCGTCTTCCCTCTCTTGTGGCCGGGGGGAGGGAGGCAGAGGGCAGGGCTGCAGGCATGCCAGCTATTGATGTCTTTTCCAAAGGCGCCACAAGCTTTCTGCACTGCTTAAAACCCCAAATCAAATTTCAGAGGTTCGCCCATCGCATCCTTAGTCAAAGGGAAAACAAAACCGGACCCCCCAGGGAGGACTCAACCCGCAGCCCTGACCCCCCCAGACCAGCACCTCCCCGTGTTCCTTCCCGCTGGGGACATTCCTGCATTGCCCACGGCAAGGTTTGGTCCCAGAGACACCCGGGGTTCGGCCCCAGCAGGGGCCGTGCCCGCTCTCGCAGGCTGGCAGGGATGGGCAAAATTCCCACTGCTGCAGCCCAGGGTGAGGCAAAAAAACCCAGCGGTGTAATTGGTATCCGACAGGTAAAAAACTTGCCCTCTAAACTCACAGTGAGCAGCAGTCAACTCATTCCCAGTAAGAAGACCAAAACTCTTAATTTCTATCTGTTTTTCCAGGTTTGAGGACACTGGGCGACCTGATGGTGAGCTATCAGGCCAAAACATGCTCGGTAAAAGGCTCTTCAGCAGCCTGTTATTCCCCGAGCCATCAGTATATTCTAGATCGTAATAATTCTGTCCTTATGTCCAGCTGCCAGGACAGAGGAAGGATCTCTGAGCTATTCAGTGGTTTTACGTCTTGTGAGATGGGTCCTGGTGCCTTGCCACTAACAGCGCCCAGTTGATGCACCTTTCAACTTCCTTGGCAGTTGATGTTCCAGCCTGAACCATCTCAGTCATGTCCTCCAACTAGGGGATTTTTGCTTCAAGGTTTGAGGTTAAACAGATAAACGTAACCTGGAGATTTTGGGTGCTGAGAGCTGAGAGATTCGTTGAGCTGGGGAAAGTCTCCAAGTAGGATTTTGGAGTGCCCCAGCTCAGCCAGCTCAGTCTGGGCACTGCAAGAGCATTTTCCCGGTTGTTCTCAGGGTGAGCGAGTGCCAGTGAGCAAATTTTAGGAAAATGAGACTGTTAATTATAGGTTACTGTTGCAAAACTTTGAGACTTGCAAACACCAGTGGATATGGATGGAGCATGCGATTTTAGGGCTTAGCTCTCTAGGCATTGCACCATCCCTAAAGCCAACCAGGTTTTTTTTCCTTCTTGATCGTTCCCTGTCACCCGTGTTCATGCTGGAGTCCCAACACCAACCTGGCTTTTCTGCACCTAATCATGGTGCTTTCACTCCCCATCTTGCCCCTGTGCAGGAAAACCCAAACTCCACTCCTCAAGGCAGGTCATAACTCTACATGCCATTTTATTCTAAGCAGCACTATTGAGTTGATAACAATCCTAATCCATCTCTTTGCTGCTTAACTTCCAGCATCTAACTCCCTCCCTTAAAATTCCCTAAAAGCCACTCGCAGGCATGGAGCTGATGCCGTCTTCCCATTGTCTGACCATAGCAAAGACTTAAAAGCTGCTGTTCTGAAACATTTCAGCCAAAAAATTTTAAAAAGAGTATTTGTAATAGCAAGGCGATAAGGCTTCCAGGTTTCGAAATCAGGACACATGAATGATTTCTTTAGATTATATATTTATCCACGTCTAATATGAATGTAATTGTCGCCTTGAAATCACCACATATAACCCCATCCACGCATATTGAAATATAGTACAGTCAGACAGATTATTTTTTCCGGTTAACTGTAAAGAGTTTGAAATTTGATTTAATTTTTTAAATGTAATTCTAAAAAGTTAAACCCAATGAAAATGCAATATTTCCTTCAGAAGCAAGAGCTCCCTCTTAGCCAAAAGGAGGACAGAGTGACACGTGCTCCAAATTAACCGCGAGTGATCAGACCTGCCAAAAAGCAGAACACTAACTGTGCTTCTGCAAAGAGGGTTTTCACTTAATCCTGTTGTATTTACAACAGCTCTGGAGATTCTCCCACTGGAAGCGCGGGGAGACAGGCGATGTGGAGGTAGCATGATGCAGTTTTGTTTGCCAGAATGCCATTACTATAAAAGGAAAATCCCCATTAGTAGAAGTTATGAATTTATGAAAGCCAACCTATCGGCACAGGCTAGGAGGAGGAGCAGTCCTAATTATGAATGACTATTTTTAATTACTGCTCCCTCGCTGTGCTTACATCAGAGATCATAGAATCATAGAACAGTTTGGGTTGGAAGGGACCTTAAAGACCATCCAGTCCCACCCCCTGCCCTGGGCAGGGACACCTCCCACCAGACCAGGTTGCTCCAAGCCCCGTCCAACCTGGCCTTGAACCCCTCCAGGGATGGGGCAGCCACAGCTTCTCTGGGCAACCTGGGCCAGGGGCTCACCGCCCTCACAGCAAAGAATTTCTTCTGCTTGCAGGGAGGAGCTGCCCAGAAGAATCGTGGGAGCAGGGAATTTTCTTCCCAGGGCACCCGCAGGGCTGGCAGCGTTGCACAACGCTCTCCAGCCGGCTCTCACCTCCCAGCCTTCCTTTGGTTGCGTTTCCCTGCAGGATGCTCGCTCAGAGAACCGACCATCTGTGGGCACGCTGGGGCTGCAGTGGGCAACCCCAACCTGTGACGGGGCCCCACAGAGAAAGGGTGTGAGTTTGTCTTCTCGGGGCAACAACGTTTTCCCCCAGAGTGTGTGCCCAAGGCTTTCATTTCCTACGTGCGGGTGAGCAGTGCTGAGCAGAAAGATGGGAGGACCCAAGTCGTGTGTTTGCACTCACCACGGCTGAGCAGAAGCAGCAGAAATCTCGCAGATCTCATCTCCCCATCTCAGGAGCTGCTCCTTACGGAGATGCTGTCCAAGTGACCGTAGGGGAGACCGACACACATGCCCGGTTTGGATGAACTGGGCAGAAACCAGATTTTCATGTCCCTTTGCAGAATGTTATCCAGTGTGATGCTAGCTGGTTGCACGGTCTCAGCGATTTCTGCCAGAATACAGCAAAAGGCTGTTTCTGGGCAGGAGCATCAGCACTGAGCATCCTCCAGAGGTGGGCTGAGAAAGCAGGGGGTACGCGGGAGGTGTCCGACTGCAGGGCCCAGCTGCCCCAAGGCGAGTGCTCAGAGACCACAAACACAGCGTCAGGACCTAGATGGGATAGGAGGCTTGATGGGATATAAACTACCTGACAGCCTTCAACATTTCGGCTTGCGCATCAAATAGGCAGCAAGCACGACGGGGAAGGCCCTCAGTCCTCTCCTGGCAGCCACTACTTCCAGCTGCACTTTCTGTCCACTTTGCTGAGCGAAGCCCCTGGAGAAGACCCCACCAGACTGGATGGGTGATGCTGCGGAGCTCAGGCGGCTGGACAAGGCTGGGACCACCCTGCAGGGCTGCTCCACATGCTGATGAACCTGCACAGCACACGCTGAACTGATAAGGACAAAACCTGTTGCCTGTGAGCCAGAGTTACATCTGCAGGCTGTGATGGATGTAAAACGTTTAAGTTAGAACACAGCAGCCGCAGAATACCAAGCCAGCCGAGCACTCTTCAATCCACTTTATTGATTTATTCCCTTCCCTCCCGTCCCTAATGCTCCTCTCAGCTCTACGTGGCTCAATGCAGCACAAATTAACAGAGCCCACAAAAGCCCTCTGAAGCCATTCCCCTGATTAACAGGTCTGTAGTACTGAAAGATATCTTCATTTTAATAACCTGGCACTAAATGGATTACAGCCATGGAACTGAATTCACGTCATTCCCCAAAGGGAGAAATGGCACATATTTTTATATGCTGTAGGAATTGCCAAAGAGCGGGACAAATGACTCAAAGAAGAATCAAAAAGGCAAAAGAGGAAAGTTGGGGAAGGAAGGACAAATCTGCAGGGACCCAGCTCTAGACTCAGCTGGGCGGTGCTGGCAGTGGTCAGCAATGGACCTGGTCTGAGTAATGGGCAAGTGCTGCCTGTCCCTCTGCTGGGGACAGGGGCTTGCTCAGGGACATCGGCTGCTGCAGCCTGGACACCAGCTCTTTATGTCCCCCTTTCTGGAACAAACGCATTCGCAGGCAAACAGCAGGGCAGTGACACACACGTCCTCTTGGCACAGCCCCAGGACTCACACAGCTTCTTTTTTGCAATGTCATTGGAGCTTTCTTTTTCTTTCTGGTCGCGGCAAAGCTGCTGCTGCTGGAGGCAGCCTCGAGGCACTCGCATTTAACCTGAAGTACCTCCAAGTGTTGAGCATGAGTCCTGCCCGCAGATGCCCCAGCTCCCACCAGCAGATCTGTTCATCAGCCCGACACCTCGAGTGCAAGCCAGGTGTGAGNCTCCATTTTCAGTCTTTCACCAGGACTAAAAACCCAAGAAATTCCAGGATTTGTTCAGGATGAAAACTCTCCATGCACAGAAGATCTGGGCATTACTCAGGGACCTGGAAGCTGGGCTTAGAGCACTTACTGGCCTGCGAAGCACTTGATCCTTGGATTTAATGGCTTATTGGGCCTGGCTGAACCTCCCGCATCTCTCCAGGAATACGCACAGGCTGTTTTGTGCTTCAGAGGAAGGAGAGGATAGTCTTCCTCCCAGCTGGCCCATGCAGCTGCGACTGGGGCAGCCCCACTGGCCGTGTTCCCTGCTGCTGTTCTCTCCTCCGTGGCCGCATCGTCACCCCAGATAACCTACGCCTAACGGAAGGGGAGGGAAAGCTCCAGAGCCCGCTAGTGAGATAAAGACAGACAGATTATAAGGTGTTTATGCTCTTGCAGAATTAAAGTCTTGAAGGCGAGACAGGTTTACATTGGCAAAGAATTAATGGTTTGATGTAGCACAAGGGGACAGCAAGAGCAGAGAGAGGGGCTATCTATCAGCATGCACTGATGGCATAAAGGAAAGAGATGCAGGCATAAATCAGGTCCTGTGCAGGAAATAAGCAGGATGGATGACAGGCAGTAGCTGGTGATCTGTTATTCCCACAGCGTGCCAGAAGATGCAGAAAATGTGGCTGGTTGCTTTAGATCTCATTTCAGCAAATGCGTAGTGGGTATCTGTGGGCTGGATGAAACTTTCCCTGCACTTGGAGACTGCCAGGTCCCAAGGACAGGGGCAGAAGAGCAGCTCTGTGCGTACCCACATGCCCTGTGAGGATGCTGAGGGGCCTGGGAGACCCATCCAAGGCAGAGGGACCTGGGTGCTTCACTCACCCTCTCTGGAGGCATCTGTGCCCAGGTGCCATCTCTACATCCTTGAAGGCAATGAGCCCAAACTGAAGCATCCCCAAGCAGAGTAGGTTTATCTTCCCTTGGACAGTGGCTGAAGCGGATTAGGGGATGCTCAGGCTAATGTTGCCATGAACAGACCCTTCTGCAAAGGACCTTCACAGCATGGCCATGGCCTGGCTCATGCTAGTGCCAACACATCAGTCCTTCTGGTGTCTGCATCACATCCCCTCCCTGCTGTGTTGCTGGCGGGTGCCTTCCTCGCTCAGGCACTGCTTTGGAAATGTGGGCACTCTCCTAAGGGAGGTGAAACAGAAACCAGGCTGCTCCATGGGCTTGGACTCGTCTCTAGTTCACAACTCCCCAGTTTTAAGATTTTGCGCCCAGTTTTATCTGGTTATTCTCCAGACCTCCCCAGAGCAGCCTCCTGTGCTGCTCTACACTTCAAAGGGAAATGAGACCTTACACGTTTAATTGAAGCCAATTTCCTCTCTGTTGTCGGGTTTGCGAGGGGGGATTAATGGGGGCCAAGGCTCAGTCCTCTGGAGACACCCAAACATTTCAACACACCGGGCAACCCTGGAAGGGTGGAAAACATGCAATGGGGAGCTGGAGGTGACCGGGGCTGATCAGGAGCAGCTGAGATACATAAATCTCTCAAACTATCAAGAGCTGCTACCTCTCCCTCCCCCTGCCCCCACCCTTTATTTAAGCTATGTTTTTTGAATGAAACCTGAAGCAATTAAACTCTCTTTCATCAGATGTCCTGACTTCAATTTACCTCCTGCTTAGCAATATCACAGGGAAAGGAAGGATGTGGGAGGCTCCTGCAGCTTGCACAGGGCTGGATGGGACATGGCACAGCTCGGAGACAACCTGGCCAAGTCCCACTGCCCTGGTCCATCCCTGCAGCCTCCGTCACCTTTGGCAGCAGCCCTCACCCCTGGGTCACCTCCTGGCTCTGGAGGGAAAAGCTGCTGGTGAGAAAGCTGGAGAGGTGTCCTGCAAATGGGGGTGGTCTTCATGCAAGACCGGTGCAGCCAGGAGGGAAGCAAGGCTGCTTGGAAAGCAGAGGACATTTACAGGGCGGGGGGACGCCAGCGGAGGGGGGGATGGCTGGGGATATTGGCGATGCTCAGAGGAACAGACAAGGGTCCAGCTCCCGTGCAGCTTCTCAGTCCATGTCAAGACCCTGCTCATGCGGGTCAGAGCAGGACACTGTCTTCCCCGCTTGGGTGCGTCGGACACTGTCCCACCATCTACCATCTCCCTGCCTGGGTGCTTGTCCGTGCCATTCCTGGAGGATGAAGAAGGGCTTTCGCAGGGAGGGATGAGGGTGTCAGTGTGATGCTGTGACACGGGGGGAGCTCAAGCCCTCTCCCCATCGGCCGTGCCATGGCCCCTGCTGCTCCCAGGAGGAAGGGGAGCACCACAGCTGTGCAAAGCTCCTGCGACGCTCAACCCTTCCCTGCCTGCGATAAAGCAGACCCAGTGATAGATTATACAAAGGCCAGAAAAACTGTGAGATGGGGGTTTGTTTGGACAGTTTTAGGGTCGTTTCAAGGCTCCCTGAGAACCAGCTGCTGTCAACAACCGGCGAGCGCAGCCCCCGCAGGAACCGGCCTCTTCTCCCAGAGGTCCTACCCTTGGGGGCTGCCACATTGAAGCTTCCCTCCTGGCTGGGGAGGAATTTCTGCTGATTTTTCCCACCCACTGACCCACCCCGGCCCCAATGGTCTCCTGCTGACAAGCATCGGGATGCAGCTGGTCCAAACTGCCATCCCTGGTCCTTCACTGCTGCCTTGCCCAAATGACGGAGGACAAATCAGCGCAACCATGGCAGATTTGGCATGAGTCTAAAAGGATTTGGGGATTAGATTAGCAGTCTAGATTTAGGATCCTGCAGGATCACCAGCCTGCCATCGCATGGGCTGTGACCCCCACTCTCGAGCAGTCACCCTGCGCCCTGGGGAAGACACGGTGCCATTGCCATGCCAGCACCGGTGGGGAGGGCGGCCGGGGGGTGCAGGGGGTTGAGCTCCACAGGCAGAGCATACACCACACCACACCCCCCCCCTTTTATTTCACTGTGCAGCCTGAGCCTAAACCCATCCCCTGCTGCGAAGCTGAAGCCCACAAACATTAACCCTCCAGCTATAAAACTTGACTCGGTGTTTAACAACCGCACAGCGAACCACAGCCATCCTAAAAAAGGCACTGGAATTCCCAAGCCAAAGACTGCAACTGTTATTAATTAGTCCTCCTCCTCTGACAACTTTTTTTGGTGCCACCAGGTGGTAACAACGTGTATCTCAGCGATGTCACCAGGAGCTGGCTGTCCTCTAACGCCACCCAGTCTTGGCCGGCCGCTCTTCAGCCACTGGTGGGTGGAAAACAAATCGCCATGTGTTGGGGCATCCATCTCCAGGGAGCGACAGCAGCGCATAAATCCTCCCTGGAGTATTATGATGGCGGAGGGAACTTGTTTTGAAGGATAGAGGGACCTTATCCTGCCACCAAATGTCAATTTTCTCCAATGGCCCTTGGAGTAAAGGTATTTTGCGTGAGCACTGTGTGACAGTGGGGCAGAGTGGAGACCCTCAATGGTGCCTGCCTTGGCCGACTGCTGCACTGATGGAGCAGTGTTCCGAGTGTGACTGTCCCCAAAACAGGGACCCACAGGAGACATGGGCTGTGGGGACAGTGGGAGGACCTGGGAGATCACAGGCTCTCTCCTCGGGAAATCCTGAGCCTGGTCCCCAAGCAGGGGAGGGAGGAGGAACCTGGAAGAAGAGGGGAAGGGCAGAAATTACCTCAGCGATAAACACTCCGTGATAAAGCTTCTTTCTGAGCTTTTCAACAGCCCTTATTGCCCACAGGAGAGTTAAGCTGCATAGAGCGCTTTTCATACGCTACATCCTGCCCGTCCTCCTGCCCGCCCCGGCTCCGCCGCTGCCCCTCCATCTCTCATCAGGCAGACGGTCCTGGCTTTATTTTTTCAGTGTGGAAGAAAGTGAAAAACCTTTGATGCCAGGAAGCGATGGAGAATATTTTCTGCACCCGAAATAAAAGATAAAATTGTCCAAGCATCTCTTCTTTTCCTGCAGCCTCCCCACCACCCCCTTCCCTCGCCTCCCCGGTCTCCCCGGCTCCCCACCTCCTCGACCAGGTGAACTCCTCAGCAGAGCCAGTTGTCATCTTTTCAACACCTCGTTTTTCCCTCGCTCCCGGTGCACAGGGAGCGACTCTTCCTGTTTACACACCTCCGGCTCTGGGGCAGGAGGCGAAACAAAAACAGCTTTCATTCAGCGGAGGGGACCACGGGAGATGGAGCAGCCCCGGCTGCGGTACCCACCACATTGCCTCTCCCATCCACTTCCCCATCGCCCACCACCCTGGGACGGCTGAGCTGCTCCTCCCCAGGGATCCCTGTGCTCCCTTTGTGCCGGGATCAAGCTGCTTCCTCCAGTTCGGCTCCCTCCTTTGCAGGGAAATGCCCAGCCCGGCAGATAGCTGGAGACAGCTCCTGGACATGACCCACCTTGGCTGCCCATGGTTGCTGGCACCTTCCCGGGCAACACAGCCACTGTGGAGGGTCCCATCCCTGTTATCATATGGTGGTGCATGTTGCAAAGCTGAGTTTTATCTACAGCACATGAGAACCCCTTTTGAGGAGCACAGGCTGCTGGCAGCCACTGGCCTGACCTCTGTGTGCTGTTTTCACTGTAAGTTATTAAAGGCTGGGCCCATCCCAGCCCTGCCTGTGCACACCAGGGAAGGGGGAAACAACCCCGCTCCTCTGCAGCTGCAGCCTATCAGAGCTTTTAATTGGAAAGAAAAACTCTCCCACCCCTCTCCTCGTGTAAGGGGATTGTCTCCGTCCAAAGGTTTGGCCTCAGGGCTGTGCTCCGGGGAGTTTCACAATGGCTTCATGTTTGCGAAGATGCCTGGATGGAGCCTCCCCAGCGCCAGCAGATACGGCACGTCCCTGTGTGCACATGGAGACGTGGCCCACGCGGGAACCCGTGTCCTTGGCTGGTCCCAGGAATGAGTCTTAATCCAGGTCCTTGGTGTCTCCTGACCACAGCTGAGCACTGCACAGCCTCAGGCCAGGGTGAAGCATGGGTGGTTGGACAGATCGATTTGCTCCACCACACAAAAATCCAGGACCTGGATCCTGCCAGGGGCCTCACTCAGGGCACAGGGTTAGAGCAGAGTATCTGGAGAATGATAGTCCCCATATACATCTCCCATCCAAGAAACGTCACCGGCTACGGCAGGTGGACACAGGATCATGGAGCCACGTGGAGCAGCAGGCACGATTAGGGCGTGCTGTGGAGGAGGAGGTGATGGAGCAGACCCAAGGAACCAGCTCTCGACACCAGACCACTTCCAGGTCTGACCACCCACGGGAATGACCTTACACCACATCTGGCTCCACCGCTGGGTGATGAGCATCGCCCTTCCACCCTGCTCCCTGCAGCCATGTAGAGGGGAGCGGGCTGGTTTTGTTACAGCTGCTGTCTGATGCTCCTTTATTCATATATCATCAAAGTCACGTCTCCTCAGATGTGACAGAAAACATACAGATGAGGGAAAGAAGTAAAGTTTGCTGAGCAGGGCGGGATTTTCATGCTACTTGGGGGACTGTGTCCTACTTTCTGATGTTTCTTTTTCCTCCCTGACAATACTCCAAGGGCAAAGCCTCTGAGGACGCCCAGCCCTTGACCTTCTTAGGCAGGCAGAGCTTGCTCAGACACAGCCTCCCCGACGGACCCCGGGCTGGCGTCTGAATTAAGGATGTTGATTGCACTCAGATTCTAATTTACTCGACTTGCTACTAGGAAGTCATCAGAAAAGATGTTTTAAAATCATTCAGGGAAAACTCAGAGCATAAAATTTTAATTGCCACCTTGTGAAATAAGGTTCTCCTGGGCTGGCCAAGTCTGACTGCTTTGGCAGGGGTGGATGGGGACGCGTTCCTCACCAGCTCTGCTGCTGTGGGCAGCGATGGGTGGACAGGAGGATGGAGACGTGGATGATCGACTGCTATAGGTGCCGTAGGTCTTTGATTGCTAGAAGCAGTTTAGGGAAAACATTTTGCCTCCGACACCAGCAGTGGCCCCAGGTTGGGCACTCTGGACACAAATCTCCCATCACAGCTCATACTTTCGCCCCTTTGGCAAAACCCTTCTGATATTTATAATAGCTGCCACCTTCACCTCTGGAGCATGATTGAATTATTCATAGTAACCTGTTTAATAGAATAATTCTGCTTGGTTTCAGACTGAAAATTGCCTATGAACAGCTTTCAGTTTTGGTGATGTAATTCAAAACATAGAATAAAAAATATCTGGGCCAGTGTCCGGCCCCTGAGCAGTGTGAATATCGAATGCTGGCCACAGCGGCTGGGCTGCAGGACCTGGCTCTGCCTGAGCACACGCACCAGCCATGGGGCACTGCTCTGCCCCTCAGCTGGGGGGCTCATTCCAGGGTGTCCCTACCCCCACAGGCATCAGCATCACCCTTCAGGGGCTTTGCATGGTGACCTGCGTGGGTTAAGGTGCTCTCCTGCAAGGGCAGTCCGTGCTTTAAAAGCCATTTTCCCCCACTTTCCCCCCTTTATTAATAATGAAATCAAATTACGCTTTCTGCAAGCATGCTCTTATATTTGTGGATAAAGTCTGACATTCGGTTCAGATTACCTAAGGTAGGGATTTTGGGCAGGCACCCAGACAAGGTTTTGGAAAGGGGAATTAGCTCAGTCCCTGCCCAACATCGGTCCAGGCCCTGCTAATAGATGCTTCTGATCTGGGGCACTGCCAGCTCCATCCCACGCCAGGACACCTTCTCTGCTCCCTCGGCGGGTGGATAATGCTGTGGTTTGGGTGAGCAAAGTCTCTGTCCTTTGCCCGTACATCTTCCCGCATTTGGAACTAATTCCCCCGGCAGCTGTTACAAGCTACTGACTTCAGAAGCCAGGCTGAAGAGGGGATAATTGTTTCTACTGCAGCCAAAAACGCGTTAGACCTTTGGTTTGACTTTGAATATTCTTATTAAGCATCTCAAAACTGAGGGTATTGGAAAGAACAGCCCAAAGCTAACTCGACCATCACGGGAGCCTGTGCCTGTGCACGGCAGCATCCCCTGCCCACCCCACGGGCACAGCCCGGCATCCCAGCCCTGGGAGCCTCTGGAGTCACCTCTGCTGGGCTACTGGCACTAGGGAGTCTTTACACATACATACATGCAGATCTAATATATATGTATGATGTGCGCAAGTGGATGAGAGAAAAAGAAATTCATTTGGCGTACTTGTCATGTGGAGTGCCCTGTGTCGTGAGCTCCTAGAGCTGAAGGAGATATACCTGGGAGCTTCCCAAGCTCCCTTTTCCCTTGTCTATCTGTTTGCTAATGAGTGTGCTAATATTGCTGCTTGCCTGTAGCAGAGATGACGTACCCACCAAGCCGATCTGCAATGAAGATGGGTCCGTCCTTTTCTCTCTCTCTCTCTAAACCCATCAAGATCTCAAATGACTTCTGTGGAAGAGTTGAGAGAGAGGTCCCCACCTTGACCCCCCTCCCCTTCCCTCCAGGCAGAGAGACTGAATATGGTGTCACCACTTGGCATATATCCTCTCGAAAACATAATTCCATAAACTCTTCAACTTTTCCCGCTGGCTCCCTGAACACACACAATAGGATGATAAAAATCCTTACAAATGCGCATTCTCTCCAGAGCCACTTGTCTTTTTCTGCAAACAAAAGGATGCCGCTGGTTTGAAAGGCTGGGAGCAGAACTGAGGGGGACCCCATTAGAAATCTCCAACAGTGAATAGAGTATTGCCAGTCCACAGGCAAAAAACGCATTAGCTCCTCTGTGCCAGCAAGGAGCTACCAAGGTCTTGGTAAGTTATTCCAGCTCTCTGCCTTCGTATTTATACCACGCTCCTCTGAGCACCGGCGCGGTGCTGCAGATGAAAGACCATTTATGTTTGAAATGCTCCCAGCTTCCTAAATTCTGGGGCAGGGGGAGGTACCTGCCTTTCTGAGCTCTTAATATCTCTTCCAGACAAAGCAATCCCTTTCTGCCTGTCGTTCCCAAGGTGGCAGCCAGCTCTCCCAGATACCAAAAGCGTGACAAAGCCACAGATTTATCTTGCCTCCGTTTGACCCACCAGTGACAATGTCTTCTTGCAGAGCAGCAGCAGCAAAGGGAGTTAAAGCTCAACGATGTCTCCGTGTCACCGAGCCTTCAATCTACTGTGCAAATAACCCCAGTGTGTGACTTGCTTGGCCTCACCTGCTTGGAATTAACATTAATTCCAAAATGAAAGTAGGTTGCCGTCCACTTTGCTACTTACGTGGCCTCAGATTGGGCTATCAATCTCCGTCTGAACTAAAGCACCTTTATTTCTTGTGCAAGGCCTTTATGGGTCTTGTGTCCCAATGCAGAGAGATGAAACGAAAACCTGAGATGTATTTTCTAGGTAAGTCTTGCTTTGTTTGTTCCGAAGTCCTGGCCAAGAGCATGTGCCTGCTGATGGCAGGAAGGGACAGTGCGTAAATCATTTCTTTTTTCAACTTAAAACAGAGAGATGTTCATGGGAAATCTAAAAACATCAGAGAGTCCTGAACACCTGAGGACAGGCAGGGAAGAGAAGAGCTGCTCATCTGTGCAAGGGTGGTCCAGGACTGGGAGTCGAGCCATATGGCATCTCTTGATAAATTATTCTACATGGACAAAATAATGTCAGCGTAAAGACAGAGACCTAACCCTGACCGGGAGAAGACATAGCCCTACGCTGTGAAAGCTCTGGTGGTATGGGTTTGGCCTCACTGGGGGGCAGGAGATGTTCCTGCGTGGGGAGAGCATGTGGTTGGGGTGGGAGATGGCCAGATTTCCAGGGACCCTGACAGCAATCCTACCTGGGTTATTTTGATATGTGGGATTAAGAGCAACCTCAGTCCTACCCCTCCTTGAAGTCACCTTCCCCTCCCTCCTGAGAGCCTGGACTGTCTGCAGCTTATTCAGACCCAAAAGCACAGCCCAGAATTAGCTAAAACACACCGGGAGTTGTGTTTAAAACAAACTCATGTACATCCATACCGGATAACTTGTGAAAAATCTTCTAAATCCCCTCTCTCCCCCCATGCGATTATCAGCACATCTTTGTTACTTGGTGATGGGTGCTGAGAAAAAAAGATCAGGCTGAAGGCAGAGCATCCCCAGCAGAGACACGGCCTCGCTCCTCTCCCAGAACAGCATCACAAGTTTGCGACTGGAAATCAGAAAATTACTCTGCCTTCCCCCTCCTCCTCCTTCCTCCGAGCAAGCTCCTGGCCTTATACAATTATTTATCTGCTGGTAAGAGGCAAATCAAATATCGTTAAGGCAAGTCGAACAGCTAAGAGCCGGATGCTGGCTGACAGAACTGCACTTTGCAAAGCGATTCAAAGCAGCGGACGCGTGCCGTCCTTTTCCTCAGATGCAGCGGTCGCCCTGCAAGCATCCCTGAGTATCCTCTAACCAACATATCAATTAAGTTACACTTCGGCTAGCGTGTGAGTGCGCCCAGGACTGTATTGATCCCCAACCACTGCAGTGTGCAGAGTCTATAACGGCCTCAGATGAGACATCCCAGCCAGGGCAGCTGGTTCTTCAAGCATCTGATGGATCAATAGCTTTCATAAACCAGACTGAAAAATAGGGGAGAGTAATAATGGTAACAGAAATGCTGGGCTACACTTACAGAAGAAAAACAATTTGAGGAGGACCAAATAGCAACATTGATCATGCCACTATTTTCCCATTCTTATCTTTCTTTGCAAAAGTATTCGGCTAACTCCAGACAATATGAACCTTTATTTAAGCTGCCGTGCAATTAGAGGCTGTGCATTGTACTGTTGCGCTTTACATTTTAAGGGTGCTTGTGCTATTGAAAGATAACCCTTGTTTTAATTAGGTAAATGGCACGGGCAGTCCCCCTCCTCCCCCCTGCCCTGCGCTGACAAACACTTGTCTTGGGAGGGAGGAATGTGCATCTCATTCACACCGCATGGGAAGAGGGGCAGAGACGCTTTCTTCTTGCGTTACAACATTTGTGACAAAGGGACCGGATGCTGCTTGCTGAGCAAACCCAGGACCCAGCCCCGAAAACGTCCCCTGCATCAGCAGTGGGACTCGGTTCGGAGCAGTTTTAACACGGCGCAAACTCTGCCCCGGAGAAAGAGCCCGGAGACACCACGTGCTGCGATGCCCCAAGGACACATGGCACTGCTGATGCTCCAGAGACCCTGGGCTGCAAAACTGAAAAAAAAGTGGACGCCAGGGTCCCCAGAGGGAAGGTGGGACCTGTGGGGGATGCTCACGGTGGGGCTTTGCTGCTCATCACTGTACTTAAGAACAGCGTCAAACTTTCCTGCCGTGCCCTCCCTATGAGAACCGGTTGGCAGAGCTGATTTTCTGGCTTAACTACATAGCCAGCCCTACAGAGGTGCGCTGGAGCAGGTCGAGATGTTCTCAGTCCCTGGGCTGGGAGGCCGGAGGGCAGCCAAAACTGCTTCGATGGTATCTGCATGGTAACGGTGACCCGGCTCCACCGCAGCTCGCTGCTCGTGCGCGGCGAGCGTCTGCCGCAGCAGGCTGGAAGAATTATGTGTGGCGTTTAGGATTAAACGCGTGCTATTCTTGGCGGTACCTGAACAGATGATATCTCTTGGAATATACCTGACTCTTTTTTTTTATTTTTTAATTTTTTTTTCAGAGATCTGATCTGTAGTTGTTGACAAGTTTTGCCAAACACCGTCAGGACTGGGGTTTTCTTCAGGATTCACCAAGCAATGCTTGAATCCTGAGGCTATAACGGAGTCTTGCAAGGAGTGTGTTAGGCCTGTCAAGGAGTTAATAAAGTTTATTGAGTCTTTAAGCCATCAGTGTCTGTCTGATCCTTCATCAAGGCCTGCAACAAAACTGCCAGGGAAAATACATTTGCTCATCAGAGGCAGGTGGTGAAATAGCGCAGGATGCCAAATGCCAGGGCAAAGCTGGCAGTAGATATGGGTGAGGAGGAGGTGACCTCTTTGAGAGCTGGGTTAGATCCAGGAAATTTTAGTTTTAAAAGTAACGATTTGCAGAAACTATCATGAAAGTTACTGTAAGGGTAAAAGCAATCAAACCAGAACACAGCTCTGCGGTTTAGGAGAGATTTATCTGCCACCTAAAGAAGCATCCCATCTTGTCACGGTAACCGGCAGATTTGCTTCGTGGAAGTACTGGAGATGTCCAGACACTGCAAAGCCCAGGGACACTCCAGCAAGAGGAGATCTCCTGGGGGTGACAGACCCAGTCCCCTTCATGTCTCTACTTACTTATGTTTCAATTAATTTTTCCCCCTGTTCCTGTCTTGGCTGAGAACAACAAAGGGAGATAAAATTGAAGACAGACAAAACCAGTCCCCCATCGTACCTGAAGCCTTGCTTGGTGTTTACTTGAACTTGGGGCTCTGCTCTGGTTTTGTCCCGTTGGACTGGCGCAGGTGGCACGCCTGCCCTGCGGACACTGGTCCGAGCCTCCTTAGGGCAGGATCTCCTGAGCAAACCTCCCCATCAGCCTCCTCATGACGGGTCTGTCAAGCCGGGACAATCCCAGGAAAAGTTCAATCCTTGGAGCTCTACGCAGGCAAACAAACTTGTGAAACATCTCCTCTTCCCTCCGTCACTTCAATCCCGTCCACTCCATAGAGCCATAAGGGAAAAAAAGTGGCCATCTGTTTGGAGTTTTCTTTGAAAGGAAAAAGAAACCAATCTTCTCGGACAGCATCTCCCAGAGCCTGTTACTCATCTGCTGATCCCTCTGCAGCCTTGGCACAGGGAGCAACTCAGTAACGATTTTTCAGAAAACCAGAGTCCAGGAGAGAGCCTGGTTTACAATTATTCTTCAGTTACATAGGTAATTTTAACTGGGATTAGCTGATCCTGTAAAGTAATTGAAGCCAGGAGGTCTGGGGCTGCTGCACCGTTATTATCACCATATGCCATTGGAAAAACAATGGGTGATGGCTGTCTTTTAAAGCGATTTTCAAAACCCTCTAATTCAGTCTTTCCAGGTATGAAGGGAGAACGAAATTTGACAGGCAGGGAAGGGGGGAGAAGAATGTAGAGACGAATGAATAGAAAAACAAAATAGATCGAGACAGACAAAAGGGATGGTTGGAGCGGGAATGAGGGAAAGGTTTGTTTCATAGGTTGAACTCCTGCACAGAAAGCAGAGGGACCTCTTTTCTCAGCCCAATCCCCATGAACAGTTAATGGCTGCTTCTTCCAGAAGGAGGGCACTCAATATTTCTACCTGTAGATGTGGACAGACATCTTGCAACTAAAATGATGGAAATCCCCCTATCCTCACAGCTGCATTAGGGATTACCAGCCCGGCTGGCATCCTCAGTCTTCGCTGTGGGCTCTCTGCCAGCTCGCCAAATAAAAGAGCCTTCACTGGATCGCTGAGCATCGGTGCCCACCATCCCGCAGCACAGCAGACGGCCAGCCCACACCACATGGAACCACTTGATCGGTGCCCACCCCCAAGGTGCTCTCTGCAGCGAGCACCAGCTTGGCCGGGAGTTGCCTTAATTGCTTGGAGGGTTTTTAGCTCCTTTGAGAAATCACCCAATTCCCCACACGATGGTTAGTGTTTCCTCAGAAGGGCCCGAGAACACAAGCACAGGCGCAGAAGGTAGAGGAGAAGCCAGATGCACAAGGCAGAGGGCTGGAAACTTGTGGATGCCCCATCCTTGGGCATCCCATCTTCGACAGGGAAGTTGTGGCTGCCCCATCCCTGGAGGTGTTCAAGGCCAGGCTGGATGAGGCTTGGAGCAACCTGGTCTGGTGGGAGGTGTCCCTGCCCAGGGCAGAGGGGTTGGAACAAGATGATCTTCAAGGTCCCTTCCAACCCAAACCATTCTGTGATTCTATGAAACTGCCTGCAGCCTGCCTCTTCTTGCAGCATCCCTGCTCAGCAGCGTGACCCAGCCATCCTTGGGCACAACTTACCCCATAAGCTCTCACACTTGGCTGGAATACCCGCTTTTTCTGCTGGTGGCTCAAATATCACCTTGCTGGGTTTTATTGCCCGAGTCATCCCCCTGCGTGTACTGCCTGGGAGAAATTACTGCCGTACCTAAGGATGGATTGGCTATGGACTAGTGCCCTCTGCTATCAGACACTCCTGGTGCAATAGGACCAATCTCACTAATAACAATCCAAGATATATTAGACTGAAATATTTCTGTTTATTTAATAAAAATAAACAAATAAAGTTTTAGGACAGGTCAAGTGTAATTAAAGCTGTTACTTGCTTCAGATGTGGGGAACGTTCCTGTATAATCATATTATGGTGATTCCCTCTCAGGTCCAGATTTGATCCTAAATTACACGTCAAGGTCCCTTTAACTCCACAGTAGAGGGGGTAAAAACCCAAAACACAATCAAGAAGAAAATACAATAAAACCAGAATTGCTTCTGCTGGAATTATAAACAGCAGCGATTGCTGTGATTTTGCAGTAATCAAGGCCAGGCCGGGCCCCGTCTGCTGTTATTATCTCTCCCACTAATCCCCAATGTGTTTCCTATTTGTGTTGTTCTGGGTTTCCACGCCGAGCAGCCTGGGCGAGCCCGCGGCAGGACCTGCAGCGCTGGAGCCCTCCTTCCCACCCCGGGCCACCCCGCTGGCTTTGGGCCTCAGGCGAAGGATGATGGAGGGGGTGTCACCTCTGTGGGCATCAGGATGTGCCCACTCAGAGCATCTCGTGCCCCTGCATGCCAAGCGCAGGAGCTGGATGCCCAGCAGCAGCACCACATCCCTAAAACCCCCGAGCTGGGGAAATAACAGGCAGAGAGAAAAGGCTCCCCAGTGTTTTGGGTGGTTCCAAGGGCTTCTCGTCTCTTTTTTTAGGGCCAGAGGGGGGTAACTGTGTCCCTCCCACACCCCTGCTAGGGTAGGGGGATGACTGTGGAGCAATAAGGCAACCTTCCCCACCAGCACAGATGAAAGGAGCCGGATCATCTTGAGGTATCTTCTTCTTCTCATCCTCATATTTAAATAGGGTCAGAGGGAATAAGAGACTCTACAGGAAAATCTTTACGGTAATTTGTTTCCTTCATAAAAACTAACTTGTTTCCAGCACAAAACCATTTGTCACGAAAAAAGAAAAAGAAAAGTGCTTCTGAATGATAAAGCATGGAGACGATGGCAGCGCTGGTCTGTCCTCTTGCACCCCTGGCACAGCTCTGCAGTGCCCCGTACCACTGGGGAAATGTTTCCAGTGCCATCTCCCTGATCGGAGCAGCATCATGGTGGGAACACGGGTGTCCCCACAGCGGTATAGGTGACGCACATGGTGGCTGATGTGGCTGATGTGCCTCCCTGCATCCCCCTGGCAGAGGCAGCTCTCCCATGGAGCAGAGCTATGGGGCCAGCTCCTGCTCTGCTGGTGCAGCTATGCAGGCACCCCGTGCTCGTCCCTTAGAAGATCCATGATTCCCACCCGTTCCATTCATCGTTACACCAATGTTTATTTGGCCAGAACACGGGGTGGCAGTTTTAATTTTCGTTATTCCCTGTTTGTTATTATTTTCCCCTGAAAAGTTTCAGCTCATCCACTCGGGGAGCCGGAACAACGTCTTGAGTCTCGGGGGACCTGGCACGCATCGTACAGCTGCATCTGCTTGGGGCAACCTTCACCTGGGAGAGGCATGGGGGGAGGTCCGTGCTCGGTGGCATCCCTACGCAGCACCAGCGTGACACATGGCAAAGAGCCGAGGCGGAATTGAGCATCTGTGGCCGAGGTGTGTTTACACAGAAAAATGTGCAAATCATCACGGATGCCTGGAAGTCAGGAGGGCGTTAGGGGCAGGCTGGGACCAGCTCCGGGATGTGTGGGAGCAGGATCGGTGATGCCCGTGACGGCAGCTTGTGGTGTCCCTGAGCCATGCTGCCAGCATGGACCCACCTCCTGAGTCTTCAGTTTGGTTCCTGACTCGGGGAAGGAAAGCAAGCGACAAAAGAGAGACAAAGTCAGTCGGGAAGAAGAAGTGACTCTCCTTTTTCTTGTTTCAGGGTAGGACAGAAAAGCAGTGGTACGGTCACCCGTGCAGGCAGTGAAAGAGCCAAGAGATGCTGAAGTTCAAACCTGGCTATCCTGGCACTGGCAAGGATAAAGCCGGGGGAGAAAGGAAAGGGAAGGGATGGGTCAGGAGTGTGAAGTGGGGCAAAGAAGCCCCTTTTCCAAGCCAACAGAGAGGTTTATGGCATCCCAGCCTGGAGCAGATGTCAGGGCTTGGAGGAGAGGCAGGCCAGGGATCTGCCTGGGTTATTGTCTGGAGCAACTGGTCCACAAGGTCTATGTACATTTTAGTCGGGCTCCAGGTGGATCCTGGCTGGTGTTTATTTGACAAAGGAGTTTTGGCTGTCTGCTGACCGGCAGTGCCAGGTAACCAGCCCATTTCCAAATTCTTAAATAATCCAAACAGCTGTCACTTTGCCAATGGACTGAACATCCCCACCCAGACCTGAAATCCGGGACCTCCTGATACAACGTGAGCTGGGGCCAGGACTTGCCTTCCTTCGAAAGATAAACCTCCCCTCTGCATCCCTGGGTCCCGGCGGGAGGCATTGTAGGGGCAGAGGACAGGGGACTTCTTTTTCTAAGGACACCTGCGCTTCTACAGCTGGCAGCTTTGCTGAAAATCCTCCATTTTTACCCAGAGTGAGTTGACCTTGTGGGTTTAGTTCAGCGAGCGCCGGGGCAGCGTCCTGCTCACTGTCACGCTGCGGTAAATCCCAATGAACTACATTCGCTTCAGACGTGGTGCTCCAGATTTACAGCTGTGTTCGGGAGAGTAGATCACGACCTGTCCTCTCCAAAGCAGCGCCTTTCCACAGCTCAGCAACTTACGGTTTCCTTTGAAATGGTCTAGTGAAAAGCCCTAGACAAGCGTTTCTCCTGGATGTTTTAGCGCGTAGCTCAAAGCTACTCCTGCTGGCTTGTGTTTAAAGCTCTGCCTCCCCCCTGCCCCCTGCCTTTCTCTTTCTGTGAAGAGGAGAAGGAGCAGAAGAGCAAAGCAGGATGAAGGGGAAAGTGTAGGGAGGAGGGAGCTGGGGTCAGCCATGGGCACCTGTTCGGAGAGACGTGGTTTCTCCTGGCCCCACCAGCCAGGCTGCCTGGCCCCACCAGACCACCCTGCTCAGCTCCAGGGCCACCAGGGTGAGTGCTCAGAGGGACATGAGCACCGAAGGGGTGTAGCTGATGACATTGGGAGGCTGTCCATCTCCTGACTCATTACCAAGCCAGCACCCAGCAGGGCAGCAGAGGCCACCCAGCAGCCGAAGCGCCATTTTTCAGAGGTAAAGCTGAGTTTGTGACCACTGCAGTCATATACAAGTCCACGGCAATACGTTGCATCCTACCTCCTGGCTCCATCCTGCCTTAAGACAACATGTTCTTCTCCACTTCCGACCCCAAATTGTTTCGTGGTGTTGCTGAGATGTTCCCTACAGCGTCAGACTTACCCCAAAAAGGGCTGCGTGTTGCAGAGGGAGCGCTGCTTCTTGGCTGCGCTTAGAAAGCACGCATTAATTGTTCACCAGCTCATGCGCCTGCAGTTTAATTAGCTATACTAACCAAAGCCTGAGAGGAAAAATCTGTGGGACTGTAGCCGGATTTAAACTTTAATCTGCTCCGTCCAGATTTGTTTCCTGTTGTGGCTGGTGTGTTCTGCACCAGGAAAAGCACATTCCGAAAGAAGAAAACCTGCTGGAGGCAGCGGCTGGGCAATGCCTTGGGCCCTAACACATCTATGAGCCAGCCATGTTTCTCCACCTCTTGCTATTACAATTATTTTTATCCACCTTACATGTTTTACTAGGCAATCAAAGCAGTCAGTACTTTTATGGGACGCTGATTAATTGAGCTCAGATACGGTATTTCTCCAAGACTCGCTTCCAGGCTGCTTGCAGAGAACTGAGCAAGCAAGCCAGAGAAGGACCCAAGAGCCCATTACAGAGCTAGGGATGAAAACTGTGCTGACATCCAATTATTCGCTTCCAATGACTTGGAAAATGAGGGGCCATCACATGCAGACCTTGTAGGTGAGGTGTGACTTCCTAACAAAGGAGAACAGAGTACCAGACTCCTCACTGGAGCTCATTTGCACATCAGAGCAGGATATGGCCATGCCCACAAAGCAAGAACCATGTGTCTTGCTGTAAATGCTAAGAGCAATGAAGCAATTCAGCCTGTTTAACCAGTACCTTTGGTTGTTTTGGTTTTTTTTCCCCTTGCTCAGTAAGGTTGGCATTGCCCAGAAGGAAGATGTCTTTCATTTTGTAAGGTAGTCTGTTTCTGCTCATTTACTCTCCTTCCCTAAGCGATTCTCTGCCCAACAGAGTCAAATCTCCAGTGGCCTCCTTGCAGTCCTGCTGATCCGAAGAGTTGTGTTCTTCTAAATTCAGGGCAGGAGGATGATTTGCACGACCCACCGCTGCTGGGCTGCCCACCGAGGACTTGTAGCTCTCTGCGGGCAGTCAGTCCTTAGAGTAAAAACACTCGCCAAAAAAAACCCCAAAATGAATCGGATAACCTGAAGCATTAGATGAATTGAAGGAAAGTGTGATCCATTCACCGGCAAACTCTGAGCAATGTCAGCAGCAAAGTTCTTTGAGTAAGCTATCCATCATGGATTATTCATTCATCTCGGCTAGTTACGAGGAAAGATAGCATAAAGCTGAAAATGTTCCACTGCCAATTATTTATTTAAGGGATGTTCTCCTCTGCAGGCTCAAAGCACTCAAGCAACAGTGTTTATCCCGCTTTCCTTGGGAAAGTCCGTGTCTCTGCATACTGGTAGAAATAGAGAAAATCTATGCTGGCATGGAGGCTGAATTTCCCTTCGTTGAGTTTCATCACCTTTATTCTTAGCTGTGCTGCTTTTGGTCCATTCCAAACAATATTTCTTTCTCTTCAGTTTACACCCTTTGGATATTCCTAGACAGCTATTATGTTCCCCATTAGTCTTCTCTTAGCCTAGCTGTAAGTATTTACTTCTTTTAATCTTTCCCCATCAGCCAGTCCCTCCTGCCTCTTAATCATCTATGCTGTTCTTCTCTGAATTCCCTCCGATTTGTCTACATCACTCTTGTTTATGATTCTGAGATCTCATTTAGCATTTGATTTCTGCCAAAAATAAAATTGAGCTTGATTGTTTTCACTGATGACTGAAGGAGACATGAATTGTTGCTTGGAAAACAGTCCTTGAGACAGCGATATATGAAAAAGGAAAAATAAAGGCAGCTCCATCAGGCAGACAAATACACAGATAATATCACGTAGGCCAGCTTTGGCTAGATTGAATCTCAGAAGTGCGGCTGGTACGTGATGACAGTAATAGCCACCACTATTAGAGTGTTTAGCTTTTAAACAGAAATGTGAGTTATAACTCAGGTCCCGGCATAAATCACAGGGCCATGAAAATCTCACAAACGCATGCCTGCACAATAAACCAATATGAAATTCCTTGTCCTTGGTGAAAGTAGCAAAATTGCCGCTTCCTTTGTATAGGAAAATGTGTGTGTTCGCGTTGGATACAGCAATTTGGTTTCAGGCATGTCATTGAGACCTTCAGCTTGGAAAGTTGTAATCTTTTTTGGAAAGGAACATTTGAATTGCCACATGGTCAGAAAAGAAAGCGGCAAGGGCAAAGTCAGACTCCAGAACGATCCTAATCTAATGAAAGAACATCCAGCTGGTCATCTGTGAGATGAGCACCGGGACCTGTAGTCACTGTCCAGTTTTCAGAGCTGCATATGGGAAGGTATCTGCCTGAATCTGCACTTGGATTTGGGAGAGGTGGAGTGGTGCTGCAGGGTCTGCATTGCTTCTGACCATCAGGCTACTTTATTTGTGTCTCTAAATTTGAGAATTTGATGAAAAGCTCAACAAGAGCCAGCAATGCGTTCTTGCAGCCCAGAAGGCCAACTGTATCCTGCGTCAAAAGCAGCATGGGCAGCAGTGTGAGGGAGAGGATTCTGACCCTCTACTCTGCTCTGGTGAGACCCCACCTGCAGTGCTGTGTCCAGCTCTGGGACCCCCAACGTAAGAAGGACATGGACCTGTTGGAGCGGGTCCAGAGGAGGCCACAAGATGCTCAGAGGTCTGGAGCCCCTCTGCTGTGAGGGCAGGCTGAGAGAGTTGGGGTTGTTCAGCCTGGAGAAGAGAAGGCTCCGGGGAGACTTTAGAGCCCCTTCCAGTCCCCAAAGGGGCTCCAGGAGAGATGGGGAGGGACTCTGGATCAAATTGTAGAATAATAGGATGAGGGGTAAGGGTTTTAAACTGAAAGAGGGGAGATTTAGATTAGATATTCGGAAGGAATTCTTTGCTGTGAGGGTGGTGAGCCCCTGGCCCAGGTTGCCCAGAGAAGCTGTGGCTGCCCCATCCCTGGAGGGGTTCAAGGCCAGGTTGGACGGGGCTTGGAGCAACCTGGTCTGGTGGGAGGTGTCCCTGCCCTGGGCAGGGGGTGGCACTGGATGATCTTTAAGGTCCCTTCCAACCCAAACCATTCTATGATTCTATGAAATGCTGATTTAGGGACCTGGTTTTGATAACCTGGACTATTAAATGCTGGTGCATGGCTCCAGCCTGTAAATCTTCAGGAAATATCCTTGTGGCTGACCTGACAAATTGCACAGGCACGCTAACCCCTCAGCCAATCCTCAGCCACCTGGTGACTTGCACTGGCCCCTGGGCTCTCTTCAGCCACTGCTGGTCCAGTGCTGCCGTGTACACTTGCAATGTTTGTGCTGTGCCACTCCAGACTCAGCTGGGATCTTGCTTTCCACCTAGGCTGATTTCACACATTTTGTGTCAGTGTGATTATAGGCAAATTAAGGAGAGCAGGTCACAAACGCATCCATCCACCCAGCGCCCAGAGCAAGAGCTCCTTCACTCTGCGTGCGTGGGCCAAAGAGCACAGTCACCACATCTCCTCTCCTGGTGTTTGCTCCCTCTGGGTCACTGGGGGCTTGATTCTCACCCACCGTTGGAGAAGCTGAGCCTGGGATCGCAGTGGTCTTAAAATTTGTAGTTTCAAACACGTTTGCTTTCAAGACGCCGATGCACTGCAGCCTCAATGAATCCCTCAGGAGGTCTGAGGGACACCAGTAGGTGATGAGAGCTGTTTAGAGAGCCAGACAAAACCGTGGCACCAACATTTTGCAACAAGGACAGGAGCGTTTTGCTCCCCTGGGAAGTGCCTGCGTGTGTCTGTGCCCACGCAGGGGAGCCACCCTGGGTGGGGGGTGACAGTGTGTGGATACTGGCAGATGGAAGCGAGCAGCGGCGACCCACCCTGCGTCTCTGCGGGAGGAGGACCTGGGGCTGCAGAGCAGCAGCTGCAGGAGATGGGAACACCGGCCCCACACTGGAGCACATGATAATCCCCCAGATCCGAGATCCAAATAAACCCACAAATTAAACAAGGAGGTAGGGGCTGGTTTCCCCTGGGAAGAATCTACCTTCCAGTGAGACCCTGCAAAGAATATACTGTATCTCAGGGGGATTTCCATTTAAATGCTCTTTGGCAAAGCGCCCTTAAAAAGCTGCTGACGCCTCGTGGAAAGCTTTGAAAAACATGCTAATTAATTAGAAACAATGCAGCATCTCTATCGGCTATAGGAGCCCCTATGTTTCCCTCCCTCAAATTCCCCCGTCACCACCAGAGGCATTTGCATGAGAAGGGCAGCTTTGTTTTCCTCCGGACTCTCATCTGCTGTTCCTGCTGCTTATTCCTCCACCTGAAGTCAGGCTCCAATGTGTGGGACCCCCCAAGGCATCTCCACAGCAACATCCCCCCCAGCATTGACAGCACTGAGCAGGGCTTGGGACAGTGAGTACATGTAACCCCCGGGACTGGGACCAATTAGGGAAGGGGGAATTCATTAGCATTATTACTATGCACCGCGTGTGCTGCGGTAGCATCCGAAAGCTCCCATCAAGATCAGGTAGCCTGTATGCTGGGAATGTCTAAAATTGCTGTAAAACACGGTCCTCGCTTCTGTAAATTCGAATTTACAGCAGTTTCCCCTAAAAGGTGATTTCAGCAAGTGGCGAGAACCCCATTATTCCTCTTTGCTGCTCTGACCCCCACCAAGGGCTGTATTAAAATGCGAGCGTCAGCTCTGAAAATGACCACCTGCACTGTGAAGAGAAAAAACACCATAGCACTTCTTGAGGTTTCATTCCTGTTTTGTTTGGCTTGCCGCTGTAAAATGGGGCGGGGGGAGGTGGGGGGGACGGACGGTGGGATTTCATCATTTATCACAGGCACCAGCGACCTTTTGGTTGGTGATGAAGTATCACCAAACTTCCTCAGCAGGCAGTAAAAGTAATGCTGAAAGTGTCAAAGAGCAACTTTCTGCTCCTTGGACGATCTTGCAAGGACTAATTAGCCCTCCTAGTGAGTGGGAGCAAGGAGGGAAAGGGGGAGATGATACTGGTACTAAACGTAACAGAAATACCTGTAAAGCAAACCTTAATTCAGGGTGGCTGTGCCCCAGTAATCCCACTGCTCCCTTCATACTGGCGTCAACTTCGCTCAGGGTTTTGGAGAACGTGCGTTTGCTGCCCCATGAGTCACTGTGTGAAACTTAAATAATTCATCGGCGTAGGGATGTACGGAGAGATTCTGAGTTTGCTCAGGAGCAGTTGGATATTTTCCTATTGCTCAGGGGCACAGGGACAACGCGATGAAAGAGGAGGAAACGCCATAAAGGGAGAGAGCGGCACGGCTGAGCCGCGCTGCTGGGACGTGGAGCTTTCCCACCCGGCCAGGGAAACCAGGCGAACAAACACAGCAACTACAAGTTGACAACAAAGCAGAGGAACGGCAGCAGCTACAGTCCCCGCGTTGGCATCAATCATCAACCAACCTTGGCAGAAACGTCCCTGCTGCAGGTGCGGTGACATGTGTCTCTGCGTACGGGGAGCCGGGATGTGCCTGAGACATTCAGTACCCAGGTCAGGAGAGGTTACTTTCCCCAAGCCCAACTTCCTCCTTCTTCCTAGAGAGGCAAGACCAACATGGCTCTTTGCATTGCCTTGCATCTGAACAAGGGATTAAATGTCCACGCTGACTCAATGCACGCTGGAACACTTCCAGAAAGTCAGCAAATTTGCGCTCCCTCTCCCTTTAAATGCTTTGGCTTCCTGCAGGAAAATGAAATCCATTAACAAGTTCCACCCCTGCTCCGAATTCAAGGCTAGAACTGTCAATGCTTTAGGAACGAGCTAAATGGGGGGATTTCCATAACAATCAACAGCTACAGCATTAATCTATAGTCATATTAACCTGGGATGACAAGGACACGTCTGTCTGTTCTCTCTAATGTAATCTACCATTATACTGGGACTCCACTGAAGTCTGCTTTGTACCAGGCATTTGGCTGTGATCAGCTAATCTCTCTGGCTTTAAGAACAGCTTAGAAAAGAGACAGACAGAGAAAAGTGATTAATATGCGTGTGTGTGTGTGTGTGTATGCTTAGCATGTGTCTGCTGCTAATGTATGTGTGAGCATGTGCATGTGTCCCAGTCTCTTGGGGACTGTGTTACCCCTCTGCTCCACTCTGGGGAGACCCCACCTGGAGTATTGCGTCCAGCTCTGGAGTCCTCAGCACAGGAAGGACACGGACCTGTTGGAACGGGTCCAGAGGAGGCCACAAAGATGTTCAGAGGGCTGGAGCCCCTCTGCTGTGAGGACAGGCTGAGAGAGTTGCGGGGGTTCAGCCTGGAGACGAGAAGGCTCTGGGGAGATCTTAGAGCCCCTTCCAGTCCCTAAAGGGGGCCTACAGGAAGGACGGGGAGGGACTCTT
The DNA here is from genome assembly GCA_013396915.1 of Stercorarius parasiticus. Classification (NCBI taxonomy): domain Eukaryota; kingdom Metazoa; phylum Chordata; class Aves; order Charadriiformes; family Stercorariidae; genus Stercorarius; species Stercorarius parasiticus. The sequence goes on from VWZL01001168.1 coordinate 219,364, forward strand.
TATCAGGGAGTGTAATGATAGGA
>VWZL01001168.1:219529-266508 GCA_013396915.1 Stercorarius parasiticus
GGCTCTGAGCAACCTGATCTAGTTGAAGATGTCCCTGCTTACTGCAGGGGGTTTGGACTAGATGGCCTTTAAAGGTCCCTTCCAACCCAACACATTCTGTGATTCTATGATTCTATGTGCTCGTGCATGCCGAGTGTGCTGCGCGGATGTACGGGTGCTTGGGGTGAGCCTTTGCGAGGTGTCAAAATGCACCCAGCAGACAGAGAGAGACAGGCAGAAACTTCAGTGTGAGGATCAGGACTCGGCGAGCAAACATGCGGCCGTGAATACGAGACATGCCTGCCGGCGTGTTTAGCATACGCAAGCGTGGTGTGCATGTGTCTTCAGCCCGCCCGTCTCACGGTGGCGTGCACTCCTGCACTGGCGGGGAAGACCATTTGCTCTCTGTCCCCATAGATCTGCTGGCGTGGGGATGCTCCTGTGCCAGGTCCCTGCAGGCAGCGCCGGTGATGAGCCCCGTGGTGCCAGGGCAGCTCAGCGGGACGGCAAAGGTGGCCAGCCCCTCTGGCACTTTCCAATGGCTCTCAGCACGTTCTCTGCGGGGATGCGCAGCCACAACTGTCCCTTCTCTTTTTCTCATTTTGCTTTATTAATCTTCCTTGAAGAGGCATCTCGTCCGAGCGTGCAAGATGCCCTGAGCCTGCTTTTGGATTAGGAGATGATTACAGAGCTGCAGTGTCACACACCAGGACACCCTGCAGCAAATGAGCTGATGGGGTCATTCACGTTCCCAGCACCGACTCCAGCCACTTCAGAAGATGCCGTGATATCAGCTCCCACCTTCTGCAAGGAGCCCCTTCCCAGGCAGGAATCAGAGCTTCGGCGGCTGCTGAGTGGCCATCCACAGATCTACTCCTTTCCCTGCCTTGCCACCTTTCCTTTTTTATCGTTGGAGAGCAGGAAGCAAATTGGTCCATGGCAAACTCATCCCGCACGCTCACCAGAGGGCTGGGTACAGCTTCCCAGCTCCTGCGGCTGCCGGGAGCCAGCGGCTCCATCCCACCCCTGGGCTGTAAATCCCACACGACTTCTGCACGTTCGCCAGGCAGAAAGTAAACGTGCCCGGGAGCTTGTGGGACCCTGTCTTTCCTCTGGCCATACCTGGGGAGGCGTGCAGAGATATCTCAAATCATCCCACGGAGCGAGGTCCCCAGGATCCTGGCAGATTTCCTCCCTGCTCAGAGGATTCCAACTCATTTCAGGGTTGAAGAGCTGCAATATTTTGCATCGTGGCTCTGCCTTTGCTTTGGTCCATCCCCAGGGAGAGTGGCATGAGGCTGGACCGTGGTACCAGCCCGGCAGGGTGGGAGCTGGGGGTCCTCCTGCAGCCTGGACACTTTGTGGTGCAGCTCCTTCACGGAGCATCTCCTCTGTACCTGCTGGGAGGAGCAGCCGTTAACCCCTTTCTCCCAAGAAATTGGCTGCTGAGACTGTCCAGGAGACACTGGCAGGAGCCCTCCGAAGACCATAAACGCTGCAAGGTCTGGCGTTACACCCAACCTGCCCCAAGGCACTGATAAATTCTCTGTTACCACCATCCTGCACTCACAACTCACGTTTCAGAGCTGAAAAGTGCCGCTTTGGCCGTTCTGGGTATTACTGCAAATAGGAAGCTGGGGGTGGGAGTGCAAACTAACGGGGTGTAAAGATTCAGAGGAGATAAGCATTGAAAAATGTTCTTCCACCCCTGGCACAGGCAAAAACCCCCACAGACCTGTGCTGCCACTGCCACCGTCCCCAGTTTGCTTGTACCCCGACTCCCCGCATCCAGGCCTTATGGTTTCCTCATTTCTGGCACTCTCTTTTAAAAAAAAATTCCGATCCAGTCCATGATTTCTGTGTTACTGTTTAGTCACATTGTAAAAGGGGTGGAAATCGGAAACTCTGATTCACCAGGATCTTTGCACAGAAACTTTACACGCTGGAACAATTAATTATCCATTAAAACCTTTGTCTGTGTGCATCTTATTGTTCCAGACTCTTATTGAAGCCACTCAGCAAAACAATCGCTCTGCCAGCATTCGAGTGTGGTTAATCAACTAACAAGCTTACAAATACAATAGATACAGCAACACGTTGCTCTCCGAGAGCGCCGTTGCCGACGGGTCTCGAGCCACTTCAGAAAAACGTGGAATTATCCATGGCTCTTGCCACTTCGCGGGTCGGTGAAGCGGCAGCTCTCCTTCGTAGAGCTGGGAAGCTGGGCAAGACCACGATGTTTGGAGATGTGCCATTAAAATGCTTCTTCCTCCAAGCTCTGAGCATCCCGGCTGCAAAATGTGATGGAGGACATGAGGGTGCCCAGGTGACTCCAGGCAGATGGGGACGGCAGCCTGCCCCGACACGGAGGATGCTTCAGGGCAACACAGTGGTATAAGGCGGATTTAATGGGGCAAAGTTCTGCTGAGGAACTGGGAAAATTCCGACTTTTTTGAGGTTAGAGGTGACTCTCCTGTCTTGGAAAGTTGTTTCTGCATCTGCTGGGTGGGCAAAGTCCGGGAAAGTGGCATTTTAAGGGAAGCAGGTGGAGGCATGTGATCCTTGAGGATATGTTTAATGACAGAAATTTTCTCACAGTTCTATTTAGGCCATAATTACAGAAGCCATAAAGGTATTTATTTCCTGACGATTAATGGCAGGCCAAGGAGAAAACTCTCTCATCAACGCAGTTGTAAGTTTCAATTACTTTTTGCAATTATGTTTATGTTTTCCTTGCAGCTTTCGGGAACTGCACATGGTCATACGCACTCAGCCTCTCGCCCAGCCTTTGCTGTTCGCATGAGGACAGAGAAGGTCAGGACACAAAGCCACAGAAGCCGGAGAGCTTAGGCTAAGATCAGAGCAGACGAAGAACAAAATATTTAGTTGTAAAGGTAGATGAAGGGGGCCCTTAAGCAACCTTCAGCCAAACTTTGAGCTTTTATTGCAGTTTTCTTAGTCATGTCTCTAATTGGCTTTGCTGTGATTGCCTTATGGCCTTCATGTGCCCATGGACCACTTTTCTACCCTGGCTTGGATTGGTGTGTGTGTATCCCATGATGGGCAAAGGCTGCTGGAAAAAAGGGCTCCACTCCCATGCCTGTACAGCACAGAGGTGGCCATGAGTTCCTCGAAGGCTCTGGGCTGACAGGATTGCCAAGGAGAGTCTAATTAACGACAAATGAGAGGTAAAGACCCAGAAAGCCACCTCAGGCTTAGGTTCCCCAAACCAAAACTTTTTCCTCGCATTTTTGCCACAAACTCCCCAGCGGCTGCAGCACTCGGGGAGCAGCAGAGATAAGGGCACCTGTCAGCTTGAAGAGGCTCAGAGAGATAAGCATCTCGCTTTGAACTAGCAGATAAACGTACAAGCTTGGAAGAATGTATCACCAGAGCACCTCAGCAAGCCTGGCCCTGAGCCCGGGCACGCAGACATCTCTTTGGAGAAGCGTTCATGGGCTGTCCCGCATCTTCCCTCGTGCTGCACCGTCCTTCCCACCCCGTCCCCTCGATGGGGTGGGGGACGCAGCTCTGAGCACAACTAGGGTGTCACGGCTCTCCCCACTTGTCTGGTCCCATCCCTCCTTCGGCTGTCACCTCCCTCCCCTCTCCCATCATGTGCTCTGCGTGTCAAAGGCAAAAGCCATTTTTAGGATAAAAAAGAAAACTACAGGGCTCATATCATTTTTGTCCTTCTCTCTTTGGAGCTGCTCGGTCTGGGACTTCATCAGTCAGAAGAAGCCCTAATCATGCAGCAGAAGGGTCTGCCACCTTCCCTCCATCTCCTTTTGAAAGCTGCTAGGAAAAAAAAATCCCCAAAAATCTTTCTTTTTGCCCTGCACACCGGCAGAGAAGGAGCCTTGGTGTGGCGAGGGGTGGGCTGCTGAGACCCCAGCCAAGCCATGGGGATGCAAGATGGACAGAGAGGGAAAAATTGGATTCCCCTGTGCTCCTCTGCCCTCCAGCCCTGGCAGAGCCGTGGTCCATCACCTCCACACCGGCCCCTTCAGCTAATGGGGATTCCTGTGCTGGGGGCAGGTTGCAGGTCTTGCTAGCTGTATAAATGAGCAAATAAAATGAACGTTAACAACTCCTGCACAGTTATCGCAGTTTCCTGTCCTCGATAATTACCTCATTTTGAGCGGTGCAATGGTTATTTGCCGTGTTTATACAGCAGAAAAGGTGAGTGGCACTGCGCAGTCAAAAATTATTGCCGGGACATAAAAATGTCTTCAGCTATTAAAGCGGTGACATTTCTATTTAAGTTTGCTATTCTGCCCAGGTCAGAGGGAAGGCTTTGGGGTTTAACACCACAAGCCCCCCCCGCCTTTCTCCCACAGCTTTAGCCCCGAGCCCCGGGGATGGTGACTCCTGTCCCCAGGTCCCCAAGGTTGGAGCACACAGACCTGCCAGGGCTCGCTGGCAGAGGCTGGAACAGATTTGCTGACTCTGGGAGCATTTTGTGTCGATGTTTCAGCTCTGTTCATTAATGAGGAAAGAAACACTTCTCCCTGAACCGCCCTCCCCCCTCAACCCCCCCATTTCCAGGCCAGGTGTAGACATGATTTATTGCATTGTTTAGTCATTATTCTCAGTTACCCAATTATGTTTTTTAAAGTTAAAAAATGCAAGAACTTTGTTGTGGCTGCATCTGGGGATTCTGCAGCATCTGGAAGATGGTAAGAAAAAAAAAACAGAGGAAACCAAGAACAACAACACCAGCAGCTTCTTGTGCGCTACCTTTCAGCATATCTCACCACCGGATCACAGTCAAGGAGGGGTGATAGTGCTCCCCTTGCCTTGACCCCACGCATTTCCCCGGCGGGTGCCAGAAGCCCAGGCTGACGGCAGACTGCAGTGCGGCTGCAAGAATCTGGTGCATTTGGTACTACTTAGCAAAAAGCTTCTGTGATTGCATAAAGCCAGAATAATCACCGGGGAGATTTCAGCACGAGACAGATAACGCTTGGCTCTGCTGACTCTAACACTTCCCAACGGTAACTTTTCTAGCTCCGCCATACTGGGTCATAGGCACTGAGTTTTACCCGCAAGGATGGCTCACGTTGGGATGGCTGAAGACAGCAGAGCCTCCAGCTTCCCACTGTGTCCCTCCGTTTACAGAGCCTTACAGTAGCCAGTTCCCAAAGGAAGATGCCCTTGGAAAGCCGTGCTGTAAGCTCAGCCCTTGAGCAGTTGGCTCCTGGGAGGCTCAGACGTCCGTAACCTCAGGACAGCATCCTTCCCCTAGGTTATTCCACCCTTGGTTGAGATCAGGTCTCTAAGTTTTCACAGGGCTGGGAGGGATTAGCAGTGTCTCCACGCGTAGCACGATACCCGGTGTGGCTCTACAAGCCCGTTCCCTTCTGCATTTGGATGACAGGGCTCCGTCACGGAGCCTGTCGTGCTGTAACGAACTCCTCCTGGACTGAAATCTTCCTCCGAGGTTCTGGTTGAGGGCCTTAAAACTTTTTCCACAGATTTCTCAATCCCAAAGCTACAGCCACTGCTAAGTCCACATTTAGTTAGACAGGGAATTGCAGCCAGATTCCAACTCTCGCACGTCCTGATCCCAACTCCAAAGATGCCTCTGTGTGCCTCCTGGCCAGGCTGCAACCCGTCAGCCGTCACTGGGACGCCAGTGCCTCATCCCACTATGCAGAGAATTCCTGGAGAACCAGCTCGGTGTGCTCATTGCAAAAGGTTTTCTTTTCTCCCATGGTAAAAGCACGGCGAGGTGAAATTACGGAACAGATGAAAAAAGATCCCTAAAGTCTATCCAACTGTGTGAAAGTCTCTGCTTGCTCTAACTAGCAATGGTGAGGATGTTGGCATTTAGATCTACACTTCATATTTAAAACCTAGCAGAGAAAGGAACAAATAAAACTATTGCAAATGTGCACTGCGGGTCAGAGGCTGACACCAGTGTTTCAGAGGCAGCTGAGGACCCTGGACCCACACCTCAGCATCAGCAGCGCTGGCTGAGCATCACCCCGGCTCTCCCACAGACCCCTGGGGCACAGCGCCGTGGGTCAGACAGCTGCCCCAGCCAAGCAGAGGCAGGGCAGAAGAGCTGCCCAGAGCTGCCCGCACTATGGTCCACCTGCCATGCTGCCCATCTTCAGCCTGGGATGCCGCTCACACAGGCTGATAGATGAGGGGATCTCTATATCCTGCTTTTAAAAGCAGCTGAATTAATTAAAGACGCACAGGCAATGGTAAGATAGTCCGGAGGGGAGAATCATGGAACTGATTTGCTCGTGGTGGTATTTTTGCCTCTGATCTTCCCACGTGCAGCAAGTTGCATTCTTGCTGCTCAGCCGTTCCTGGGGTGCGTGACTATTTTTGCCTGTTTGCTGATGCACCGATTCCTCCCTGCCTGTTTCCAGGTCAGGTCCCAGCACACGCTGGAGCTCTCCACCCCTTCCCTGCACTTTCGTCTTCCCAGCCCGGTCCCTACCTGCCTTTTTTCTAATTTTTCCCCCTCGGCTCCCCTTCAGCGTGATGGCAAACACTCAGAGGGCTGCCAAGGGAGCGGGGTCCCCGGCCGGCTGGCTCCCATTGTCTCTGCTGGCTTCTCCAACACCACCACATCCGTTAGTGTCCAGACCTCTGGTGCTTTCCATGCCAGCAACCAGGTGAAACGCAGGCTGCTGCTAATGCAGAGAGGTTTTGAGAGGGTTCCTTGCCAGTGCGAGGCTATGGTTAAATAGCATCTTAGATTAAGACGTTTGGGGTGGCCGTGGAAATGCGGGGTTTTTCTCTGATTCTGTGCCTGCTCCAGCTCTCGGCACGCTCTGCTTCCCTTGTCATCGCCCTGGTGAGCTGAAAATGACACCCCTGCCACCAAAAACATGTGTGCCTGCAGAGCCAAATGAAGCACCTAATTAGGAGGGGAAAAAAAGATGTTTTTTTCTGCCTAACCACATCATACCCCCAGAAGCCAGCAATTGATCAGCTCTGTCGATACGTGCAGAGCCCAGCGTTTTGGTTCACAGCCTCTTCACAATTGTAAATGGGCTAAAACTAAATAAAAGGACCCTAAATCATCTAAATTAAAGCTCTGAGGACAGTGCAGTGCCACAGCCTCATAGCAAATCATCATAATACCACGGCTTTTTTTTCAGCCCTGATGCTGGATTTCGGCAGGGACCCATTTCTCTTGGGTCAGCTGGGAAGGGAGTGGGGTCTGGGGAGCTGCAGAAATCTCCTTGGACGCTGCACTCTGGCAGCTTAACAACGGAGGCTGGTGGAAGCCTGAGCTGGGTTCAACGTTGTCCTTGTCACACAAGGCAGGAATCTCCTGGCCTGGGTCTCATTTGGTGAGCCACGACAAGATCCTTCACCTGCTTGAACTTCTCCACCAGCATTTGCCTACCATTAGTGATTGCAATAGAGCATTGGACATCCTTTACCCTTCAGAAGGGCGAAATACTCTTGCCGTAACCTGCACTACACTGAAATGACCCTATGGCAGGGGGGTGTGTGTCCGCCTGTCTGTCTGTCTGTGTCCTCCTGCTTTACATGCGACTGCTCCCGCGAGATGACCACAAGCCAACCATCAGCTTCGAGCCAGGTCCTCCATGTAACCAGGGGACGAGCTCGTGAGCACCAGGTCATAGATGGGAAGAAGAGATGTGGCAAAACAATGAACTCTGCAAGTGTTCCCTTGGAGATACAACCATCAGAAGAACAGTCTGCTCTGGGAAACCACAGTCAGCAGCCTCCCTCTGCGGCTGCCTTTTCCTTCCAGCCTCCCGGACCCACCCCTCCTCTGGCAGCGAGGTGAGAAATAATTTCACTAATGTCAGACCTAGCCCTCCTTTAAACATATTTGGAATCCAGGAGAATTTATTTCCCTCCTCTCTGAGGGACAAGCCATACCCACTTCTGAATGCTCACGCAGACTTTGTGAATGGCAGCAGAAACTCTGACCCTAAACTGAAAATATTCCCATCTATGCAATCCGCAGCTCCCCTAAGGAACTGATGCAACCATTTCTTACTCACTCCCCAATTACCTTATTACTCCTGCAAGAGCTGGAAAGCCTGTCCTTTCAGGAACGTTGGCCAATCCCCATCCGGAGGGAAAGTCCTAAGGGAATTCTCAGTGTCAGGCGTTTTCCCTCAATTTGGTAATTCTCTACTAAATGGGGTTTCTTTCAGGTGCTATTTATGCAGGAACAAAAATGTTCATTATGCCGATCACTGAGATGAGAGATAAAATATTACCTAGGAAACACAGATTTTGCAATGACATCTCAGACGTTCAAGCTCACTTTTCTGCAGAGAAACAGGGACCGGGCCCACGTAACATGCACGGAGGTGGCAACGCCTCTGAAACGAATTCCTTCTGTCTTTCCCTGCTAAGACACGCTTCTGCTCCAAGTGCCAGTTCACAAACCAAAAAAAATTTAAAATACCTCCAGCTTTGGCTGTTTTTTGCTTAATTTGTAATACAGGGTTTGATTTATTAGGTACCGAGCCACTGGTTGTGGTGAACCGCTGGGAGATGTAGTTGCCCTGAAGGTCTTGCTGGCCTGGAAGGCACGGAGGGGACAAGGTTTCGCGGTCGTCCAAGAATATCTGATGCCACGAAGTGAGAAAAGAGAGGGGTTGCTCAAGGGCCTTGGAGACGAGTGGTGAAATTAAACCCAGCCGAAGCAAATTAGGAATAAATGTTAGGGAAAAAAAAAAAAAAAATCCTTCTGATGATTCTTGTTGAACTGGAATTGTTTCTCACCTGAATCGGACACAGGCCGTGCCACAGGACAGTGGGGAACAATTTAAGAGTGGCTTCGGGCTTGCCTGGTTAATGCTGAGACAGTCTGTGCCATTTGCAGTCTGCAGATCTCTTCGGGAAGAGGGTGGGATGGCTCGAGTGTCCCTGGGTCTGCTCCTGCCCCCCGGCTCGGCTGGGGATGCTCAGACGCAGCAGCAGCAGGACAGACCTCTCATGCCATGTAATGCCAAAGCTGCTGGGGAGGCATCCCCGGCACGCGGCCCCCTCCGGAGCCCAGCATCCAGCCAACCTTGCCCAATCCCCAGCATCTTCAAGGCATCACTGCTTGGGATTTCAGGCTTCCAACACCACAGCTACCATTCAGCAAGGGAGGCTAGGGCTCGCTAGCTGACTCTGGTAACAGCAGTTTTGCTAGAGGGGGGCACAAGATGACTTTTACGAGGGTGAACGGACAGACAGTTGTGTAAGGGATTTTTTTTTTCCCTTTTTTTTTTTCTTCTGCCGCTTTAACTGGTTTTTGAAGGCCTCTTCACGATTGCAACAGAGCAGCCCCAGGAGACAGCCAAGGCTGGTCACAGCCCCGGGGCCAAGGAAAAGCTCTGCCTGCATCGACCCAGGCAGAGCACAGAAAGCCGCGGACTTCTCCAGCTTGTCCTCCCACCCTTTATGTTTTCGAGGAAAAAGAGGTGGGTGGAAGGAGAAATGCTTTAAAAACAACAACAACAACACTGGGAAATGAGGTGGGAGGGAAATAGAAGCTAGTCACTTGCTAGGAGAAATCCAAAATAAATGGGACGCCATCCAGATTCTTCAAACCAGAAACGTGCTGTAATTTTCCTTTCCAGCGATATATGGGCTGCCACCCCCCCAGCAAGAGCTCTCTGCTCAGCAGTGAATGCCCGGCCACCGGTCCTGGGACCCCCCCACCCCGGGTCTGCCGTGAGCCTGATTCGGCACCCTGCAACACCCAGCAGCCATGTGCGTGGGCAAACCCGCAGCAAAGCACCCCCCGATGCCCACGGAGGGCGCAGCCAAACGCCTCCGTAGCCAACAAGGGCAGCAAAAAAAAAAAAAATTATAAATTAAACCATGCCGAGTCCCGTCATGGCAAATCCAGGGGAAGCAGCGGCCGTGAGTCACAGCTTTCGACTGTTGGCTGCTGTTGGGGGTGCAGAGGGGGAGCAAAGAGGAGGTGATTTCCCCATCACCCCGGACAACGTCTCCTTGGCGTCCACACACAGGAACTAACAGGGCTGCCCTGACCCTGCTGCCGGCAGGTGAGAGTGGGTCCGGCAAAGGGCTCCCACCCCCCTGCACAGAAAGGTAGCATGCGGAATAGCCGCGCGTTGTTTTTCTTAAGAACAAGAAGTGCAAATAGTAATTGTATTGCGTTGTGCGAATAGCAGAACAAACAAAATCCTCAACTTGATAGGAGTACGGGTTGTTGTAACTAGGAAAAAAGAAAAAAAAATGATCAAAAACATGTCACACAGGAAAAAGGGTTTCCATTCACAAAGAAATCATTATGGTTAATTTAATTCATTGTAGCATTTAATATAGAAAAGCTTTTCTACAGAGACTGGGAAAAAAGCCAACATTTATATATAAATGGGTTTTATTTTAAAAGCTAATGCAGTGGGCAGGATGCTTCAGGGTTATTTTCTCTCCCTCTTTCTTTCAGCGCATATGCAAAGCTGGTATTGTATCCAAAAAACAAGGAATTTGCTGCTATCTAAAGTTTACAAATTGCTTTTTTTCAAAAGCACAATTTCATATTCCTTAGAAATGTAAATGACGAGGTTTTTATCTCCTCGCTTTCCTTTCTTCCCATTTTTTTTAAAGTTACTTATATTAGTATCCAAGGCACTGATTTGCAGAACAGGCTTTAAATATCCTCCCACTGTAATCAGCGCAGACATCGGCTGCCATTCATGTGAATGCTTGACAGCACCAGCTCTTAAAAAGAGATGCATTTTCCAAAATGGCTGGAACGCAGTTAACCTGAGCATCTTCCTGGAGCGCGCCGGAGAAGGGCGTTCGCCATCGGAGAGTTATAACGAGAATCAGCTGTATTTGTGCAAGGGACAGATGGTTAGCGAGTAACTGGTCTGATCAAATACCTTCAGCCATAAAATTGCAGGGGAAGGAAACATATGGTCTTACCCACTTGTGCCCTGCCGTGTGCTGGATGGGCAGATACCTCCAGCGCTGAAAATGCTTAGGCATGTGCTTGGGCTTACTCATGATGAAACCCTTGGATTCGCACGCAGAAAACAGCAAGTGCTGGGAACTGGGGTCAGGTCACACAGGTTTCATCCATCAAAGGCACAGGCAGAGCTTCCCCGCAATTGCTGCCTGCCATCCCCACGGCTCGGCTGCCCCGGCGCTGCCTCGGAGGCTCCGTGCCCCCCACAGTCACCGGCCGAGCCACCCTGGCCATCAGTGCATGGTCTAATTGCTGCTTCGTGGTCATTCTGGGATGTGGACCTGCGGCTGAGGTGGAGCTGGGCTGGAAAGCCTCGCTGAGCCTGCTCTGTTCTCTCTTGTGTCAGAGAAGCACAGGCTGAAGCCCTCCCGAGCAGCAGCTCCTCCACATCTCCAGCAGTCGTCCCTGTGCTTTGCCAGCCTTCTTGGTACAAAGCTTTTCCCAGTTTCTACCCTGATTTTCCCTTGCTCCCACTTAAGCCCAGGTTCACTATTTCCAGGTCCATAATGGTTAGAACGATTCACTCCCTCTCCCTTTATGTATTTGAAGACCATCATCTTCCCTCAGACCTCTCCTCCCTAGACTAAATAGACCCAAATCTTTCAGCACAGGTCTTATTTCTGAGACCTGATGGTTTTCACTGCTCTCTCTTTGATGCTATCTGCATCCTCCTCACCTCAGCAAGCAACTGGCACAGGTGGCAACTCAGCCCTTAAAGGTCCTTGCCACGTCTGCACCTCCTACCAGGACAGGATCCCCGCTGGAACTTTATTTTCCTTCCCTTCCTCTAAGATATTCCATTAGGGGATGTCAAACTATTCCCAAATGTCAACAAATGCAGCCACATCACATCTGTGAAGCAGGGAAAATTATCCCACTGAGGAAGCAGCTCAGCAGAAAACCAAACAGCAGCAAGGGGAAACAACTTGACCAAGGTCACCTAGAAGTGGGAGATGCCAGCCAGTGCGCTCCTAAACCAACCCATGCTTTAATATATACCTCTAATCATCCCTTTGCAGAAACAGCTATTTCCTTTGTAAAATGCCAACTGCTATTAAATCCCTCTCTGGACTTCTTAGCCCTGAAATTGCATATGTTACCCTCTACTGATGCTTGGGGCTTTGTTCTGGTTCTATCAGCTGGCAAGACAATTCTCCTCATTTGGAACCATTTGCATAAAGCCAACGTTGATTGCTGATGAGTTTAGTCTCCGCCGCGACTCCGACTCGAGCACCTGTTCTTCAGGCCTGGGCTTGTTCCTGCTGCAGTCAAAGGCAGCTTGGCCGTTAACTTCAAAAGCAGGCAGGATAGGGCCCTCTGTCAAAGCAAACCAAATGCAAAGTTTGGAAAGCATGCTGGAACCGCTACTTTTTTACCCAGACCCCTGATTTATTACCTACAACGTCTGTAACCGCCCAGGATCGGAGTTCCTGTTCAGACCTATACTTTTCTATGCCAGTTGCTTTTGCTTTTCAGCAAGAAAGCTTTCTCACCGGATTATGCAAATACACGGCGCATTGTCATTCTCTGTTTGCGTTAAGTTCACCTGCCCTCTGGTTTGATTAATATACCCTCTCCCCCACATGCTTGCTCTCGTATGTTTGTTTTAGGGATGGGCAAATGAGCTGGGAATAAGAAAAATGAAATTGAACCTTCACCCAAAACTTGAAGTGGGTGGTTTGGAAAAAAAAAAAAACCAAAAAACCAAAACACAACAGAATGAATAAGTCTTTGAACCACACAAATGGTTCCCTTGTTGGTGCAGGAGAGGCAGTCTGGGCCCCAAAATTATGAAATACCATGTCCTTTTCTGTTTCCAGAAGCACTCCATTCGGCTCGCCGCAGCTCCTACCCCCAGGCCAGTCTCGGTGTTGGTGCAGGGGATGAAACTGGCCCTGGATGCTGCTGGTGGTTGGAGCCCAAAGCGATGCAGACCCGCTCTGAGCTCGGTGCACGAGCTCCTGCTTCGGCTGCGGCAGCCGCCCCAGCCCTGGGATGCAGTTTCAGGGCACGCAGAGCCGGTGACGCTGTCTTGTGGCTCAACTCAGACAACGCCACGGAGAGCCCAGTCCCTTGGGATTGACGCCAGGCAACCCCAAGAGCCCACATCAGCTTGGAGAAACACCTCTGAAGCCCGGTGTCGTGCAGGACTGGAGAGAAGCAGAGTGCTGCAGCAGGGACTGGGGACTCTGGCAGCACCGTGTGGGGATAGCCGGGTACCAGTGCTGGCCTGGGGACACAGGATGGGCATTTCGGGGTGCTGCAGGGCACGGCCGCTTTGCAAAGGCGGGGAGGTCTTGGTGGGAGACAAGCGGCCAGTGCCTGGCCTGAAAATGCTCGGTCCCATCCGGGGCTGAGCCTGGGGCCCGTGGCCGAAGCCGGGCGCTGCCGGAGGGACGGCGCCGGGATGCGCGCGCCGCGGGCGCCTGGCGGCTTGCCAAGTCGCTGGTCACATCTCCCATTTTAAATCGCGCCGTGATTTGTTTGGAAGAACCTGTCAGAGCGCTGGCAGGTTTCCCACCGCTGATGAAAGGAGCTAAGGATGTCTGAGAGCTTCACAAGGTGATACAGCCATTAAGGCGTCATGACAGACTCAGCACAGAGGCACTAAAAACATACCGAGATTGGCAGCTCCGGTGCCTGAAACTAAACAAGAAATGCAAAATAAACCGAAGGGTGTGTGACGGTGTGTGTGAGCACGCTCGCGTGTGTGTGTGTGCATGCTCGGGAAGTCAGCATCCCTTCTCTTCTCACTTCCCCTGACAGCTCTGAACTCGAAGTGAGATGTAAGCAAACAGAAAGGGTGCAAGCCTTCCTGCGTGGTCCCGTTCGTGAATTATAAAGTGCCATTCACTGCCGCGCTTTTATTCTCTTTAAAATGAATTTTGCCCTGCTGAAAGGTGGGCTGTCAGCTGCGGAGACGGAAGCCCTCTGTTTATCCTCGGCGCAGGTACAGCCCAGGTGAAGGGGTTGCAAACTCCCCTCTGCACCTCCTGCCTGTCACAGCAGCAGCATCCCTGGAGGGCACCAGCAGCCGGCTGTGCCGTGGGACCCCGACCCGTCCCCGCAGGGCAGGGACATGGGGTGCAGCTCAAGCTAGCTGCTTGGGAGATCTTTTCCCAGCCAACACAGGCAGCAGCAGCGGCCAAGACACAGGCTCAGGAGCTTTGGCACATTACGAATGAGGCACGTGAAGCCTTCAAGCGTCCCGCTGCTCTCCGTGCTGGCTACGCAGAGGGTCCCACCGCACTCTTTGTTTTGCTGCGAATGGCACCTCTGGAAACCAGAGGAAGGAGCGAATCCCACAGGTTCCTCTCTTTCTCCTCATCACATCTCAAGAGCCCTCTCTCGCAGCACCGAGCAGAGCTTTGCTCCTGGCCATCGTCGCCGAGGAGGTGCGAGGTCCCGTCCCCGGGGAGGCTGTGTACAGTGAGGAGCATCCCGGCCCTGGAGAAGTCAGCGAGAGAGAGGAGAAAACAGAATGACTGGTGGAAATCCAGTGACGTTGATCTCCAGCCTCCTGAATGAGGACACTATGACAGCGGCTTGGCAATGAGGTTGTTATTGTTTGTTTAAGGAGATAAATTAATCCCTTTTCTTTGCATTCCGGATTTACAGCCTGTAGAGAGGGCACTTAAGCGTTTTGGCTTTTATCTGTACTTTTGCAGCTTAAACACTTCCTAGGTGTGGGAAGAAAGCAGTGCAGCCCATCTGGTCTGGCCATCATCTCCTGGGGAGTGAGACATCCCAGAAAAGCACCAGGGATGCTGAGCATCGAACGCAGGCCCGCACCAAGGCTGGCCAGATGGAGCAGCTCTGTCCCCAGCTCCGGGTCCCTGTGCCATGCCATGGGTGATGGGCAACGCCTCCCCCTCCCCGTGCCCCCGTGGGGACCAGGCACATGGAGGGGACCGAGAGCTCATGTCATGTTTATACCGTGACTAAACTTCTCACTGCGGGCCATGTGTGTCATCAGAGCAGCTCATCTTTATTCACTTGAACAAAGTTTTTGCTTACGCAATACCCTGCAACGGTGAACCTCCTATGTATTGTTAAAGTACCAGGTCCTTCATGGAGTGGCTTCCCTTTTAATTTCATTGAGTGCTCCCTCCCTGTTGAATTAGATGAAAAGTGAAGTGAGACCCGGCTGACGTCCTTAGCCTCATCTGTCTTTTATACTCGCAGCACATTCGCTCTTGCGCCTTCTCTCTTTGGGAGGTCTCTACCTTTAACCTCTGCTGCTCTGGCTCCTGCACCCACACGCACCTCTGGGTGCCCCTGGGCTGTGCCATGATCTGCCAGGCTGGGGTGGGCCTGCGGCACATCAGCCTGCAAAATTAAAAGACATTATGCTGGGGCTTCCTGCAGCAGCCCGAGCACCCAGGCTCCAGGCTCCTGAAGAGCTCATCTTGGTGGCTCTTGGGAGACAGAGGGATGAAATCCCATCCCCACAAAACAAACCAACCTGTTACTCTCACGAGACTTCCGCTGTTCAAATGAATTATGAATGCATATCCTAATTGTTTCAGGTGGGGTTTGGATAAAAATCTGCTCCTTGCTCTGCGTAGCGTTGTGCTGGTGGCACCTGGAGCATCCCTTGGCTCACCCAGGCCTGGGGGATGAGTGTGGCTGCGTCTGCTTTCCCCGAGGACCCAGCCCGAGGCACACCGACCTGATGCTCTGATTAAACGGTTTGAAACACGTTTCCCAAGCCTCCCACAAAGCAGCCACCTTGTGCGAGTGGAGACAGCCAAGAAGCGCAGGGCAAGGTGGTGGGAGCGCTGTGGGGAGATGGGCACAGGGCTCACAGGCAGGAAAGAGAAGGGAAAAAACAGGTTTCCAGTCCCCTCCGGCAGATGGGCCGGCTCCACTTCCCCTGACCCGTCCTGGGGCAGCCAATAAAGGGAGAATTACAGGGATGAAGTGCCACGCTACTCAAAGAGGAAGCATTAGCTAAACATTCCTGGCCCACCCCCCCCCAGCCATAATTAATAAACTCAAAGGAAATTAAACCACAAGAAGAAAAAAGTCAAAACAACAAAACAAACAGAACCAACCCAAACTGTGTCACGTGAGGCACGGGGGGAAGCAGGCACCGCCAGCCCAGCGAGACCGTCAGAGGTAATTGCAGTCACAGGGCGAGAGGCTAAAACAGCATGAAATGAATCAGTTTAACAGATATTAAATTTGCAAGCCCCAGGCGACAGGACTCCATTCAGTTTATTTGCATTAATCAGGTCAGGGGAGTAACCTTGGTTTTTTCTTCCAGGAGATATCATCAGCCTTTATTTGTTTCTCATGTGAAAGTATCACAACGGATAAACACAACCTGGGAGAGGGATATGAAGCCTGTGCTGCTGGGAAGACCAGCTCAACCTCTGCCTAACTAAACCGCGGCTTGCTGGTGGTGTGGGCATGGTCTGGCATGGTCTCAGGAAGGTGGGTTGGCCATGCTCCATGCCCTGGTAGACACCAAAGAACCATTTTGTGGCAGGACCTCTTACAAAACCAGAGGAGCCTGTAACTTTGAGCTGGAGTGAGTAAGTAGCCACCACACCTGCACGGAAATAGCTTCTCACCTGTGGATGCCTCTCAGGTCCTGCTTGCTGTAGCAGGGCAGGAGCTGGCGTAAGGCGAGAAGTTTCTTCAGCCAAGCAAGTTCTTGGGCAAAAGTCTCCGAAGGCTTCCCACAAAGTCAGGAACAACTAAGACAGTATCAATACCATGAGTAAACCGCATAAGCAAGTGACTCCATCATTCATGGAAAGTTGTGCTTATTGTAGTATGTAGGGTAACAACTCTGATGAGTCCCCATGCCTCTGGTACAGCCTGATGTGGAAGGGAAGAGCAAGTCCTTCCAAACAATGCTCCAAGAGCATCAGCCATGTCGAGATTAGACTGTGTTGGGTCAGGGGGAGCACTGACAGTCAGATCTACACCCCATTAGCCACGTACAGCAGTCACAGGGTGATGACGGTTCTCCGGGACATGTGGATTGTGGTCAGCCTGTGTGAACAATGGCATGGGAATGGCAAAACCCCACAGCATCACAGAAGGGGGTGTCTTACCCCCTTCCCAGCAATTCCTTTGCTCAGGGAGCCCACACTCACTGGGTAAGGGTTTCACTGAGATGTAGCCACTGGGGATCCTGCAAGGACCATCTGTGCCAAGGCCATCAGGTGCATGGTGTCCCATCCCCAGCAGGCAGCCGTGGTGGGGCTGGGGCAGGCGCAGGAGGGGGCATGTCTGGGCAGTTCCCTGGGGTACCCCAGGCTGCTCCCAAATCATCAGAGTATTGAGAGTGGCCAGGTCCTTCTTTCACCTCCTAAAGCTAATGTTTTGGTTTGCAAGACAGCTCTCTTCCTAACTCACTAGCAGACAGGTCAGTGACCCATCCCTATGTATGTCGAGATGTGGCCTGTGGACATGGTCACACACCTCCTTTTCCCCAGCTCCTCCAGATTGATGCTTGACACCTGCAGTAAGTTTCCCAGTGGCAGGCAGGACTCTGTCTGTCCCCCTCATACACGTTTTTATATAGAAACGCACAAGCCCGTGTTATATGTACATGCACGTGTGTGCATGTGCTGTCTGGGCATGCAGGGGAATTATACTTGATAGTATCTGAGATGCTTCAGCCTTTCCTGGGAATTACATTAAGGGTAAATTTAGCTCCCTGTGTGTGTGTACATGTGTCAGGGAGACAGACAGTATGTGACGGTGTGTGCCTCCATGCTTATACCCACTGTTTCGTAAGCTGATATGAAGTTGACATCTACCCTGAGGGGTATGTTTGAAGAAATAAGAATATCATTTTCTGAGTGATACGGATTTGAGAGTCATAAAGAGGAGTGGAGGGCTCTGGCATATGGACCAAAAGCAAAGGGAGCTTCAGTATGGGAAGATGCACTGTACGGTGGCGTCAGGGAGGATGGATTTGTCACGTGTCATGTAAAAGTTCTCTTCTGTGCAGTATTCGAAATGCCTGTCAGCCACGCACTGCTAGCCCTGCGAGTCCACTGTGGAGATCACACATGCTTATGAGTGGAAATGAGGAATTGTGGGTCTGTTTTGGGATCTGCCTGCCCTTTTTTGGGGAGTGATGCTGTCTGCTCTCACCTCTCCCCTGGACAGAGAGCATTAGAAATGTGTTCCTCAAATGTGGCTGCTTCACATTTTTGCCCATTTGCGTGACCCTCAGTACCTGCCCCAGCCCTTAAGCATCAGGATGCTGGTGGGTGCAAATAATAGGGTGAAATGCTGATGGGAGAAAGAGACCCTGAACAGCGAGGGACCCCTCTTCCCACAGAACTCCACCAGCATCCAGATGCTGCATCCCCAGCCTGGCCACCAGTTTGCTTTTGGGTGCTTGGGGTATGGAGGTGAAGGCAGGGCGCCCGTGTAATCAGACGATACCTCTTCCCACCCCTTTTTGCACACCGTTTTCTGTGAGCAGGAGGCTGGGGATGCTGCGGGGAGGAGGGAGCGCTGGATCTGCCATCTCAGCTCCTCCAACCCAGCAGCTGCTTCCTCGCACTTCTGCCAGCTGCTGAGCTCCCCGCCACAGAGCTTTGTCTCCAAGCAGGGGATTATAATACATCTCATTTAGGCACTCCAGTATAATCTACTTGGCTTCTGCACATCAATACATCCTGCATTAGGTTCCCCACTCATTTTATTATTTTACAAACAGTCCTTTCTCCTCTGTAGACTGTTATGGAGCTAGGAGAGCTGTTGTATTTGGATGGAAAAGCATGGTGGTCTTAGTTTTGGCTATCAGTGAAATGCGTGGGGGCTCATCATCACCTTTATCTCTACATTTAGGCAATAATGACTCAGTAAGTAACTGGCTGCCTGATCTGGAGGAGCGGAAGCCGTAGGCACAGACTGTGGCCCAGCTGTGATCTAGTGATGATCTTAGGAAGCAGGCTTGGACTGCTTTTTACGCTAACATACTTTTAACCACTGCTCCCACCTGAATATCACAAAACAACTGATTGTCTCCTTCAAAGAAGAAGAAAGAAAGAAAAAAAATAATTCATTCTTCCCAGCTGCAAAGGCGGCTCTAGGGACTTAATCTAGATTTCCATTTGTATGTGCTATTATTTCAGTCATTGCCTTCCATTTCCTATAATTTGATTGTAAGCTTCCCTGGTTTAGTGACCTGGAATTGGTTACCAATCTAAACCTTCCTGTGCCGCCAAGGAAAGTGTTCGGCAATACAGCACACGCAGCTGTTCTCCCCGGACAGAGACTGGCACTGCTGCCCGGCAGGGACAAATGGAAGCGCCTTGTCCAAAGGTGCCAAAGTGTAAGGAGCCCTGTGCTCGGTGACTTGTAGGCAACACGGTGAGATGCACCCTGAGATCTTCATCAGTGCCCAGAACACCAAATTGGCCCTTGGGTGAGAAATGCCTCTGGGGTGCTGAGCGAAGTGCCCACAGAGCTGGATGATGGATGACTCTGCTTTGGAGGTGAGGAAAAAAACCCTCCTACTCATGTCCTCTGGGGCCTGGGAAGAGCCTTGCTGACCTTATAACCTGCACACAAAATCTTCGTCTGGTCAACCACAAGACATTTTCCATGTGTCTCCAACAGCAGAGGAGGGGAAACCCCCAAGAAGGGTTTGCAGGGAAGGATGACAGTAATTCCATTAGGGACCAGTGAGGCAGAGGCGGGGTTGGGGAGAAGGTGCAGCCCCGTGGGCAACCCACTGTCCCTGGCCTTGGTGGCACCAGCGTCTCTCCACAGGCAGGACCAACCCTGCTTTGTCAGCAGCTCGGGGAGGTAGCCCCAGCCAGCGTTTAAATACCTTGCAAGCTGAACAGACACTTGCTATTCAATTGATTTGGCGCAGAAAGGGATTTGCATGAAGTCCTTGCATGATGGATCATTCCTGAAAAGCCTTATTTAAATCCAAACAAGCAAAACAACCCTCCCTATTCAGGGCTGGTGGCGCTTATTTGTTTATCCCCTATGAAATGCATGCATTTGGGACATACGCGTACACATGCCTCTGTAAAGGAAAAAGAAAAATTCATGTTTCTAAACAGAAGCTGGTCTCTACAGAAAAGGGCTGCTTGTGATGGGCTACGCAAATGGCCAAAGCCTGTAGCTTTGATGGCGCTAGTTCCAATATGAGAGCTGAAAATAGCTCAAGAAGTGGGGAATAGAACAGAATGGAACAGAACAGAATAGAACAGAACAGAACCGAACCGAACCGATTAGGATAGGATAGGATAGGATAGGATAGGATAGGATAGGATACTTCAGACAGCATGCTAGTTTATACGTGGAGAAAGTAAAATGCACAAACGTGAATGCTGTCTGCAAAGCATACCATGAGTCATGCTAGGCGGACGAAGAGAAAAAGCACAATTTTGACTCACAGTCACTTAGTCTAGGCTCTGAACTCCAGATTTTAGCCTGGATTCCCATGAAAAGAAGGTTTGGGCAATCATGCTGTCTGCCATGATATCATCTACTGCCTCCCACCCGGTTTCTTTCCCCAGCAATTTTGGAAGGTATTGGCCAATCTCAAAAAAAAAAAAAAAAAAAAGATGACAGAGCTGCAAACTGCAGGAGATCAGTCTTCATCAGATCCCATGGACCTGTGTATTTCCTTCCAGTATCGAGTGTGCTTTTTCAAACAGGAGAAACCAAAACATTGCCTTGGTACATGGCTAGTGGGTACCAGTATCACAGATATTGCATTTATGTAATTATCAGGATCTGTGGTGCTTTATACAAAATTAAAATTACACCCAGGTGGCAACATGATCTACATCCCACAAGCTGTGGGAACTGCAGGGTCTTCCAGCTAATGCATATTTGAGTTAGTGGCTTTTCCACTATGAGGAGAACCTGCTCTCATCGACACCAGTGGAAATCGGAGAGACAATTTCCAGAAGAAAGCACGATCCAGGAGAAGGTGAAGGAAAACAGTTTGTGCCCATCCTCTCTCCTGCTGCCCTTCCCTCTGCCTTTGCAGCACTTTCCTAACTTGAAGTCTTTCTTCTTGATGCTCCTCCTCAGTTCTGGCAGTGCTGCAGCCTCCCCTTTCTCTTGACCTCTCCTCCCCACTGCTAACAAGTATCTTGGCCCTGCTGAGCCTTGGTCCTAACCATCCAAACTCGACGTTCGGCTAACACAAAGGCAGGGGGTCTCGCTTGGGACCGCTGCCCTGCGCAGCATCCCTGCACGGTCAACCTGCCTCCCACCGCCACGGCAGCTGCTCTGCCTCTCGACTGTCGGGAGAACAGGCAAGGGCGTTTTGTCTTCTTGCCCAGACTCCTCACACCAGTACACTCCTAATGATGAACAAAGGAAAAAAAAAAAGAAGACGACTGCAGCCACCCCAGGCCTAAATATCAAAGAAAAAAAGTGGTTTGAATCCGATCCCTGCCAGCAAAGACTAGAAAGCAGCCAGAAAGGCAAGTTCAGACCTTGATGCTAACTTTTCAAGGTTTGAGAGTTACTGTAAGGCAGGACTAGTGGGAAAATGAGAAATGGAGCCATGCTTGTCTAGACCTCGTCGGCCTTCACATCTGAAGATTAAGTTCAGCTTGAACCTGGTAGTTAGCAAAAACCACCCCATCCTGCACATGATGTTTGAGAAAACACGTCTGCATTGTGGACCTCTGTTGATTTGGAAATGAACGGGGTCTACAAATATGGGTAGGCGAATAAAGAGGCTATTTGGTACATTTGTGTCTGTAAGCTCCCAGGTAAGGAGTTTTTTGGAGGGTATGTTGTGTCCTGAGTGGGCAGCTGACCCTGCCTCCGGGCAACAGAACCTCCGCACCCACCGCGGGGTTAAGGAGGGACCTCCCTTTCCCAGCATCAGGCAATTTTATCCAGCTGCTAAAACTCGCTGAAGGACTGAACTCTCCTTTCAAGGCACTAAATAAACAAAAGCCGAGGCCAGGCGCTGCAGAGGGGCATGCCGGGTAAGGGCTGGCTGCCTCCGCTCTGGCCTGGCAGATTGCTGCCTGCTGCATAGACGAAAGCCATCTTCCAGCCGGTGATTTAACATTCCAAGGGAGCAGATTAATGCCTGCAAACTTCTCAGTGGAAGCATTCAAACGCTAATTGGTAGTTGCAAGTAATTAAAGTAATTTACTCAGATTATAAAGAAATTTCTTAACAGTGATTAAGCAACTCTGGGACGTGTGTAGTTGTTTGTAATCACTCCCCCAGGGGGATTAAAGCTCTTGGCTGCATGTAATATGTCTTGTAACACCCTATGGGTCCTGTTGGCTCATGATAGCAGAGAACAGCTTGTTGGAAGAGATATAAATCAGGTCTGCACGCACATAAAGTACATCACATAGGGAACAGATCTCCTTCATGGTCCAAGCCTGGGGAGCAGGAGCTCCCTGGCAAAGGCAGACATCCCGTTAGCTGGGTTTTGCTCCACAGACAGAGTCCATATCATCCCGTCATAAATATTAACGAAGGAAAAGGCAGAACGAAGGACAGGGCTGCAGGCAAACACAGCCCTCAGCGTGGGGACAAGCTCATGGGATAACTGTATGAGCACTTCTGCTCACTGCTTTCCATTTGCTAACCCATAAAATAGGAATAAATCCACTAAGCCAGTTGTTTTAGTGCTCCAAAAGTAACGGAGGAAAAGTGCCAGATATCTGTTAAGATGCTACTTAACAGATTATATTTAGCCAGTACTAATCAGCAGATTATCACTTAGATTATTTCGTGTCCTTGTTATCCTGGCCAAGCCTTGAGACCTTGCTCAGCCTGGATTTAGGCTCAGGGAGACAATTCCTGCTTTGAGACATGCAGAGGAAGAAGCCCACATTGCTCATCTGTGACATAAGGATCTTTCTTGCTTACGTTTTGCTTTCTAGTTAAGATGTTACGCAGTGATATATTCCCTTTCCTGCCCAGAAATGTGCACACATGGCTTAGCGAAATTCAGTGGAGTCACGTCACAGATAAACATCCCGGATTTGACGCGCTTCCCACTGTCAGGCAGACACCTTTTATGTTAGAAGGGACTATCTGAAGGAGCCAAGGCTCCTGCAGTGTTGTCACGACTCCCATTGCAATGTCCTACTGCCTCTGGAGAGGCTGGTTGTCACTTTGATGTTGGCCATCAGCTGGAGCATGTCCCCAGAGGAGCAGAGGGCTCTGCGCTCCAGGCCTGGCCCAAAGCACAACCCTGACAGCTCTGCCCTGCACCAGAACTGGGGTTTCTTCCGAGAAAAGTCCACTGCCCCTGGCTGAGCACACAGGGATGGGGAACCTCCCTGGGGCTGCTGGCACCGTCTCGTGTGTCTTCTGATGGCCAAAGTGGTGCTTACCCTGTCTTGGGGTCGCAACCAGGACGCTCTGCCTTGCCTTCAGTGGATTCCCTTTTGCTATATGGCTCTTGCAACTTGAGTAAGATGCTTTTAATGCCTATGTCCAGGGAATCGGGCAATTATGAAGAAAACGTTCTTTGCATATGGCAACCTTCTTCCCTCAC
Organism: Stercorarius parasiticus; assembly: GCA_013396915.1. Taxonomy (NCBI): domain Eukaryota; kingdom Metazoa; phylum Chordata; class Aves; order Charadriiformes; family Stercorariidae; genus Stercorarius; species Stercorarius parasiticus. The sequence continues at coordinate 242,941 of VWZL01001168.1, forward strand.
AACCTGATGGCTGGGGTCTAACCATTCTTCAGCATTACTAGAATTTATTTTTAGAGGGGTTTTTTCTATGTTGGGAATAAAGAATTGTAAATATTGCATGAATGCTGACTGCGGAAGGGTGCAAGTTTACCTGTGCAAACAATTGTTGAGCAACCTGGGAGCTCATCTCCTGCAATTACTTTGGCACATCATTTCGGTATTTGCTTTCCACAATTTTTTTGGCCAAACGAAACCAATTGTTCAATTATTTCTTTTCCTCTCTGAAGGCAACACAGAAAGGACGGAGTAAATTCACATTTTGTTTGTTTGCCTGTTTGAAGCGTGTGCCTGGGAAGAAGACATTGTTCCGCCAGCTCTGCTGAAGGACAGAAATACACCACAACCTTCAACGACGCCAAGGGGCAAACCCTCAGTGTTAGCATTGGGGGTCTGCACTGTGGCCGTTGTTGCATTGTGCTGCATGGGACATGCTTTCCAGACTCAAATATAAATAGATTTTTTTTTTCTGTGTTCTGTTTACTGTGCGTAGAAATCTGATTTTCCCTAATGGTCCTTTATAAATAGTTTCCACCCACCCTCTGCTTGAAAGCTTCTCTGACTCACATTGGAAATTAGGTTCTTCCCCTCCTCGCTATTGAGAACAATTATAGCTCTTTGTTCGACGGGAATTAAGAAGCATGAGGGCTGAATCCATCCACAGGAAAATTGTCACTCTCTTTTGTTTTCCGCCTGCAATAATTATCCTGCCAACCGCTCACTCTGACATCCTTAAACCCTCTGTGCCTCCACCAAGCATCCACCATCCCTCCCAGCGCCAGTCTGCCGGCGTGCTTTGTGCTGATTCATTTTTTTATTGGCTTCTGTTAGCCACATCCTTGTTTTACCTTTTCTTCCCATTTCCCACCGAGCTGTGCCTTCCCGTTGGGAGAAAGGCACTCCGGGAAGGCAGGACTGGCCGGGGTAGGAAAAGGGGGAGCAGCTGGTCCTTCAGCAAGACCCCAGGGGTTTATTATTTCTCGTAAAAGGTGGCAGCTCCTTTGCCCACGCGGACCACAGCTTTGGGACACTCCCAGGAGATGCCCTGGCTAAGGGGAACGGGCATGGCGTTTTGGGGTCACAAAGAGAGAGCAAAACACAGCAAGGAAAGAAGGCGGACAGAGGAGCGGACTGGTGAATAAATGCTTTTCTCTTTCCCCAAGTCTGCTCCAGTGTGAAAACCCCTGTTTAAAAGAACACAACCAAATCCTACCCGATTTTTTTTTTTTTTAAAGGATCCAAAATGACTAACCATTGACCCCTCCAGCCACACACTCATTTTTCATTAAAGTGTTCCTTGGATCTTATAAGCAGAGAGAGAGAGAACAAGCAGGCGAATGCGCGAAAACAACCAAGAGTGCCCTGGGGCTATAATAACCGAGGTAAGAACATTTTAAATTATACCTTGGGTCAAAATGATTTTAGATTGATCAGAAACCAAAATTACCCCTGAGTTCCAGTTGATTGTCTGTTTCTTGAGTTCATCTGGAGGCTGCGTTTCTCCAGCAGCCCCCATTATCATTATTATGAGGAGTGTGTATACATTGACCCTGTTATTTTAAGCAGCAGAGGAGAAAAGAAGGAGCCTTTGAACCTTAAAAACCCACCAGCTGAAGGCAGTGCACTGGCTGGAGAAATGTGTATTTTTCATTTCTGCTTTGTAACTAAGGCCCAGGTCACTCCTGGACCCCAGCGTGGAGCCCCCGTCGCCCCCAAGGGACCACAGGAGTCCCCCCCCGGGGCTGCAGGGGCTCCCGTGCTCCTCACCCGGGCATCCCAGCAGGGAATTTTGTGGCAGATGTGGCAGCCCGTGTGGCAGGTTTAAGAGAGCAGCGGTGTACAAAACAAGGAGGGTATTGGTTTTTCATTATCAAGACAGTAATGGCAAGACAAGACTGTTTAGGAGCTGTGAGTCGGAAAACAGAAGAGGCCATTACCTTGTAAAGTTGCTCGCATCTCTGCAGGCCTTCTCACTCCCACCCTAAGTGCTCACATGTGTGTCTCTGTGCCCTCAGGGGTAGCCTGGGAAATCCCCTCCAAGGGCTACAGCACAGGCACACCGAGGCGCGCCATCTCCTCGGTGTGTTTAAGCCTTAGTTAAAAAAATTAAAAAAACACATATTTCATTTTATATATACAATTATTTTATACATATATCTAAAAAAATATAAATCTGTTGCATGTTGTAACCCATTGTTACATGTTGCAACCTGGTATGTGTGGCTGCCACTTTCTGTAGGTAGATATATTTTTTACTAACATATATTTTTTACTTACGGCTTAAAGCTGCTGCAGGGGAGCTCATGCATTCGTGCTCACGCTTGGTGTACACCTCAGCGGGGACCACCTACCCCCAGGCTTACGGATATGCGGCGGCTCAGGCTGAGCATGGAAAAGGGCTTGAAGGAGGAGACTACAAGGTCCTGTGCAAGGGAATGACTGTTTTTACAGTTTTCCAGTGAATAAAACCTAGATATTATCACCTTGTTGGTATTGTCTTGATGATGAATAGTCTGTACCGACTGGCCAAGATAAGAGCGTGTTGGGATCAGTTTGAAACCTCACTGAGAACGAATTTCCACCCACAGCTGTGCGGGGGATGTTCCTCTGTCCGTGTTTCACTGCAAGTGGCTGAAGATGCTTCAGTCTAGTTATCCCCATGGACACTAGGATACCTAATCAGATGCAGAGAAGTTGGGGTTGTCCCGTTTTCTGCCTCCAAAGGTTGCACATTTTTCCATTTAATTCCTTTCTCCGGCATTCAGCTTGAAAGCTGGCACAGCACCGCTCCCTCGTTGAGAGGTGCGAGGTGCACGAGGGGCTGCCGCGTGTCCAGGCGATGCGACCGGCTTCCACCCGCAGCCTGGGACAGGCCATCACCGCGGGCAGGACATCTCCTGGGACAGAACATCTCCTGTCCGTGCCTGTGGGCCTCTGAACTGCTCAGAATTAGCTATGGGGGTACCTGGGCTTACATCTTCATCCACTTCCACAACAGTATGGACTTTTCCTAACTGCCGTGACCAACCTTGTTGTGATTTGTGTAGCCCTGTTTAGGGTCTGTTTAACAAGCCACACGCTGGGAACTTCGGATGAGGAGCTGTTTGCAGAGCACACAGCACTTGAGCGTCTTCTGAGCGCAGAAGGGAGCCGCAGGGCGCTGCCTGCCCCACTGGGCTCTGGAAACTGCCTCATCCTCTCTCCTCCCAGTCTCTGCTTTTACTGATGGGTTGGTTTTGTTTGGCTTTCACCAGACCTGAGGGGAGCTCAGAGGCTGCCCGGCACTTGAAAGAAGGAAAGATAAAAATGGCTGAATTTAAAAACAATAAATAAATAAAAAATTATTTAATTGAGAAAAGCTCAAAGTCTTCTTTTAAAGCAAGCATTAACTTTTATTGCTGACTCCATCCCATTGGAGCCTTGTCGTGATCTCTCCCTCTCCTGGGTCTCCGCCTGGGCGAGGGGAGCAGTGGCACTCACTGACCAGGGAGATGTTTTCCCATTCAGCCCTTGTCGCTTGACTCGGGGAGACACATAATGAAGTTGCTCTGCTCTCCATGCCTCCCCGCGCTGTGACATGTTCAATACCATCACAAATTACTGCCTGCGTAATGCATGATTAATCCAGCACAAAGTACCTGCCAGTCGGCGGGGCGCTGCAGAAAGCCTTTGCCAGCAGTTAACGTGGCACGTTAACGAGGGGGGATGATGGGGAAACGCCAGCCAGGTGTGGGAATGGACCCACCGCTCCCCCAGGATGGAGGAGAGAGATGTGTGGGGTGGGGGAACGGGTTACATGGGGTCCCCGTGCAGGGCTTTCCTGTGGCACCTCTCCATCAGCGCTGGCTTCTGCTGAGCGAGACCGTGAGAACGGCTGCAGAGACATCTCGGTGGAAAGCGATACGGGCCGTGAGTGACAGGACACGCTAAGCCTCTGCCTGAATATAAGCAAAACCCCTGAGCTTGCAGCTATCAGCTTGCAATCAACTAAACTCCAACGTCTATTTCTGATGACTCTTTTGAGCCGGTGCCACGTTAGTCCCATACAAGGACTGCCGCTCTTGGACCGCAGGTCTTGGTCTGGTTGCACTGAAGGCACCAGTTGATGCTGACCACCAAAAGCTCTCGCTGTAGCAGATGCCAAACCAGGCAGGCAAGAGTTATTTCACTGCAATCCCATTTTGAGGCAAACGTTGGAAATATTTCCCATCCTTAAGCTGGATGAAAAAGTAGAAATCTTCACCAACCACAAAGTTTGGACCTAATAATTCCCAAACTCTTTCTTGGAACTGCAACAACTGTTGCTTCGATTTCTCAAAACAAACCATCTCAGTGGATTTTTAAGCCCCTCAGGAATGGCAGCCTTTTACTTCTGTTTTGTCATAACATTCTGGGGTTTCCTAGCATTTTTGGTGCTGACTCTTTCAGTTTTCCTCCAGATTTGCGCAAAAACTGTAAATAAAAAGTTTATTTTCAAGTAGTACAGAGGAGCAAGTAAACTAACTGTGAAAAGTGCTGAAAGCGGTATGTTCTCCCAGACCTTTTTTGGTTTTGATTAATTTTATCCAAAAATCAAACAACTTGATCCACTTGCTAGAGAAGGATGATGATTCCCTTGGCCAGTCACGGGCAGCAGTGAAGCCAGGCTTCAGGCCCCGCTGGCACCGGGTGCTCCGAAGCATCGCTCAGATCCAGGGCAAGCTGCCGGGGGTTATGTGGAAAGCCAGCCCCCATCTGTGGTGAGCACGGTTCAACCACCCAAAGCATTTTGTGCCCCTCACGAGCCGTCAGACTGCAACAGCATTTGGTCCCGACTGAGCTGCTTTGGATTTAAGCAAATGACCTCGAGGTGAAAGCTTCTGTATCCTATTACCAGTCCCAACCATCTAGAGCCCGGACATTTATTTGTGTTGCGACAGAAGAAAACATCCCATGGACCAGCAGTCCACAAAGGGAAAGAAAAAGGTTTCTAGAAAAAGCAAACAAATTGTAGGTACGCTTGTGTTACATGAGTTTTAACTAAAGCCTCTCTTCTCCGCAGAGCAACAGCAAACGCAGTGGGAAATAAAAACAAAATTACCACTGCAAAGCCTATAATTGCATTTCAAAACCTACAGCCATTAATTCCCACAAGCGCCAGGATCAGAACTGCAAATAAAAGCAGCCGCCGATGTGTTCTGCATTCGGGGAGATGCTCCACGAGTGCAACGGAAATGCTTCCTCTGCTTGTAGGGTATTTTTCTCATGTGCCTTTTACCCCAAATAAAGTAATTACTTTTACAAAGCTGCCTGAGATCCCACATCATTAGCAGAACGCAGGGGTGGATTCGCAAATGGCTGTGTTTGTAAGGAACTGAAAGGCCTTTTCCCCCTACTGGGATCCAGAGCTCAGGCAGCCGCTCATGGCACCATGAACTTGGAGCCCCACGGCTGGAGGTGCCAGGGAAATAGACCTCCGCAGGCAAGGAAGGCAGGTTGTGGCTTCTTGCCACTGTCCCATGCATGTTAGCAAAAGCATATTTCATAGCTTGCCATTTTTAAGCCTGCTTGGGCCTCAGTACCTTGAAGGTATCCTTTTTCTCTTTTTCCTTTTTCTTTTTCTTTTTCTTTTTCTTTTTCTTTTTCTTTTTCTTTTTCTTTTTCTTTTTCTTTTTCTTTTTCTTTTTCTTTTTCTTTTTCTTTTTCTTTTTCTCTTTTCTTTTTTATTTTCCTTTTTATTTTCCTTTTCTATTTCTTTTTTCTTTTCCTTTTTCTCTTTCTCTTTCTCTTTCTCTTTCTCTTTCTCTTTCTCTTTCTCTTTCTCTTTCTCTTTCTCTTTCTCTTTCTCTTTCCCTTTCCCTTTCCCTTTCCCTTTCCCTTTCCCTTTCCCTTTCTCTTTCTCTTTTTTCTTTTAAACCAGGATGACAACAGTTCCTTGGGCACAGTCTGGGACTGAGCACAAATGTTATCAAAGATAAGGACCATCAACTCAGCCTCTCCAACAGATGAGCAAAGTTAGAAATCATTATGCATCCTCATGCATGTGGCGTTGCTGTGTGCCTTTAAGTACCATAGGCTTGCTCTGCATTAGCCTCTACCTATAGCCCACACAGAGCAGCCAGAGCACCAGCCACCTCCTCTGAGCATGAAATCCCTGGAGTGAGCAACTCCTGTGGGACCAGGAGGGGACAGGACCCAAGGGGGACACTGCATCCATCCCTGCATCCCTCCCCCTGCCCCATCGGTCTCGATCTGTTCCTGTGACATGACACAGACCAAGCTCACCCCCCTGCAGACGGTGCATCGGTCAGCCCCGATGCATAGAAAATGTAAATGGGATTTTGTAGTCATTATCTCCACTTTCAAATAACCTGTGTTTTAATTCAGCTTTAATTAAAAGGGGGGAAAATATGCCCAGGTAGACAATTTCCATGCAGACGATGGGCCAGAGCAACAGAGAATTCCTTTGACCCAACAGGCCCAACTTTTTGAAACTTTTAATTAAAAAGACTGAAAATTTTGCCAGAGTAAATTGCCCAGAGATCTAGGCCTTTGAAGAGATATAATGAGGGCTATTTGGCCCCGTGCAGGAGGTGGTTCTCTGTGAAGGAGCACCACAACTGAAAAGGGCTCCTGTTTCGCAGTGGGAGCTGAGGTGGTCTGTGCGCAGGCAGTATGGGAGCAACCCCACATCAGAGCCCCATGTCCCTGGGGACACCCTCCCCTTGCGACTCCCCGGGAGAGACAATCAGGCGCTTTCTGTTGCACCTGGGCCACCTTCTGAAGCCATGGCTTCCTCTGCTACAGAAGGATGGAGGAAACAAAACCCAAATATGGATTTTTGGACATGATCTGAAATTATTTTGCATGCAACTTATTAGCTCTGAGAGTTGGCTTGTATGGATGACCTCTGTCCGTTTTCTAGCTCAGTAGGACCTCCATCACAAAGTCACTGCTGCCTCTTGATGGCCTCCGTAAGAAAGACACAGGAACTGAGGTCCCTGGCAACTGGTCCTTTGGGTCAGGGTTGGGATGTGTAGCAATCAGTTTCCATGGTTGGGAACTAAACCCGGTTATTCAAGGTTCGTAGCTGTGGCCAGGTTTCCCAAAGTGCTCAGCAGCTTCTCCTTCTGCCACTTTTCTTTAAAAAAAACCACAAAAAACAACAACAACAAAAAAAACCCAAACCAAAATAAGACCTGCAGGCTCCTTGAAGCAATGGATGTTTTCTGGGACTTGTTCCTTCCATCGCTCTCCTCCAACATTGGTTTCAGGTACCACCGCATCCCTCCGGCCAGCTTCATGTATTGCTGCATCCCTCCTGCCGCAGGTCCCACGGCTCCTCCCGATCCAAGAGGGACTTAGGGGGTGGGCTTTTTTATTGCTGTGTGGGAGTTAAATACCGCAGCACTAAATTCACTTGGAGAAGAAAATATTTCACAGTTTCTACCAGAATTTCTCTTGCAGCTTCAAAGAGAGCACACTGCCTTCAGAGTAACGGACAAGAATTCAATAGTTTCCCCTGAGCACAGAGAGGCTCCTGCTGCCATTGGGCAGGAAGTTAGAAAGAGAAAATATTTTGAAGAAATTGGAACAAGGAGGCAGAAATACGTAAGTGGCTGCACAATAAAATTAAAATAAAAAAAAAAGAAGAAGAAGAAGAAGAAAAAAGAAGTACGTGTTAGAGATGGAGCTGCTCTAGGAATGAAAGAGCCGTGACGGGCATGTGTTGATGCCACCAGGCATAACAGAAAAGAAAGAAAAATCAGGATAGTGTTTTTTTTAGCATTTACTCCAAAAACACTTGCTGAACACAGTGCAATCTCTTTGATATGAAGGTTAATTGAAAGAAATGGTACAGACCCCTTGGAACTCGGTCTTAAATAGCTCCAAAGAAGAAAAGTTTTGGGTGAATAAAGGAAGACAAAGAAAACGCAGTAGGAGCAGAAAAATAGAAGATTTAAGAAAGACTTCAGAGAGCAAACAGGAACCGCACACCCGGCTCGCACAACGCTCTCACCATGGCAGAGTTCGTGTCCTGCCTATGTCAGTCTGTGCCCCATTGCACCGGAGCAGTACATTGTATAAACCCAGGACGTTATTCCAGAAATACTAAATGCAAAATATTATCGGCTTTTTCCTGAATGGTGATGCAAACCAGAAAGTAAAGAGAAAAGCATAGAAAGTTACAGTCAGACTCAGAACTTCCTCCCCAGGCCTTAACTTGAGCCATTTCTTAGGTCACGAACCTCCACTCGAGGACATTTTTAGAAGTCTGTAGATCCTGTTTAATATTCTTCCCCCAGGCCTCTTTGTTCTTCCAGGTTTGGGCCAGAATGAGAAATGAAAACACTGAGCCGGGAAAGCTGGGAACAATTCTTGGGGTCTGCAAATCCAACAAAAAACACCATGGGGTGCAAACGTCACGGGAGAACTTCTGTGCAATAGTTTCAGAGTGAGTTCAAGATCAAAAGGGTTCAAGATAGTCATCTGAACTGCTGGATGCTTCTCTGAGAATTTCTGCCTTGCCTCTAGTCAGCACTTCTCCAAGTCTGGCTGTCAGCATTTCTACAGGCTCTGCCATGGCGCTATCTGCTCGTAGGACACGAATGAGCTCTGACTCACAACACTTTGGGACTTCTTTGTGCTCCTCTTCTTGGCAGTGCTCACCCTCTCAGCCAGCTCCGTCCCCGACACAGTCCCCGGGAGCCATCCCAGTCCCTCCAGTCCGGGGATCGCACCCCACCACAGCGGCTCAAGGCATCTGCGGCTCCCATCTACAGGGTGAACGACTGTTGGAGAATGTCTAACCCTTGGCTCCATCGCCAATATTTGAGCTATGCTGTAATTGGCCATAAAAGTCTCATGGTATTGTTTGTGCGCCTTGATTAGCTGAATGTGAAAAGCACTTACAATGCAAATTTCCCTTTAAAATTCTGTTTCCTGCACATCCTCAATGAATCAGCTGTTGAAATCTCCCACTGAGAGCACTCTTGCCAGTAAAAGTTGATAGCGCTAATGTTTGTGGAGTGGGAACACAAAAGGGGGAAGAAGCAGCTAAAGCAAACTAATCTGAACCGTCAAATATTTGCAGAAAAATACGTACATTATCTGCCCCAATCTGTCCCTGATGTTTCACCCCACGCCCAGCCGAGATTGATAGCCACATACCCAACCTCTTTCCTTTCATGAATGAAGATGCAGCTGTGTTTTCTTTGTTCGTACTCCCTTTTTCAAATGCTTCTGTTGCCTTATTGAAGCCTTTGAAAAATATTCTGTATAGAAACAATTCTGCCGACGCATCAGTTTTCTCTGCACTTTCCTCTCCCCCCTCCTTCTTTACCGCTGAGGACATTTGCATGAAAATGTCCGCTATATTTCTGAAGCCATCACCTGGTGTCTCAGTTTCTGCTGCTGTCCCCCCTGTGAGGTCACTTCCTCTGCGCAATGATGTAATCAGCCTCAGGGGCAGGTTTCTGATGTCAGGAGAGGATGGTTGGGGAGCCAAGGGTGGGCAGCGCAACTCCTGGCAGCTCCCTAGGACCGCAGGTAGGGATGCAACCCTGGCTAGGACACGGACACCAGCTCCTTCCATCCCAGACCACTCCATCCCAGCCCATCTCCAGCCACCCCCAGCCTTTTCTCCATGCCCCAGCAGGATCTTTCTGGCCCCCGACGACAAGGGACAACTGCAAGGGCTGTAACTGATGCAGGAGCATCAGCACCATCTGGGACTACTTGTTTCTACAAAGAGCATTTATCCAGGCACAGGCTTCCCAGAGAAACTCTAGGGCAAAAGAAGCAGAAGGAGATCAGAGCCCTGCACAAGAAGAGAAAGGACTTCTCTGAGAGAGGTGTCCAGGTCTCAGATCAAAACTTGATCTCAGAATCTGGGCTCGGAGGCAGCACTGCTGGAATCTCCGCCCTGCAGGACAGAAGATGCTGTTGAAATGGGTTTAAAGATCTGTGATAGCTTTTAGGACAGGTAGCCATGGGTCTTACCAGGCAAAATGGACTACTTTGATCAGCTAGTCTACCTTACTGCAACACTTCCTAATTTCACCGAGATTTTGGCTAAAGCATGCTGCCATTCCCAGATACCCCGATAGGTGCCACCAACTCCAGCAATGTCTCATTCCCAGCACTTGCCTCATCACACTGAGCCCTCCTGGGAGGCTGAGATGTCTGTGATGCCCAACAGGGTCAACAAACTCCACTAAACCCAAGCGTTCATGCAGTGCAGCATCCGCACAGCAACGATTTGCAGAAAACACCTTCAGACAAAATTTCTACCGTGCCTTTCTAGGGATCCAAACCTATTCCGGGATGAAATAAGAAGTACAGAGACATCTCACAAAATTGCCTGGTGCAAAGAGACCCTCTAAGACATAGATGCTAAGATAAAAAGCTGACCCATATCTGTTGAGTCCTCCCATCCTGAGTCCTGGACACATCTCTTGCTCCTCAGCAAGAAAAATTCCCCAAAGCTAGAGCCAGTATAAACCAGACTGGTGTCTCCCCTCCCTTAGCAGTCACGCAGGGGACATAACTGGGGAGTAAAGGCTAAAGCAGAGGGAGGCAGGCATGGCACAGCGCTGGGACCCCCCCCTCTAAACACATGAGTAAACTCTTTGTGTCCCATGCGACAGGCAGACAGGTCAGGTACCCCCCCACATCAATCTGATTTAGAGTACACAATTTTTTAAATCTCCCCTTACTGTCATGGCCTCAACCTTTCCTTCCTTTATTTTCCGGATGGTATTTTTTCCATCTTATCTTCTTTCATCAGAATCTTGTTTCCTCCTGCTGGAATCACCACATTCCTGATCTATATGCAGATTAAGCCCTGGGAACAGATGCCATTGTCAACTTTTATTACTTTATTGCATTAAGAAAGGAAGATATCTTTGCAGTCATTGATATAAAATAAGACTCCTCACTTCCACTGAAAGCCTCATCTCCTGGAAGCAAAAGCAAGAGAACAAAGGCTCTTCTGAACCGGAGCCATAGTCACCAATCCGGGCCCGTGTGTCGGCTGTAGACAATACCCGAGACTTCTGGGACAAGCAGAGCGATCCTCCAACACGTGCAGAAACTGTGCAATGCCCTTACACAGAAGGCAAATGATTTCTCAGTTCAGCAGTGAGCCCCACGAGGAGAATTTCATTCCCTGGGATAAGCAAATGATGAGGCCACTTTAAATATTTGTATTACTCACTCTGTCTGTATTCTACTTAAAACGATGCTCTCCCCTCCCGTCCGCTGAACACCATCTTTTGATTTACGGGGAGGTTTGTTCCATGGCCTCACGCTTTGCTCCTTCGCTGTTTGTGCATTTATTATTTACACAGAGGCCTCCAGTTGCAACTCTCATGCTGGAAAAAAAATCATTCGGCACTCTGTTGGGCAAAAGATAAGAGAGGCAGGAGAGCTGCCAGCTCCGCGAGAAGGGAAAGGAAGAAAAAATACTCACAGATTTTATTCCCCCACACTTGTTGGGAACTTGAACTCAGCTCCCACGGGCCGAAAGAAAACGCTGCTCATCAACTGAGCATTTCATATTTCATAGGCAGTTGGGCTAGATGATCATTGTGGGTCCCTTCCAACTGAAAATATTCTATTCTATTCTATTCTATTCTATTCTATTCTATTCTATTCTATTCTATTCTACTCCATTCCACTCTACTCTACTCTACTCTCCTCTCCTCTCCTTGCTAGACCTATGTAACATAACTTGAATGCAATTACAGACAGTGTGGCACAGCCCAGGCACACCTGTGCCCACTCCACAGTGCCAGCTGCCTCCTGGCATGCTCCTGGCTCGCTCCCAGCAGCCTTTGGCTCTTCTTCCACTCCCTCTTTGCCTCTCTTGACGATGTCTGACAAGCCACGGCTGTTGAAAAGGAGTTTGGAGCTCTAAAAAATGCCCATGTGGGGTGCAGGAGAGGGGAGTGGGGGCCGGCTCTGCATTGGCCATTCTCGCAGAGATGGTTCCCCTCCTGGAATCCATTTCTTTTCGCCACGTGCAGCGCTGGGGGAGCAACCGGGATGTGCCGGGCATCGGGAGCAACCACTCCATCATGGGTCACGTTTCCAAGCCCTGCAGCACTGGAGGTCTTCATCTACCCCCTCGTGCCCCAAGGCCCAGTGATGGGCATGCTGGAAAAATCCCCATCAGGTGCTACAGCTCCAACACGGAGAGTGTAAAAAATGCCAAAGGAGCAGTTTTGCTGCCGCTTGTAGGGAGAAAAAACAAGTGAAAGTGCAGAAAAGGAAATGTAAGAGAAACCGGGCTAAGCTGCGCTTTTAGGGAGCAAGCTTTGGTTTACATTTTATGATGTTTTCCTGGCAGACATCCCAGAGCGCTCCGCGTTCGCTGTGCGAGAGCTTCTGGGGAGGGGGAGCAGGGGGGGCACAGGGGAACCTCGCTGCTGAGGGGAATTGAGGCAAATTGCTGCTCCCTCTCTCTGCTGGCCACGTAACTGGGTTAATGGGGCGTGTATTTTTAGCGCTGACTGGCCAAGCCCGCACTGCTGCTGTTACTTAACCTGAAGGCCACAAGACCAGGTGAAAGTAGAGCTCTTTGGCAAATGAGATTTGCTGCAAAATGCTTGTTTCTCCTCTCGTTTTCCCCCAGCTGCAGCACCCCAGCACCCACCCGAGCGGGCGCCCACCCGAGCTCACTCTTTTATTCTCCTGCTTTGCCAGGTCACGGCAACTCAGTGCAAAGACAAAGGATGCTGCAATCACCGAAAGAGATTGATTTCTTTCCCAGCTCAGCTGCGGTTGGCTCACTCGCAGGGTGCCTCTCCACCCTGCCCCATAAGGTCACCTCCTCCCATCGTCTGCGGCAGGGGAGCGTTTCTGGGGGATGATTTAACTCCTGCATCCGCCCAGGCATTGCAGTCCCGGTACCGGTGCAGTCAGTGACCACACTGCATGGCAGCTACTGCAGGTGAAGCCCCAACTCCCTCGCATAGATGGAAGCACTTAACTCTATTAACCAGTCACTTCCATGCTTGCTGGCTTGCATTTGAACCAAAGCAGGTTCAGCAGGGAAGCACCAAAGGCAACTTCTTGTCAGTGCAATTTAAACTCACACCTTCGTTCCCGGCAGTCCTGAAAGACCTTAACACTCTCCGCAGTTCTGGTTTGGTCCTTCTGTTTTATCTCCCAAAATTCCCTCTTGCAGCAGAGCTGGTAGGCGTGATTAAACGTTTCCTTAGTTCTAGCAGTGTTACAGTGGCAGGTAAAATAATAGAATAATAAAGAAACAAAGAGGATATAGCAATCACTGCTAACAGTTGCATGTGGTTGTCTTTGCCAGCGGCTGATGTCTTCAGGCCCCACAGAACTCCGGTGGTGGCCCTTGGCCAGGGAAGCGGCCATGCTGGGTGGGATGGTGAGGAGCGGAGCCTGTCCCTGGCCACCAGCAGCATGGCCAGGGCAAAGGGTCTCCACTGTGTCCTCCACCTCGTCCCCTGCCATCAGGCTGCTTCCCCATCCCTGCCTCCGCTGCCGCCTTCTCTTCGGGGATCACCTCCTGCAAATGCAATCGGTTTGCACGTGTAACCTGTAATCCAGGGGTGTTTAAATAAATTCTAATTAGAATCTACATTCCAGCACGGCCTGAAGATTTCCCCCGCACCCAAAGCCTTTGGTTTCCTTTTTCTTTCTCCTTTCCCCTGTTTTTTTTTTTTTTTTGTTCCTTCCTTCTCCTTATTAAACTCCATCCTGATTTTTCCAGCCTGTGGGTTGGCAGAAATGAGCCGTCCTGCACTGCACGAGGGAACAGGAGCGAGTCTGTGTGTGTAAGGGGGAACCTGTAGCAGGGCTGGGAACGGCACTTTTGGCTCGTGGTCTCTGCTGTGATATGAGCTGGCTTCCCCTTTACTGATTGCAGTAATGCAGGGGATTTGGAACGGGCTGGATTGGGTAATGGGCTATAATTTGGTCCAGGTTTTGCGAATACATTGTAGAACATCCAAAAGAGGGAAAAGGAACAAAAACCCCCAAGGAGTTTTCTGGGAGGAGGCAGAGAGCGGGGCTGAGTATCTGCGTGTTCTCGGAGGCTGCGTTTCTCACGGGGCAGTGCCTTGCGTTATCCACCAGCTCAGCAAATTACCACTTAATCCTTCGTGGTGGCTTTGGGAAGGGGTGAGGTTGGGAAGCGAGAGGGGTGGGAATAAGGAGCCATGTGAGGTTTTTTGCATCTATCGTCATCCAACTGGCATGCCACACTCACGGCTGTCCCCGAGCCTTCCGGGCTTGTCCGGAGCTGTGTTTGGTGCTTGATCCTGACACACCAGCCAACATTTATTTCCCTTCCTAAAAGAAGGTCCCACAGGCAGACCCCCAACAGCCCCAAAACACCCATACTCCCCTCCCTTTCTATTTTCCTTGTGTTTTTCCCCTCTTCTGCATCCTCTTGGAATGCTCCATCCAGGAAAACAGCGAGAATGGAAGCAGAAAGCCAGCGCTGGGCTGCTTTGGGGCAGTGGGTGCAGTGGTGGGCTGGAGAAGCTGGGGTACGGCGAGGACAAGGACCATGGTGAAGGCACCCCCAGTCCCGCTCCCTCCGGAGCATGGGGGTGTCCCGGCTGTTTTCTCGCTGCTGCCTGATGGGCTGGGGGAGGGAAGGTTTCAAAGGAGCTCATCCCAAGGCCACATCTGCTGCATGTGTTTAAAACAACTCATTAAAGTTCCTGAAAGGCCTAAAAAATGAGTAATTCTCTAAATGAGTGAGTCTATAATAGCCCTCTAATAAGCTATAATAGGAGACTTGTGTGCCGCTGAGCACGCCTCCGGAGCTCGCCGGGCTGTATGGGGGCCCCCCCACCCTGAAAAACACGGGGGCTGGAGCACTGGGGCCATGCGGATGGATGCGGGCAAGGGGCAGGACGGGTGCCTGGCCAGCAAAGGGAAATGAGCAGCCAGGAATTAAAGGGATGTCAAGGCTCTGCAAAGTAGCAAATCCTCCAGATGTATGTGGGAGAACCAGGGTCCGGGTTGTAGCAAGGGGGGGCCACACCAGCATGAAAGGCTGAGTTTGTCGTACCGTTTTGGGCAGGAGGGGATCTTTTTCTTTTCCTTCCAGCAGTGTGCGCCAAGGCACAGGAACCCAGGAGGGAGAAGGATGTAAAATACCCCAGTAAGAAGCTTGGGCTGTTCCCTGCTCTCTGCACATGCTTCCCCGTGGCTCCTGGGGAGTCAGGCTGGTGGGAGCTCCTCACACCCCCCTGCCGCCTCTCCATAGGAAGATCCCACTGGATGGAGGCCAGGATGGAGGCCAGGCCACAGTCCTGCTGCGGCAGCGGGAAGGGGGGCACTCCTCCAGTGGGGTCCTGCAGTTTTCTTCCAGCTGGATCTGGTGCTTTGAAAATTGTTGGGATTGCTTTCCCCTTTTCCACCCAGCCAACACGTCAACACATGCCGCCTTTTCACAAAACACCTACCATTGCTGCAACATCCTCCCAAACATCAGCTGTGGGATGGATCTACCAGCTTTCACCAGGGCTGGGGCTGGCTTCCTTTCAGCAATGTCCCACCGCATTGCGAGCGAGCAGATGACATTTTACTGGGCTTCCAAAGAACTGGAACGTATTGGAAACTTCAGGATTCAAGATGTTCTGCTCTTGTCGTGAACAGCTCACGCTGCTATATTGGTGAGATGATGTACCAGGCTCTTGGCATTTCTCTGTGCTGTGACATCATGATGGGACATAACTCATCAAGCTGTGCCTCCACGTGCAACCTGAGCTGCACGTCCCACCCACTCCGCTGGGAGTCGGGACAGCTTTGTCCTTGGGGTGAGGATATTTCTCAGTATGTGGGGGATTTTGGATGGGAATTAGAGGTCTAGTGCAGCCGCCGCTTGCCCAGAGTTGATGTGCCACCTCATGAACAGTATGTTGAGCCACCAGGATGCGCAGAAGAAGGAGATACAAGGAACAGTCAGAATGGTGTTCATGTAACATCTTGAGATACTTCATAAGTTTTATTTTATTTCTTAAAGCTCCAGGTCCTGGGCAAAACAGGGGCCTGAATTGAAGGCTTTCATTTAAAAACATCCTTGCGGCCACAGGGAAAGAAGCAAGGTTTTCCCAAAACACCCCAAAAGGCAAGGGAAGAAAACCCATCATCCTTGCTCCACCTCATGAGTTGCAGGTTAAGATTTCTTTCAAGTTGTTTTTAGGCTAGCCTTGACTTCTAAACTCTTGGGTTGTCATTGTGGTGTTATTAAAATCATTTAACCCAAAGCAGAGCCTCCATGCTTCCTCAGGACTGTTATTGCAGGCTGGGCCAACCATTGGGTTTCCTCTTTCTGAGGTCACCTGCGTTGGAAATAGGACCCACAAGTGAGTCAGATATTTCTCAGCAAACTTCAGGGCTGCTAAGTTTGTGAGCTTCTCAATTAATAATCCTGCAGCAATTTTTCCTTCTTCCGGAGTAGGTACAGCGTTCGGACGCGATCCTCAGAGCCGCCGCTGGACATCGCCCGGTGCTTGGGAGGCACGGTCACGTTACAGCCTGATGTCAGTGCTGCAATCTGGACTGCTGTTTATTTATTCAATTGTCTTCATTAAATTCCAGTTAGTCATACAGGTGTCCTGTCCAAGAGGAAGGTCAGGGAGGGGAAAGGAAATGGAAGAGAAACAAAAGAGAGCCTGTGAGATACACAGATGCATCCTTTGCTGTGCCCAGGGATGCAAACAGGCTTCTCCTGGTTACCCAGCTCAGAGAACGCAGTTTGTGTGTGTATAAGCACATGTGTGTGCTGTCAAGACCATGACTAGCACTGGAAAAGGACAGTAACAGAGTCCCTTTGGGGCTGGAACACATGGCTGACATCCTTGCACACCCAGGACATCGTCCCTCTTGTCCCTCGGCTCCTCCCAGCATCCCCCCGGCACAGGGGCTGGGGCTCGGTGCCGGCTTATCCCAGCTGAGCCCTGGCATAGCGGCACACGCTGAGCGGCTGCCCGGCTTGCCAAGAACAGGATCTCTCAATAACCAAATCCGACTGGCACAGCCCTGCCAACCCTCTGGCTCCCCGTCGTGTTGCTTAATGCTGCGAAGAGCTCCTGATGCCGCCGAAGACAAAATGCGACCATTGTCTTGTCTTTATTAGGGACTTGAGATGAAATGTTATAGCCTTGCTGCTTGCAAGAGGATACCCCTCCTGAGACTGGCAGGCAAAAGCTGCTGGAAGCAGGCAGCGTACCAGCCTCAGCTGCGGGATGCATTTACAGGCTGAAATAGGTATTTTCTCAGTTAAAGGGAACGGCACCTTCCAATGCTGCTCTGCAGGCCATGGGGAGGGAGGGAAAAAAGAAGGAAGGAAGGATGGATGGGAGGAAGGAAGGGAGAGAAGGAGGGAGGAAGGGAGGAAGGAAAGGAGGAAGGAAGGGNCTGGATTTCTTTGCCTTTTTTGCCCTCACATTGGATGGGGTGCATGCCCTGGGAGGTGTGAATGGAGCTGGAGGGTATAAAGAGGAGGTGGTGCCCTGGTCTAGAAACACAGGGAAGACCCATCTGGGGACCCCACGGAGGGCTCACAGTGATGGAGACGGCCTATCCATGACACCATGGTCTTGGTATTCCCAAGCATTTGGGCTGTGATGCAAACTGGAACCTGGGACCTCCTCTTTGCTACCCAGAGGCAAGTTTCTCTGGAAACCCGGGAACTAGGGAAAATCCTCCCACCTCCCAGCTGCCCACATGGCTCATGGCTACAGAGCTGCCTTCCTCCCGCTCTCTCACACCTCCCTCCATTTCTGCAAATCCCTGGGAGTTGTTAGATCATTTTTCCAGCTCCTCCAGGTGTCCATAAAACTAGCTGCAGATTCCTCCACGGAGAGGGGAGCAGCGGTGAGAAGGAAACCCGCATTCACAGTGGTGCCCCTTCCCCATGGCTTTTCTTAGGGAAAGGGAGAAGCTCAGCGGAGGGCAGGGGCACCCAGCGCTGTGCCAGGGACTCTCTTGAGCAGAGACTCTCCAGAGGGGCAACAGGCTCCCACCTTCACCCCCTGAATACCAAGGGGCTTTTGCTGCTGCAAAGCCCCATCCAGTGTGCCCCAGTTCGGTTCTTGCTCCCATTTTGCTGGGAGCCACCTCTCTTTGAGGAGGGTGGGGACAAGCGGGGATGGGGGAAGCCTTCAGCTTACGACAGGAAGGTGCAGTGCTGCCCGGGATGACCAGAGCCCTGAGGTATAACAGCCAAGGACCCTCACAGAGCCTCTGGCCTGGCAGGACATCACCCCAGGGAGGATGCCGGCAGTCTGGCCGTGCTGGTTCTGTGCAACGTGGAGAGTGAAGCCATCCAGGCTGGCCCACAGAAGGGAGCAGAGAGCAAACAGCTCCATCAGAGCTCCATTGGGGAAGGGATGGTTTGAGGATGAGGTGGTGGCGAGCAGCAGGTCTGCCGTGGATCTTCATCACGTCTGGAAAGTCAAAAAGCTGCCCGCTCGGGGAGAGGGACTGGGCTGGGGTAGATGGAGATGATGGGGTGGGTAGGAAGGGACTGCAGAAGAGAGAGGCAATTTCTTCTTTTCCTCTGTTTCCTTTTTTTTTGCAGGCAGAAATGATCTCATGTTTTGTCTAATCTAAATTCTGTCAAGCAAGCAGGGAGAAGAAAAAAAGAGAGACGGAAAGCAAGCAAGGGAAGGCTACACACTTAATAAAAATCTGCTAGACACATGTTCCCTGAGCTCAGAGAGCAGGAAGGGGGAGCCAAGCTGTACGGAGCCTTAGGAGAGAATGGAAAGGCATGTTAGGCTCTCTGAACTCCCTGTGGCAAGTTTCATCCTCTTCTTCACCTGACAGGGACCATCACATTCAGGGTCAGGGCACAACCGTCCTTGGGTTGTGGGACCTCACTGCTGCAAGCTGGCTTTGGTCACCGGTGGTTGTCAATAAGTCTGGGTTAGTGGCCAGACCAAGACCCCCGTGTCCCTTTACCTGTGTCTCTGATTCCTCCCAAGGTTATTAGGAAGGAAGGAATGCTAAACATGCCAACAACTTTCCCTCCTTCGTGTGGCATGTTTGCTTTTCCCATCTCACTCGCTAAATCATACAGAGCTGGACAGATGCTCCCTTGGCCGAGTCTGCGGAGGGAGGCTGAGGGCAGGCTGAGAAAAGCCTTTTCTTTCCATTCTCATCCTCCAAAAAGGTTTTCTCACCTGATAGATTTCATTGGCTTTTATTTTTTCTTCCCAGAGCGTCCACATGTGGGGGAGAGCAGGGCTGTATGAAGCACGGCCAGGAGGACCAGCCTGCTGCCTGGTGCACGTTTGGAGCCAGCAGAAATCAGTCAAAAGAAGCAGTGGTGGCTTTTGTTTAAAATGTGGCTTTTCTCAGCCAGATCTGCTCATCACTTGGCTACAAAAACCTTTGTGCCAGCAAAAGGCGGGAGGTGTTATGGGGGTAGAAAAGGGAGGCTGGAGATGGGAGCAGTCCAGTTTTTCTTCGCTGCTGGCTTATGGTGGTGAATGCTAGCTGTGGCTTTACGTTGGCTTCTTGTCACATCCACTCTTTTTTGCCAGGGTGACAACTTCCCAGGGGAGAGCAGTCCCTGCCTGCACAGCACATCACCCCTGCTGAAGATGTCTGCTTTGGCTGCCGCTCTTCCACTGCAGCACGTTATTTTCTGGGTTGTCTATGTTGCCTCATCGACAGAGTTCAGATGGGTCCAGTGCGCCCCAAAAAAGGCAAAAAAATTACCTGCAGGACAGCCTCAAATGTGGCTTCTCCATTGATGCCTCCAGGAGATCTCTGGATGATAACTGCTGCGAGGTTTGTTGGTACCCAGCTGTTGCTCCCAGCATTGCCCTGATCCGCGGGTGATTTTAAGAAATGAATCACTGTGGTAGGTGAGCAGGTGAGATGAGGGGTTTGCACTGTACTCCAAAAAGCCTTTTTTCACTTCGTCAGAGCAGGGGCTCCTGTGAAGGCAAGCAGCAGCACGGCTCTGGTTGGCAACTCCTGCAGGTGCTCATCCCAGACGTGGCCAGGGATGCTCAGTGTCACCCGCCGAGTGCTCTCCATCCTCCTCCCGGTGACACAGTCCCAGGAGGTGCTTGCGAGGGGACAGTGTGTGAAGCTGGCCCAAGGAGAGCGGTTTGGTCGCAGGCAGATGGAGGGCGATGTAAGAGTTTTGATCGAGGTCTCCAAAAGACGATCTTGAAATACATTCCCAGGCCACAGAAACCACACTGGAAAATTCGCTTCGAATTACGTGCTGTCAGGGATGGAGATGGGGCTCGGAAGAGCAAGGCTGAGCAGCGCAAGCCCAGACGGGGCCTCTTGGTGTCGATTAACAAAACAAACAAACAGCGTTGCCCATAATGAGCTCCGGCTTCGAGCGGCGAGGAGGGTGATTAAAACAGGATGCCACCGCTGCCATGTGCTCTCGGGTTTTGGGGAGGGACCCATGCCCTGCAATCAGACACTGCCCCATGGCCCCTTCCCAGATCCCCCAGGCAGATTCCTCTGAGCCCCACGGCGTGGTCCGTGGGCGCCAGGGGATGCCGCCGGCATCTTCCCACGTGTCCCCAGATGGTTTGATCTCTCACATTCCCGTTGTTTTACCGCAGGGCAAAGCCTTCAAATCCAGCCCGAGTCCCTCTGGGATGGCGCTTGTAAGAGTGGATTTCAAGCAGGGGCAAAGGATTTTCTGCAGTGCCGGCAGCGGGGTCCTCCGTGGCTCTGCCCGGGGTGGCTGCTGCGGCTCTGGCAGCAGGACCAGACCCCTGCTCCCAATCCTTACCCTTCCACCACAGATGGATGCAGAAATCCCACCATTACTAGACTGCTTGTAATAAAATCCCATTGCTTGTAAAACCTCTTTCAAGTGAGACCCCAGATGGCATTTTTTCCCCGTTCAGCTTGCCTGTAGCACAGTGACAGAGTGAGACCTGCAGCTCCAGCTCCAGGGGCTCGGAGGACAGTGTTTGGTGGCCTTTCCCCACTCCCTCTATACCTTCCGCCACATCTCCAGGATCCATTGAAGCTCCCCATTAACTGCTGGTGCTGGGAGAGCCACAACCCGTGGCAGGGACCCTCCACTCCTGCCCGATGGAGAGCAGAAGCGTGAGTACAAAACGGTCTTTTTGCCTCGCCCTTGGTACCTCTCGAACTGTGGTGAAGTCCTCAGCAATTTCTCATCTCCAACAAGGTTTTCACGTGGTTTGTGTGCGCCCGAGACCCGAATGCGTGAGCCAAGAGGCACAAAAGCACATGAGAGAGAAGGATGCTGGTGCAAAGACTCATCTGATTTTCCATCATGTATTTATTTGCAGCACCCCGGGTGTATCTCTGGAGCCTGCTCATGCTCTGAAGGACCTGACTTTCCTGCCATTGTCCTGAAACACAAAGCAGTTCCAGGGGCCCGGTGTGTCGTCGCAGTAATGAAACCCGTCTGGGACCCGACTGCTTCTTTATCTCCCTAGCTCCGTGTTCCTGAGGACCACGTTTTTTAATTTGTGTTGGATAAACAATATGGGATTGTGTACGCAAAGGAGGTCTAATTATCCCCTCGGGTTGTGTTTCCTTAAAGGAAATGAACTGGGCACGGCGTTCCCGCTGGAGAGGCGCACCGGCGCAATAGCTTCCAGATTTCTCCCCCTGCCATGACAATCCGGCAGCTCCGGCGACCCCAGAGAGAGGAGAGGCGTGCTGCGGGCTCACGCCCAGGGTCTGACTTCAAAGGACATGGGGGGTCCCCTGCTGCCTGAGTAAATACCCCCGAAAAGTGGGTGCTTCCAGCAGGGCGGCAGCCTGGGGGCGTCTGGGAGGGAGACACGAGCCTCATGCAGCAATGGGGTCACGCTAGGCGATCAGAGCTGCCCATCCCACCAACCTGGGGACCAGCAGGGTCCCTTGTGTTGTGCAGCTTTGTCCCCTGTCCCCCCAGCCCTGCAGCCTCCCTTTCTCCCCTGGCCCGTTTCTTCTCCCCATCCATAGAATCATAGAATGTGTTGGGTTGGAAGGGACCTCTAAAGGCCATCTAGTCCAAACCCCCTGCAGTAAGCAGGGACATCTTCAACTAGATCAGGTTGCTCAGAGCCTCATCAAGCCTGGCCTTGAATGTCTCCAGGGATGGGGCCTCCACCCCCTCTCTGGGCAACCTGGGCCAGTGTCTCACCACCCTCAGCGTAAAGAACTTCTTCCTAATGTCTCATCTAAACCTGCCCTGCTCTAGTTTAAAGCCATTGCCAGCTCTGCCCTGTGTCCTATGGTCCCAGCCAGGCGCATGGGCATCGCTGCTCGCAGGCACTGCACGCGTGGCTCTCTCTGCCCATCACATCTTCACAGCCAGCCCCTGCTCCCGCTGCCACCCCAACCACAGGCTCCTGTTTTAGCCAGGATCGTGCACAACTGGCTGCAGCCATCAGGACTTTCTCCCCGAGCCCTTTCCCCACCCCGGGCAGGAGCTGCTGTGACAGCAGATCGATTTGCCTCATTAAATAGGGAAGCACAGCCAGTGGATGCGGACTAGAAACCAACCTCTCACCAGGGCAATCCACTAAGGGCAGCCTTGATTCAGATCTTTAATCCTTCCTACCACGAGCTTAAGCCACATGCTCTCACCCCGCTGCCCAGGGAAACAGTCCCTGCAGAAAGTGCTTGGAGGCCACGAGGGAAATGATCTACCAGAGATTACTTAGCGTTTGCATGGGCCCAGACCGGGTTTGGAGCCATTCTTAGATAAGCTCTTACTTACAAGAATTGCCTGGTTATTCACCGAAACCGTGAGCTGCTGTAGAAATGCCACCTCATGCCCTTCCCGGGGGCAGGTAGAGCCCAGGTCTCGGACAGCTCGGAGAAGTCACAGCTGCTCCTAGATAACCCCCCGTAGGCATGATCATCTGCCCATGCGAGAGAGATGAACCATGAATCTTCTGTATTTATCCCCACTCCACAACACTCACCAATCTTTATTTACACTGCTGACAATGGCTTTGGGCTATTTTTAGGCTTTATCGCTGATTGTATCTTTAATGTTATGGGTAGTTAACTTGGCAGCAGGGGAGTTAATGCGGGAGGCTTTCACCTCTCCGGGGACCTGACATCAAACCCTGCTTATGGCAAGTGAAAACGAGCATGGTGGATCCTCCCCTTAGTCCATTGACCTCCACGGATCATCACTTAATTGGAGTTGATGGGCAGCCTGGGGTGGGGATGGCATCAGTGCCCAGGGAGGACCACTGAGACCTCCTGAGGAGGACGGATCCTCCGAGACGGCTCTGAGATGGGTGGCTGCACCGGAGGGTTCAGACCCCAACCCCCCCAGGCCCCATGCCCCTTCCCAGAGGTTTGCTTTTACCTCTCCTGCTCCAGGAGGGTGAGCCGCTCTATTGAAGCCAACAAAGCCAGGCAGAGCAAGAGCTGGGCTTCTGGAAGGGGTTGCTTGCAAAATGGCTCAGGGGGGTCTGGGACTTGGGACAAACTGAAATGGGGGTGGGAGTGACCCGGAGTTTTGGGGGTTTGGGCAGGAGCTGTAGAGGTAAGGGGGAAGAACAGGCTGTCTGGCAGAGTTTTGGGATCTCTCCG
>VWZL01001168.1:274480-379512 GCA_013396915.1 Stercorarius parasiticus
GAAGGAAGGAAGACGGACTTCGAGGTTCATCAAAGGAGCAACACTCTGGGTACTTTATTTTCACTCAGGATAAAGCAAAAACACACACAGAACAGGTCTCCACCCTCCAGTTTCATCAGGGTTCCCTGCCCGAGCCAAACCCCAGCTGCTGTAAGTGACCCAAGTGACATGGGGAAGACATCAGTTGCTCTCCAAGTGGGTGGTGACAGCAGCAGGGAGAGGGGGAGCTGGCTGGAGAGCCCTCTGCCAGCCAGCCTGAGGGCCTGGCCAGCAAGGCAGGGCTGCTGGAAGCCCATCGGGACAGGGAATGGCCTCGCTCACGGCTCTTGGCAGGTTGAGAGTCGTGTCTCCTCTCCTGCAGCCAGCCCTGCCTGAGCTGTGCCCACCCCAGAGAGCTCCTCCCCAACACGGAGCCTGCCACCCCTTATCACTGATATCAAGTAACAAAGAAGGAAAATTATTTCCCCCCCCAGACCAAAATTTAGGTTTCAGAGGGCTCATTCCACATGCATTTGTTGAAGGTGTAAGAAATCATAGGGCTGGGGGAAAGATTTCCCTCATTTACTTATTGTATTGGGACCAGTAGGAAGAGGAGACAACGGGCAGAAAAGGACCCACAAAGCCACAGAGGGAACTGGTGGTGGTTGGGGTTCTGGAAGCCCATCCTGCCTGGTGCTTTTCTTTGCTGTCTCGGTGGTAGCAGAGGCCTGAGAATGGGGATTTACTACAGAAAGCACATTCAGGAGAAGCATTTTGCATGTGTCATTGTTCGGCAGCTCCCTAAACCATAGTGACTGAGTCATTGCTTGATGACTAAAGTCAGCCCTGCTGTAGAGACGAAGAAATCGAGGCACTGAGCAGGGCAGCGACAGTGATTCTCCCTTACTGGTCACGCCAAAATTGCCTGGAGAGCTCGGTGAAGCTCAGGAGTCCTTCGAGATGGGCTCCAGCTCGGCACACAGAGAGGTTACAGCAGAGAAGAGGCGCAGCTCACAGACTGTAGGGCAGGAGAAGCACCGACAGCCGAAACAGCCTGGCTTTTACAAATCTCAAAGCTGGAAAGTCTGTTCTGCTGTGAAGTCCGTCACCATCCATGCCACTCGCCCAGACCAGCCACCCCCAGGACCGTCTTCATGCACCTCCAAAACGCTGGGCAGGAGGCTCAGCCATCGCACAGCTGCTGGGCTGCTCCGGGCGGGAAGTGAGAATCACAACAGAGGCGATGGAAATCAAAGCAGGGGAACTGGGAAATGACCTGTTTTGGCGTTCAACCAAAGCTCGAGACAAAGCTGGGCTCCAGAATGATCTTTCTGGGTCAGCGGCTCCGGCATCTGCGCTTCAGGTTTTGTTTGCACCTTTCCGAGTGGGTGAAGGAGGAATGTGGGACCCTGACCCGCAGGGTTGCTGGAGACCTGCATGCGTGGACACAGCTCTCCGAGCCCAGGAGCAGTGGGAAGGGAACTTGACAGGGTATTAAATGACTCTCAAGTCAGGTTTGTTTAGAACTTTTTGGTTTGAAGGAATATATATATATATATATATTTTGAGAAAGGGTTGAATTTCAGCTCAAATCCCATTAATAAACAACTCCTTTGTTCTTACATTGAACTGATTTGATTTGCAAAATGTACATGGAGGACTGGCCAGAGAGACGCACACAGAAGAAGCCACCATCAACCGAAGGCACTGAGGGCAGGGGCCCGGTGAGGAGTTTGCTGGGGCAGGAATGGAAGCTTTGTGGGTGCTTCACACGCAGCCGATGCCGGTGCTGGCACTCGCCGTCCCACTGCTCTCAGCCTACTGCTGGCAAGCAGCTTTTCCTTGGAAATGCCGGCTGATGGGGTGTGCTCAGCTCCCCCGAGGCAGGCGCTGCTCCAGCATCCCTGAGGAGGCTTTTGTGGCCCCATCCTCTGGAAAAGAGGGGGCAGAGCCAGAGGACCCCAAGCTTTACAAAGTTAGGCCCTGGAAGGAAGGGATTCGGCGTCATTTTTCCATGCGGAGCCCCTAAAGGTGGTAGTTACAAAGTCGGGAGGGACACCGAATGGTCATGTCCTGTGGCGGAGGGGGAGGATGCAAAGGCAGAGGCATTGTGGCTCTCACTGGGGTTTACAGGTCGAGCTGGCGGGGAGAGGGCTGGGAAGCCAGGACAGGGGTGCACATTGCCCCATTCTCGGGTGGGAGGGAAGGGCTGCAAGCCCACCGCATTGCACCGCAGTGTTGTGTGCATTCGCGCGGGCAGCTGCCGGCAGGAGGGAGCGGGCAGGGCAGGCAGGGAGCATCCTGCCAGCTCCGAGGGACCTCAGTGATCTGTGCCCTGCAGGCTCTGCCGTGGCTTACAGAGATGCAAATGGATCATAACTGACTGAGGGTGAGACAGAGGAATTCCTGCCTGTTTTACCATCTCTCTCCCAGGGCGCTCCGTGAGTGTCCATCCATCACGGTGCTGCTGGATGAGTCCAGACACCTGTGACAAGAGGACACACTGGTTTTCCATGTGGGTGTCTCCACTTTGCAGAAGAGAAATGAGAAGGATTCTGCCCTCCTGATGTGGGACCCTGCAGCCACGGTGAAGCGAGAAGCATCTGCTCTCCCCATGGCCATGCATAAAAGAGATTTGCAAAGTTAGCTTAGCTTTTAAGTCAATTCATCAGTGGAGTTGCAGGTGTCAAAGTGGGTTAGCAGAAGAAAATCTCAAGAAAATAAGCAGATGGGTGATGAGCAGCCAGCAAAATAAAATCACCAGAGTGCTTTGTCTTGATTTGCTGGAGCAGCTGATAAGCTCGCGGAACATTACAAACACTGGGGGACGAATCCTGCTGCTCCATCATGAACAGGAGAGGGCTTGGTCCCCAGAAAGCAGGTTTCTCAGGAATTTCCCCTTCGTAAGGTGGGAATATCTCATCATACCTTGTCACAGCGGCAGGACATTGTGCCTTGACAGGAACATAACAGCGGTGAAGGGCCCGTTGGTCCTTGGTTTAAAATGTAAGGGAATTCAGAAGCGTTTTTGAGAGTCTAAAGGGAAAAAGAAAAGAGAGAAAGCAGAAAGGAGGTGAATGTAAGAACTTGGGTGTTTCTATAGCAGCAGCAACGCCCTGTGATCAATGCTGGGAGCAGGTGGGACCGCATCCACGTCACTCATCCCAGCGTGATGACAGTGCTGTCAGCAGACAGATAAGGGCCGGTTCCTTGTACGACTGATGTCCCACCATGCGCATCTGGGCTGAATCCCCTCCCCATGAAGCTGGAGACGACGGGGGGCAGGCGGAAGAAAGCGGCTGCTTGGAGAACCTGCAGGAGAGAGAGAGGAGGCAGAGCCAGGGGGGACTCCAGGGAGCCAAAATGCACCATGTTTCTGCTGGAATTTCCCACCTGAAGGTGCAAGCGGCAGGTTCTCCCAGAGAACCGAGTCCCATGAGACACTGATGGGCATGAAGACCGTGGGGAAAGGGGCAGGCGAAGGGTCTGTGTTCCCCACGAGAGCTGACCTCTGCAGTGCAAGCAGCGTGAAAGGGGAGCTCCTGGGGCAGCAGGAGACGGAGCGGGGGCGCAGAGCCTTCCTGCGCCCACCGCTCTCAGCAGAAAGTGTCCCGAGGACAGGAACTGCGAGAGCTGGTGGAGAGTCAAGAAAGCAGCTGAGAAAACACATTAATGCACCATAAAGAATGTCTTTGCTTCCCAATGATCTTTTTTATTACTATTATTTATTCATTTATACACTGCTGCTTTGCTTTTTTTCTTCTTTTTTTCTTTTTTCTTTTTTCTTGTTTCCCCCCCCTCTTCTAGCAGGCCTTTCAGTGCTTCATACCACCCTCTCCACCCCTGGAGACTGCATTTAAATGCCGTCTGATCTTTAGGCAAAAAGCAAAGGGCTGGCTGGAAGGCGGGTGCAGGGGGGAGACCATCAGCAGGCCCCACGCACGCCACAACTCAGCGAGCGGCCCAACGGCACGGCCAGCGTGCTGGACCCGGCCGCAGCTCTCCTCCATCCTCCAAATATTTAGATTCTAAAAAGGCTGGGATAGAAACACCAAGAAAAATAAATATTTTACAAACACAGTAACCGAAAACCTAAACAGGAACCCGCCGCTTCTCTCTGCCCAGTGCATGCTACTGAATCAGAGCGAGCTGTGCGTATATTTCACAGCTGTGGCACTGACACTTTATTTCCTTACAAAGGAATGCTATGCGGCTACGGCATATCAGGCAACTTTTATATAGTTTGGGGAATGAAACAAAGTTATCTCAGGATGCCGGGCAGCTCGTGGGCCGGTAACGTCATGCTGCTCCCCGCGACGCTGACTTGGCACAGCTCGGGAAATCCAAACCTTTCTCCTCTTGGAGAAAGCACACGGGGAGCCCGGAGCTGGCCAAGCTCTGGGTCCAAAGGGCAATGGATGAATGCATTTGTGTGCATGGTAGGGCGGTGTGTGCTGGGCAGGAGCAACAGGACCATGAAGTCCTGAGTGAGGTGGGCAGGGGAACTGTGCAGGGCTCTGGGAGCCTCTCCGTGCCTTGCTTTAGAAGCGCAGGAAGCACAGGGAGTCTGCAAAGCCCCCTGGTCCCCGCGCTGGCCCAACGGCACGTGCTGGTGACTGGCAGCATCTCCTGCGTGAGGCTGGCCCGTGCTCTGCTCTCCCAGCACAAGAAACGCCGTCCCTCCGGGGCTCAAAGAGTCGACATCCCAATTTCTGACACTGTGTAACTGCCACCAGCCGTGACCGTTCCCCTCTCTCCTTGGGAAGCCGCTGAGCTCTTTTGGTCGGCAGTTTTTCTGGCTCGTATTTGCCGTCTCTGCAGACCAAAGGAGACCTTGTCTTTCTGAGTCATTATTTAGGGGTCCCTCAGGAGCATGCTAGGTGACCCCAAGAGATACATGTCCCTTTCTGGGAGAGGAGGAGGAGGATAGATGGTCCCAAACCAAAGAGGAACAAGATGTAACACCACATGGTGCTGTGGTCGCTGGCTTGGCTCACCCAGGGACTGGTTGCAAAGGGCGACCACCACCGCACAACTCTCCCAGGTCGTGCCGAATCGCTCCCGTGTCAGAGCGGTGGAGAAGTGAACAACCATGAGGTGCTTTATTGGCCTCTCAGCCCTAGAGACACAATGGGACCGGACCTCGGGATCCTCCTCCTGCCCCCTCGCAGCCTCCCACCCACGACCAGGCACCAGGGCTCACGCCTGCTCTGCTCTGTCCTCGGGGGAGAGGTACGTGTGCGCTGGAGTGCTTTTGTCTTGGGAGTTGAGCTTTTTCGCTGTTGTTGTTATTTTTAATCCCCATATTGTTCTGGATTTACGTCAGAGACAGCAGGTTGGAGAAATGTGCCTGGCTCTTTGAGCAAAAAAGTGTCAAGGTTGGAAATGCCCCCCCCACACACACACACACCTCCCGGGGAGAACATGGTGCCTCCAGCATGGCTTCACTGCCCTGCAGCAGCAGCATCCCTCGGGGTCTGGCAGGGCATGGGGACAAGCTGCCAGCCTTCATCCCGTAGATTTCTGCAGTTTTTATTCACTTTGAGCCCCAAAACCAAGGCCTTGGTGTAAGATCCCAAGCAAGAGCAGAGTGGGGAGGAAGGGGCTCGCAGTGCCAGACCGAGCAGAGGACTTGGTCCTGCGCTGCTGCACCATGCCGCGATCCATCTACCCCATGGGACAGGAGCTCAACCTACCCCTGGGCGTGAGGGACCCCGCAGCATCTCACCCTCCGGTCCAGAGGGAGATGCCGAACAGCCAGGCAAAGGCATGTCCTCCCCTGGAAGCCCAGAGGTCCTGGTCCAGGGAGCCTAGAGCATCCCTTGTGCATAAGTCCCAGCAAGGTAAAATCCAACAACCCCCAATGACAGAAAGCACCGAATAAACCCAAATTAAGTCAGCACGGGTGAAGCTGGCTTGCCTGTAAAGCAGCGTGCCCCAAGAGGAGCGGGGAGAGTGACATACCCTTAGCGCAATCCATGAGAAAGACACGAGGCTGAGATGCAGACGTGGCGACCTCCTCGTCACTCGAGCCGTCCTCGCCTTCTCCCTTCCTCTCCTTGCCCTGCTCCTTACCTCTCCGGCTGCTCCCACCGCCCCATGCCGTGCTCCTGCCATGCCCCACTCCGCTCGGGAACCGGGGGGCTGCTCTTGCCTCCTCCCCACCTGCAGGGAGAGATCCCTTCTTATCTGCCTGGCTCGGCATTCGCAATAACCTTTCTGCATAGCGTTTGCATGCCCTCAAGGAATTAAAAAAAAAAAACAAACCAAAAAAAACCCAACACCAAGATCTCACTGAAAGCAACCAACTGTTCCCCTCGCATGTAAATGTTGCTGCTCTTTTGATTTTAAATGGCTTTAATGCCAAGTTCATCTGCTAATTCCCCTCCTGCCCCTTGTGTATTGTATATTAGGAGAAATGTTGTTCTGTATCATGAGCAGTTTATTTTATCGAGTTTAAGAGAAAATCCCATACTGAGATGCTGCAGATAAATATTCATTGTCACATCTGTTTTGGTTTAAGATTGTTGCCTAAAATGTTAAAAATACAAACATATTTGGCGGGGGAGAGACTAGGGCGGGAGGGTTGGTGTGGGCTGCTGAAGTCTGGGCCTTTAGTGCAGCTCGTCAAATATTTTATCGCCGGCAAGGAGAGGAATCGCAATGAGGGTGAACTTCACTCAAGGGAAATAGAAAAAAAGGGAACAACAGCCCCGACAAGACCCAGACAATCCGAAAACCGGGGCTCTGCTCACAAGTGGACTGGCCCTCAGCGGGAGCATCCCCCAGCTTAGCTCCGAGCTGCGGGGCTGGGGCACTGCCTTGGCATCACTGGCGATACAGGAGGTTTCCTGTCGTCACCTGCTCAGACCGTCCTCGAGGAGCTCTTACAGTGCCTTACCTCCCGGCAATGAGAAACAGATTTAAAAAAAAGGCACAACTGGGATGTTTTCCTGGTCCCTGCCGCCATGAGGGATGCCGCACTGGCTGCTCTGGCACACGAGGTGTGAGCTGTGTGGCCCCAGGGACCTGACGACACCACGGGTAGTTGGCTGGTGGATGTGGCAAGTATTCTGACCATGCACACCAGTTTCCAGCCCAGCTCCACCCAGCAGTAACATGGTGGCCTCTGTGTGGAAGCAGATGGTGGGTCCCCATCCCCATCCCATCCACGTGACAAATGAGCATCCTGAATGACTGGCACCAATTAATTCCGCTGGGAGTAGTTTTCAGCAGGGAGGCCAAGAGCTGAGTTGGGTCTTGCTGCCTCCAGGAGGGTTTGTCCAGACCAGACTGGAGATACACAGTGATGGGGCAGCGTCGGGGGGAGACTCAAGGAGAGTTTGGCACAGTCTACGCTGTCCCGGCTCTGGAGACAAACAGAGCCCTTCCCTTTCTGGGTTCACCAGTCCATTACCTCTGCATGGCACTAAAATTTTATTTTACATT
Organism: Stercorarius parasiticus; assembly: GCA_013396915.1. Lineage (NCBI taxonomy): Eukaryota > Metazoa > Chordata > Aves > Charadriiformes > Stercorariidae > Stercorarius > Stercorarius parasiticus. Next base: position 281,909 of record VWZL01001168.1, read on the forward strand.
TAAATAAAATAAACTAAACGCGCTTGACCTTATATTTTTCTTTTAAAGCTTTTGCAGCTCCACCGAATGCAGCCGGTGAATATGGGAAGGCATAATAATAAGGATAACGCTTTCCACTTACTGAGCACTTTATATTCTCCAAGCACTGTACAAACATTAACTAATTAAACAGAGCAAAGAAGCAGCCCTATGCTCTGTCCTAGTGCTGGGAAATGGAAACAAGGAAACTCTGAACCAATATGTCAATAACATCAAAGTCCTATTGTCCTGGCCTTGGCTTTGTTGCAAAGGAATCCGAAATTGTCTCAGAGTTTCCAACACGGCTTCACACTTGGGAAACAAGTGTGAAAAAAATGTTTCGGAGTCAGAAGACAAACCCTGATCAAAGTTGGCAGAAGTGGCCAAGGAGACCCCGGGACTGCAGCCTCCCCCTTTGATGCCGCCTCATGTGGGAGCCATCCCAGCGGCTCTCGCACACAAACCCCACAGCCCTTTCCGAGGGCTGGCATCTTCCTCGGGGCCCTCTCATGCGCATCTGGGGGATGTTTCCTATTAAGGATTCACACTCTGGTTGAGTTACATTCCTAATTGCGGAGACTTTAACGGCCCTAATAGGAAACATACCAGCAGCGGAGTCCCTGTGAGTCATTCTCCCATCGGAGCGGTCCTCAGGCCAGCTGCCACATGGCAGGGACACACTCTGCATGCTGCCTGCTCGCCCCGGGGGGACGCAGGACCAGGGCCCCATGGGGACCCCCACTTTCAACCTTCTCACCACGCCACCACCGCTCCAGCCCCAAGGTGCCAAGAGTCCCGTGCCCACTTGCTGTCTGGTCAAGACTTGGTGGGAAGGTGCCTTCAAGGAGACCATCCTATTCCCACAGGAGCGTCTGCAGCTCCAGAGGCAGGATGGGTTGTGGATCAGAGTGTGGCACTCAGTGACACTGGGGAATGACCAGGGACATGTTCTCCAGACCTTCGGTTTGCGTTGTCTGCCCAAGCGGATGGGTGCATAGCTGTCCTCTGCCTGTCTGGTGGGAGAAGGGAGTTAATAAATGGGGCCAGAAGGGTTATGGCCAGTTCCAGAAAGTCCCACCCCAGCCCATGCCCAGAAAAGGGGGTGCCTCATTCCCCCTTCCTGCAGCAGCTTGGGGATCTGGGCTCTTGCCCCCAAGGGCAGTCATCCTCTTGTTTAGCAAACCGAGGTGACCTTTGAGTGATTCCTGTTTGTGCCAGGGCTCAGGTGTCCCATTCATCTTTGCGACAACCCGCACGGCTCCAGGAAAAGGTCACCTCGGCTCTACCAGCCTTTCCCTTTCACATTTATGCTCATGCCAAATTAATTCTTCATCACAAAACTAAATGCCCCCATTGCAATTATTTCATGTTTTCTGAATCAGCCTAGTTTAAGATGTCTCCCTTTCCTCCTGCCCATCACTCTCCATTGTTGAGAGACACCAAAGAAAAAGCATCAGCCCATGTGTTTTCAGGACAAATTCTTTAACTCTGAGGATGTTCTGGCTGAATCTCAGCGCATTTTTCTGTGTCTGCTTGACAGCAATACCTGGTGATGTCAGATGAGCCTCTAGGGCCCTCAGCTCTCATTACCAGCCTGTCTAATTAAGGAGAGATGCTGTTGCTGACTGCTTTTGGTGAGCGACATCAGGGATGCAACAAATGCCAGTCTCCATCACACAATGGAAAGCACCAAGGTCGGTGCTTTTTTGGGTCTGGATCTTCAGAGCAGAGGTGGGCAAGTATCTCTGACCTCTGTTTACAGCTGTGTTACAGACAGGGAGATGCCACCATCAGCATCAGGAGGCCCAGAGGAAGAAGGAACATCTCTGAACCCCCAAAGGGTGCAGCGCTTGGGAGAGCCTGGAGCCTTATCTTATCTGAGCAGACTCGCTCCAGTCGCTAATAATTAGCAAAGGGCTGAGTGATAATTAAGGCAAAATGAGCCATCCCCCATCCCTCCCACCCCGGATGGAGGGCTGGGTTGTGAAAACAAGGTCCTTAAGGTTCCCATTATGATCGCTCTCACCCCCGCACCCCCCCCTGCTATCTGCTGGCACTTTCACCAAGGCTCCTCCGTGGCCCCTCGCTCGGGCGCAGCCTTTCCCAAGGCACCCACTCTCAGGTTGGGGATGTTTGGCTTGGGATTGCAGCGCAGGGGAAGAGGGAACTCTTGTTTTTATTCTTCCACAGTGGGAATGTTTTTCCTCCTGTTATTCATCAAATTCTGCTGGAATTTAATACTCACCAGCCCTAAATAGCCTATTGCACTAACAGTGATTGATGGTTTCCAACGAGTCCATAAATGCTGCCCCTCCTCATCCCTGCACTTTCTCTCCCTTCTCTCCCTATCATTCCATCTCTCCTCTCCTCCCTTTCTCTCTCCCCCTCTTCCGGGCTAGAGAGAAGCTGATCATGCTGTTGTTATGTGGATTGATTTGTTTTCTGTTTCTGCTGTGTTTGGGATAGGAAGACATCAGGGATTTTTGAAAGAGCAGTGAAATGCCATGGCCAATGAAGCCTGACTAGAAATTCCTCAGGTTATTATCTCTCAGATTAGGGAAATCTGGTGAATTTCTGTACAGAAAGACTTCAGGAGAAGAAAATGGCAAAGCTCAGCAGCAGCTGCCCAGTTCTCCCAGTCTGGAATGGGCATCTCTGCCCACGGGAGGGGGATGTGTTTCTGCACACCCAGACCAGAGTATGCAAGTAAACCTCCTGGTCCTGGGATGGAGGGAATATGCACAGGATTCACAGCCCAGGGGAAGTGATGTGAACTTCATCTGAAGTTGTAGCAGGCATGGAGTAGCCCGGGACAAGAACGGAGCGTAGCCACGTGCCCACAGGGGCTTATTTAGTGGCAGCAATTGCTCAGCCCTTGCCTGGATGAGCAACTTCTACTTTCAAGGCACAAATCCCCAGGCGTTAGGACTGTGGATGAGAGAGGGTGGGTCCTAGGGAACAGCAAAGTCTGAGGCTGTAACTGAGTAAGGTGAAACCTGGGGAAGTCACCCTTCGTCCTCTCTGAACTCTGGGGAGGGGGAAACAAAAACCTTCAGTAAATCTGCTCTCAGTGAGGGCAATGCGGGATGCACAGAAGAAACTGGTGATGGTGAGTGTGCAAACTGGCCACCTGCACGCACATGATTTCTGTGGGGCAGCGTGGCTCCCCCCGAAACACAGCTGCCCCCCCCGAACAACGGGCTGGAACTGCCCCCGGGACATCTCCTCCGCAGTCTCGGGGACTCAGGGACTCCTGGCTGTTTACTGGACCTTCCCACAAGACACAATAAATTACCCCTGCCTTTCTCCTTCCCTTTTGCTAGCTTTCCCAAGCAAAGCTTGCTTCTACCTGGTGGGGGCTGCCCTTCCCTTGGTAAGCAGGACGAACTCTGAGGAGCCCTCACTATCCTGTTTGAATTAAGCTACCTGAGATAAAATCTGGGGAGCTCTTAGAGGGAAACAACTTAAAGAGATGTAAAATGGTAACTTGATTTACTCATTTGTTACTGAACGTTTGATTCCTCCCCGAGCCGCCACCCAGCCAGCTGGGTTATGTGTCAAAGGGAAAAAAAAAAACACCAATACAGGCAGATCCCTTATCAGATTCACTGCATTAAAAGGATTTGGGGAATGCTAATGCAGACACAGGGAGTGGGAGATGGCTAGATTGGCTGGCTAGGGTTGGCCAAGCACAACGAAGCACCTTGCCTACCCCCATCCCCCAAGAAAGCACTGGGGCTCCTGTTTTCCCCCGGGTAGCAGGGCTGGCAGGGCTCTTCCCACAAGGCAAATGCTGAATGAGGGTAATCTCCACCGCACGCCAAAGGTGGGCTCCCAGCCTACACCCAAGCCTCCACAAAGAACATTTCTTGCCTAGATTTGCCGGCTGAAGTCAGTTATCTTTTGGTGTGTGGGTTAGAGACAGCTGTCTGAGCCTGCAGCACACCCCTTTTATAGCACGGATTTAGGCCAAATCACTCCGCAGCTGATGGGCATCCTGTGGTTTCCCACGCACGAGGACAGGAACACTGTCTGTCCTCCGATTGATTCAGAAGACCCAGCCCAAGGGAGGTCTCTGGGCACCGCTCCCCAAACAGCCCTGATCCCACAGGGATGGAGCCCAGGACAGAGCCCGCACAGCCGGGGATGGGGATTCAAGTTCCCCGCAATGAAAATACCCCCAGGATTAGGCCCTGAGTCACACTAATGACTGGGAGAATTGTTTTGCAAATTAACAAATGCAATTTGTTTCCCAAACAAACACAATGAGAAAAGGGCAAGGTTAGGACAGCAGGAAACACACTTTGCTCATTCATTTTGACAACTGCAGTTTTGTTTCAATTACTGATGTGCATCCTCCGTAATGTCCTCGTGAGCACGCTCTAGTCACCCTTGCCAAAACGATGAAGTCTTGGTAATAGGAGACCTTCAGCGTGATGGCTCTGCTATTAAACCTGTGCTGGGATGCGGAGAGAGCCATTTTTGTGTGTCCAAATGATGAAGGGCAGATTAGTAAGGCCCTGCTGTACTATACTGTGAATATATTTAGCTACTCAATGTGATATAGATTAAGAGCAGCGGGAAGCCTGGCAGTTACACTTCAGAGGGCTGGGAGGGAACATTTCCATTTAGCTGAGTTGACATTCGCTTTGCACGCACCTGTTTGATGGGCGCTTGGCCCCGGCACCAGCCCCGTCTCGGGGCTGCGTCCCTCTTTCCCTAGGGCTGCTTTACACCTTCTGGCCTTGGGCAGGATCCTTCCCATCCGAGCTGCCATTATTGCTGCTGCAAAGCAGCTTCTGCGTGAGTCAGACTCAAGCCATGACGGTTTGAGGAGTTTTAAGGACTCTTTAGGGCGTTGAGCTCTCTTTTAGGGCTCTTTATTGTCCCTTTCTGTGCTATGCAGTTCCCTCCAGCCCATCCCTGCCCTTGGGGTGGGACAGCCCTCATCCAGCTCTGCTGGAGCCAGCTGTGGGGCTGAATTCACATTTCAGGGCACGTCACCCTCTTGCTGCCCCCGTGCTCAGCTCCGTTCCCCTCCCGTGATGCTCAGAGCAAAGACTTTTTCCCCCAGGATGGCTCCCCTGCCTGTCCTTGCCCGCTGTGCATGAAAGCATCAGACCCAGTTATCCCTACGCACGCATCCGTGGCCCATTTATAAATCACCTGGAAGTATAAGTGGCCCCTTCTTCCCACCTGTTCACAGGGTGGATGTGCTGTGCTCCCTTATCAGTGGGGAGATGCTCATGGGTGCAGCCAGCAGCACCAGGTTAGGTCAGATTTGTGTTTTTCCTGTACTGATATCCTGGGAGAAAAACACGTTTTCCCCACATTTGCAGCTGAGGTTTTCCAAGAATTCCTCTCTGCGGGGATCCCAGAACCGGAGAGCCCCGGAGCGTTCCCTGCACCGGAACCCTTCCCCGCACCGCCAGAGCCCTTCCCTGCACCATGCCCTTTCAGGATAATCCCTTATTACTTAGGCTGGAAATTCCTGAGAGCTGGAGAACTTGTCTGATTATTTGCAGGCACACGGCCATTCTAGGGACTATATGATTTTAATAACCATCCCAGCGCTGAGGCATGTGGCTTTAACAGCCCTCGGCAGCCCATCTTTCCACAGGGGTAATAGGAAACTTTGGAGACGTTGACAAAAACCGAGGTTGCACTCAGCAAAATGAAACGCAAAATAAAAATCCCCCCCCCCGCCGTCCCCCACCACCAAAACCTGTTTCAAGTCAACCAAAATGTTTTGTTCAATCGTAAAACAAACAGTCCCTTTGCTTTTGCAAGCTTTCCTTTTCTTAAGCTCCTTAAGTGGGCTGGAATTAAACATGGGCAAATTTCGTCTGAAAACATCATTTCAGAGCAAACCAAACAAAAATAAAAAATCAGAAAGCTTTCCTGGAAAAGCATCATAACAAAATGTTTCAACCTCGCTGGTTTTATCTGATTTTTATTTTTTTTATTTTTTTGGGGGGGGTAGAATATCATTGCCATTTAGTGAACCGTCTCGGTTGACCTGCAACTGCACTTTTTGGCATACAAACTACTTGTCAGAAAAGTTTCGCCCTGCGTTGCAGCCCACATCTTTATTCGATGGCCGCTAACGAGGACCGTGCCCGCTGACGAAGCCGCCTTCGCCCTGCTCCCTTTTTGAGCCCAGCGATGCCGTGTGTCGGTGAGCGACGCCATGTCGAGCACACAGAAAAGCCAGAATTTCTGGTTTCCATAAAGGAATATGGAGAATATTATCCAGTGAGATTTGAAACTTAGGTGGGAAAGTTGCCAGCGTGCAGCATTTTCAAAGAAACTCCTGTATCTCATATTGCTGAAAACTGGGAAGTCCCATGGGCTTAGGGAAAGGGGAGCCGGGAGGGGTGGGGGGGGTGTCCCTGTAATGGACATGGGGATAGAGGCAAAGCAGGGGGAAACTTTCTGAAGGGTTTCTTTTATATTGGAATAAGTCATAATTAATGCTATCAAGTGGCGGAAAGGCAGCTTCGGGTAATGTGAGAAGAGCCTTATCTCTCCCTGCGTCCTGTGGCCCGTCTGCAGCTCTGGTCCCGGGGATAAGCAGGATATATATAAAAAAGTGTCAGGAATGGGGTGGTGTGGAGGGATCAGGGTGCTGCTTCTGCACCCCTCCTCCCGCTGCCGAGGAGCCTGGCTCCAATCCCACTTGGCTCAGGGCATCAGGGTGAGCCAGCCCTGGGACAGGGGGCAAAGTCATAGAATCATGGAATGTGTTGGGTTGGAAGGGACCTTTAAAGGCCATCTAGTCCAAACCCCCTGCAGTCAGCAGGGACATCTTCAACTAGATCAGGTTGCTCAGAGCCTCATCCAGCCTGGCCTTGAATGTCTCCAGGGATGGGGCCTCCACCACCTCTCCGGGCAACCTGGGCCAGTGTCTCACCACCCTCAGTGTAAAGAACTTCTTCCTAAAGTCTCATCTAAACCTGCCCTGCTCTAGTTTAAAGCCATTGCCCCTCGTCCTACCAATGCATCCCCACGGATCAATTTTCAGCCAGATTGGCTTCTGGATTGGGCTGAATATGGCCACAAAGGTGAGCAGTGGTGTAGGAACAAGCACCCCACAGGAGGGAGCAGTGCCAGGCATGGTGCTGGGGTGATGGGCACCCACGAGGTCCCCGGTAAGGTGGGTTTCGGCAGCCCCAGCGTGCGGTGCCGCCGGCATCTGCCAAGGCTTTCAGGCCTTTTTGTGGTTTTATTAGTGCCTCAATCAGCCTTGAGGGGCTGGGCTGGTTACCATGTCTCTGAGGCATGAGCTCATAGTGTTAGTTAGGCAATTTGTTAAATAGAAGTTGATTAGAGGTTTCCCTGCCTGGGTCCCGCGAACCATATGTTGTTGTTTATTTACACTTTTTTGGCCGAGCTCGCTTGCTTTTTCTCTCCCCCGGCAGTCGGATCACAAGCCACATGATGCCACTTTAATCGGTGGCTTTGATGCATCCTCCCCGATGTGGGGCGGTGGCACAGGCTGAACCCGAGTCACCTGGGTTAGCACAGCCCTGGCCATCGGGGGAAAGGCTGGGCAGGAGGGAACATGTACCCTAAAACTCTGTTTTGGATGAAACTCTTTTGCCATATAGCAAAAAAAAAAAAAAAAAAAAAAAATTAAAAATTCAGTACTTAAAACTGGTGTATCGAAAAATATTCATCAAAATGCCTGGGCGGTGAAAAAGCCTCTGTGATCTCAATTACCTTCTTCTGTAAGGATCTTTGCATAGCTGAAATTGTTTAGTTTCTGAACAGCGATGATAAAAAAAACACTTTAGGTTTTATTTCCCTACTTCGCCTTCCCTTGGGGAAAAGAGCCGGAGCGAGAGATTCCACGCATGCACACACACGCACATGCGCATTCATGCACACACAAAAGCCATAACAAAACCCGAACAAACAAAAGCCTCCAAACTTGTTTGCTTTAATTTGCTGAAAAAATGTGAACTTCTCAGAGAAAAAACAAAAAAATGCGGCTTGCTTGTTTTGTCTTTGTGGCCTGCCCTATTTTGGGGGAATTTGTTTTCCAGTTTGCCGCCAGCCTTAGTCTTAAATTTCTCCTATTAAGGATAATACTAAAAGCTGCCCTAAGCCATTGCCCCTTGGAGGAAACACTAAGAGGGATGGAAGTGCTAAATAGGAGGCAGCAGATCTATTCAATCCTGGCAGGAGCAACTCGGTCCCAGCCTTTCTCTTCCCCCTGCACCTTGCGAGGCTGCCCCGGTGCTGTGTGATGTGACGGATGGGTCCCTCAGCCTGGCCCCACTCTTTCATCCCCCGGCTCATCTCTCCCCAGCGCAAAGCAAATCGTCAAAAAGCAAAAAAAAAAAAAAAGCTGAAAGACCGAACCAAAAATAAATATAGGTACAAGGCGTGATGAATGGTCCCTCCTCTGAAATTCATCTTCGTGAGAGACGTAAGCTCACAGGCAAGTCGGCAGCCGCCCGGAGCTCGTCCAGCCTCTCCTCGGCAGCGGAGGGAGATGCCACAGCAGGAACGTGCCACCATGTGTCACCTCGGGCGAGAGATGCTTCCTCTGTGCAGCAGTGGGGCTGTGTGGGGACTTTTGCAGCAGGCAAATGGGTCTGGCTGGGAAAATGCACATATGGGCTCTCCCGGGAGCTCGCTGTGCTCCTGTCAGTGGAGACCATGGGGCTGGGAGAGTCACCTCCACTGCCCCTCTCCTGCAGCAGCAGCTCTCTCCTCCCTCTGCGTCCAAACGTCCCCGTGTCCCCACGGACCCCTGCGGCCAAAGGGCAGGGGTGGCAGTTGCAGGAAAGGCACTGGGATGGTTTGATCTCCAACCAGGAATCCAGCACCAGCGTCAGCCTGCGGAGCTCCCGCCCAGGGCATCTCGGGCTGGTACATCAAAGACGCAGCTTTTGGAGTTGGGGGCTGCACGTCAGCCCCCAAACCTGCCCCCGTCTCAGCCTTTCCCAGAGTCCTCAGCTGCGGTTGTGCACCTTGGCAGCACAGTCATGCAACAGGATGACCAGGGAGCTCCCAGTATGGGGGAAAACCTGGTCCTCCCCTCGCAGCAGGGCTGGCTGCCACGTCTCCAGCACCCACCACTTCGCAAGGACCCGTGCACAAAGGTGCACGTCCTGGGCTGAGGCGGGGGAGCTTTCACAGCAGCTTCTTCTTGTGCTGACCTTGCTATACCAGCGGCAAAAAAGAAATAACATTGCATTTAACCTTGGTGTGGATCAGAGAGGAGCCTCTCTGACCTGTCCAGTTGTGTAGGCACCATGAGCATGGCCCAGGGCAGCTGATGGACCAGCTTTCCCATGCAGCCCGTTGCAGACACCCTCCTCTTCATCCACAGCCTCACGCCAGTTGGTCTCACTCTTATTCCATCCATGATATCCCTAGGAAATGAGCTGGTAATGTAAACCATGGTTAAAAAGTCCTGTGTTATGCGCTGTCCCTGAGTCCCCAGCATCTCTTGCCGCTGTGTACCTCTCCTTTCAGAGCACAGGGTCCCCTGAGGCCAGAACTGACTTTATTTTCCTGTCTCATGCGGCAACAAACAGACTGTGGATGCGGGACGAATAATAAATGGCATGTAGATAAGCCAGCCGTCTGGGGGAGTCACGGCACGAGGCACCGAGAGAGGGAAAGGCGGTGGTGGAGGGAGGATGCAGAAGTTAGCAATGTCCAAACTGGATTAACTTGTCAAATTTCATCGGGGGCTGCAACCCAGGCAGCGCAGCCTGCAGAGGTGGTGGAGCACGTGTCCTCCTCCAGCACGGAGCCCTCGCTGCCTGCCTTCCCCCCGGGAGCCAGACCTGCCTGTGTGCAACCAGGACTCTGGTCACACACCACAAAAAAACAAGCCCATGGGGAAGAATTTGGCGGTTGAGCATGAGGGAGAGAGAGGACAGGTAGAGGGAAAGCAGAGACCCCAAAGAGCACTGCGTGAAGAGGGCTGGAGAGGAGGAGGAAGAAGAGGATGACCATCTGGATGGTCTGGCAGATGTTCTCACCTGCTGGGACTGTCTGCAGACATCTCGGCATGACTGCTGTCCCCCTTGCTGGGAAACCTCCCCTCTGTTCATCTCATGGCTTTTTTTGGTTTGTGCCCATCAGCTGGGTGCTGGGAGGGTCAACCATGAAACCAGGAGGGAAAAACCAGTTTTATAGTGGGGAACGCACCACAGGGAAAGTCTGAAGACTGCGACCTATGCATGTTGGGGTGGTGGAGGCAGAAAAGCAAGTGTCATGCCATTGACCTTCATCTAGTTTAAAGGGTGTCAGCAAGCAGAAGGGAGGGGAATGATTTAGAAAGGTAGAGGAATGTGTAATTAGGAAGATGGGGTTGAGGAAAGGAAAACAGGTGATAAATTTCAGGGAAATAATCCAACAGAGAGAGGCAGAGGAGTGAGAAACTCATCTATGGGAAGAGATGAGACCATCGTTCTATGGCACTGAGAGATAATCTTAAATTGCAAAAAGTGTACGGTAAAGGTGCAGCCCTTCAATGGTGGTGGGGGGGGGGGGGCGACGCCACAGGGGGGAGGGTACGGCATGGCTCCATTTCAGCAAAGCTGGTTGCGAAACACCAAATTCCTCCCTAGCAGGGGTGAAGCCTAATTTTGGTTCTGCGTCTGCTTGCTGAGACTGAGCAGGCGATGGGACCCAACCCAGTCCTTAGCAGAGTGTTAGTCATTTTTCATCTGTCTCAGTAATAAATAAATCTTGGAGCGGTTTTCCTTGCACCGGCCGGGATTAGATGCTGACCACGTGCTTTGGCAGCCAGCGTCGGCTGCGTGGGTCACAGGAGACAAGCTTTGGTTTTGGGTAGTTCGGTACTTTTTTAGCTTTGTGTGGGCACCTTTACAAGAATCCGGGCTGGCTTGCTTCCTGACAGCTGTACAGGGAGAACAGGGATGCACAGAAACTCTTTATGGCCTCTGCAGCTCCAGGTAAGGTTCGATAGGATTAAAATGAGCTGAGGAAAGCTTAGAGGCTACAAGCCTGATGCTTCCCACCATTGCTCCAGCATAAACGGGAGTAACTCCACCACACACACTGGGCTTACCATACTATCAAGCTGGGGCAAGTAACGTCAGACTTAGGCAGAAATTTGAGACAGAAAACACTGATTAGGTCACTTATTTCATCCTCTTACCAATTAGACAGGAAATTATTTAACTGCTTTATTTATTTATTTAGGAATGTACCTCAGCAGGAAAAATTCCCCAACGGCAAGCTCCGTATTTTTGCAAAGGAATGGCTGGAAGTCCAACTCCTCGTTCATTAAACGTATACCTCAGTAAAGTGTCTTATAAAGGAAAAGCTGGGAAATAAACGTCTCTTTACATGCCTTTGAGGGCATGTGGGCTCCATGGCCATGGGAGGGAAGTGAGGTCTGCTAAAGGGTCCTAGATAACATCGCTTTTCTGGAAGACGCCAATTGCATTTATCTCCTTCACTAGAGACATCCTTCAATTACAGAGGGGCTGCAGTGACCCCCGAGGCCCTCTTGGGCTTGGGGCTGTGAATGCAGAGAACCACCGGTCTGGTCCCATGGGACAGCCCCAGCCCCCCCGTCCCCCCTCGTCCCACCCGNGTCCCACCCGTCTCAGCCCCAGCTCGCTCCTTTCTGGGAAACGCTTCAGCCGGTGAGGAAATTGCAGTACAACTTCTCCACCGGGACAGGAATGTTATCACATTGGACAGCACTTCGGCGAGGAAGATTTATGGGGTCCATAACAGAAGCTCTCTGGAGAGAGCCCAGGAATGGTTCGAGATTTGCACTGGGTCCTGCATCCACCGGAGAGATCTCGTACCCCACGGTGGCGAGCACGGCCATGGCCACGAGCAGCTGGGGAGAGCAGTGCCAGCAGCTCCCTTTCTGGCTTTTAGTCATCAACAGTCTGCTTTCTCTTCAAAATGATGATGAAAACCAATTTCCAAACCTCAGGGTTGGTTGTTGGTTTTTTTGGTTTGTTTTTTTTTTTTTTCCTCTAAATAGAATTCTTGCTTCCCAGCCAGCCCTGGCTTGAAGCTCATGAAGTAGAAGGATAGGCATGCTGCAGGAGGCTCTCCCTTGGTGGAGGCAGTGGTGGAAAGGGCTCGGGCTGCTCCTTGGAAACTGCAGCAGAAAAAGCCCAGGGCTGGGGCTGCAGCACCCAGTGATGGGAGAGGAGGGAGGGCAGCTCCTGAAGGCAAACTGGGGCCATAGCACATGTTCCCAAGCCAGCTGGAGGAGCAGATTGCAATGGTGAGGGATGTCCATGCCTGCGTGCTGGCCCAGGGAAGGACCAGGCTGAACCCTGGGCCGGGGTGGTGAAGGATGCTGCGTGCGGAGCGCTCCCCAGGGACTACAGGCCTGAAGCCCCGCTGGGCGAGGGGCTCACGCTCAGGCTGGCGCGTGCAATATTAGGTGTGCTTAAATACCCCCATCTGTCAAGGCTGCTCGGGGTTTGTGGAGCAGCTCCTGGCCAGAAAACCTCACAGCCACGTACAGGTGGACGTGTCTCCACGAGGGAGGAGAGAAGGTGCTGGGGCTGTGTTTCTCCTCTTCGCTCTCCTCTTCCCCTGCTCCGGGCTCTGTCCCCTGGGTGATGCAAGAGGCAGCTGAGCAGCACTCCTGAAAACAAGCCCTCTGCAAGGGTCCCTTGGTTAAGGGACACAGCTGTTCTCCCATTATCAGACAACAGCAAAGGCAAGACAATCTAGTTATCGAGGAAAGATAGAGGTTTCTTTTCCCTGCCATCCCCTCCACTCCCCCCTCCTTCCTCTTTTCCGTGATCATTCTTGTTATTCATTTCCCCTCTCTTCTCTTCTCCTTTCCACGCAGACGGTTTCACTGGGCAAATCCAAACGAAAGGCTTGCAAAGAGGATGCTCATAAAATATTTATGGAGAACTGCGGTGAACACAAGTAGGATAATGAGGGTCTGTGGGATATGGGATGTGTCCAAACTAGCACAGTGAAGACCTCGTAAGAGACAGAAGCATGCGGTGGAAGCCATTAGTGAGTCCTGTAGGGTCTTTACTCATTTCCTTCGCACACAGTTGCCGTGCTGCCACACACTGCTTTTGTTTGGGTTTCCCTTGTTTGCCTGGTACTGTGGATTTTTCTCCGTGGCAGCTGCCGCCCAACACCTCGTCGGGAGATGGGTTGGGCTGGTGGCCAGGCATCCCCATGGGAGTCTCGTGGCTGGGGTCCCCCGGGAGCGGGGCAGAGCCACCGTGCCACCTCCATGGGCTGCAGCACCCCGACCTGTGCTGAGCACCACGCTGCCAGACCTCACAACCGCCTTTCCCACTGCTCCTGCCCCATGACTGTCCCGCACGCTCCCACGCGAACCAGCCATGGAGGACAACAAGGTCAGGCGGGAGGACGGGCAGTGGTTTGCTTCACCGCTATTTATTTATAAAACGCAAGGGCACACATCTGAGCGCCTCCTTCCATCACATCACTTACAGTGCTTGTCTGAGAGGCTCTACTCGTATAAACGCACATATGCTCAGCTTTAAAGCACACGAAAGGCCGAGCGCTGCCGATGCCAAGAAGTGGCTCTGAGGCTCTGTGCAAGCTCCGGTAATGTGCAAGCTTATCCCATCCTGAGAGCAGAACCAATAAACATATAGTGGCCTACCTAATGCAGGGGGAGAAATGCCGTTAAATCTGTGTCTTACAACAGCTTAGCTCACTCCTTCTCAAGTTACCCAGGCAGCGGGTGTCACACATCTCCCGCGGTTGAGATGCTGCTGACCTTTGGACAGTCTCTCCGGGGTCTGACCCATCTTCATCCGAAGCTGCTCTTCCTACGTGGTTGGCCAAGAGGAGCTCAGGAGCACCTCGGTTTGGAGGCAAAGCCCTGACTTACGCACTCCCGTTTCTCCCTCTGCTGTTTTTCGGCAAGCCCCAAAAAAGACCTTGAACTCCTGTTGGAGCTTTTATCCCACTGGGAGCCATACCGCTGGCAGATGTTTGCTGTGATACAGGACACGACAGCTTTTATTAGTTGTCAGCTGGAACACAATATTTTAGGGTCTTTAGGTTAAAATGGAAAAGCAAAGCTTGTACGCATGTCTGTGCCGGCAGCACAACCCGCTGCAAAGCCCAGCACCTCCATAACCCCTTTTTGTTCCTCTCACCATCACACCTTGGGCTCCTCACCCTGGCCGGGCTGCTTCCACCAGTCCCACATCCTGGGATGTGCTCTATGTCCCTGCGGTGACACCATCCCTACGGTCGGTATGTTCTTACCACTGCCTGGGTCTGGGCACCTTTGTTTTCTGCTCCTCTTGCTGGACGTGCTTCAAAACCATCAGCCCCAACAGACGGCAACATGAAGGAAAAAGCAAGCAAGGTCCCACGTGCTTTTCTTATGAAGAATAAAGGGAGTTTCCCACCTCTTCCAGGCTGGGAAACCACCCTGGCTTTTCAGACTATTGCACATCGATGTTACCAAATCCTGAAGAATTAGAAGAGAAAACCTCCATGTCTGCAGCATGGTGCTTCGCTCGCGCTTCTGATGAAAGTAGCCTTATTTAACCCCAGCATCTGAAATGGTTCCTCACCTTCCCAGAGCTGCCTGGTGGAAGCCAGAGAGCAGAACATGTTCAATTGTGCTGTCCCCTGTGCGGGAGCAGGCAGGGAGTGTTCATGCCTGGCTTGATGCTACTGCAGAACCTGGAAAGCTCACATGAGTTGGTTTTGCCAATTAGTCAGCTAAATAATTAATCTCTGTCACGACATGGACCTCTGGGATGATGAGGCATGTCATGATGGGATGGGGGCAGAGAAGCTCCTTCCTTGAGGCTCCTGCACGAGCCATGTCTCACCTTGCAGACCAGCATGGGACACTTGGCCAGCACTTGCTTGGCTAGTTCAGGTACTGGTGGCATCTGGCTGATGGATCCCTGCCTCGCCCTCTCCCCCTCCATTTCCATCACCCCACAAGTATCGAAGTTCAGGTCTCTCAGAATGGGGAAGAGTGCTCCAGACATGAAAGGTATTTCTGGGCATCACAGGAAGAAGTGATTAATCTCAATTACATGGTTGAACACTGGATAATCTGGAGCAGCAGATTGGGTTACGCTTCCCCCTTTCTGTGGCTATTGGAGGGGGTTTTCCAGCCTGAGGAGACATTTGAAAGATGTTTTGACTACTGAAGTGCCAAACTTAACCCCAGTGTAATTGGACTTGTGGTGAAACATGTATGTTGTTTTTTGCTTCCTGAGCCCTCCGGACAGCCTGACGTTTACGCAGCTGCCACCTCTTTACCATTTGCCGTGCATGACAGATCTCACCCCAGCACACTCTTCCCAAGGTCTTTGCTCAAAAAAAAAAACGGGAGAAAAAGAAGCCAACAGAGGTTGGTGCTTGCAAAACCCAGAGGCAGCACGGCAGCCTGGGCAGAGGTGGGAAGGAACTGCAGCTCCGCAGCTGGGAAAAAACAGCACGCCCCAGACCTGGGGATTCACTGGGGTCTGGGTGCATCCAAACCTCTCCTCCTCTAAGCGCTGCTGTGATGTCGGGGCGGATCAGACCCAGCACAAGCTGTAACATAAGCAGGATTTGAGCATCGGTCCCTGGAGGAAAGCAGTGGCTGTGGAGCGCAGTGATGAGTGTGGTGTACGAGCCCAGACAGACAGATTGGGAGATTTCATCCAACAAGCCTCTCAGATCCTCCTCGTTATTTAACAGCGTCTTTTCCCCAGACTAGAAAGCTGTTACTGATATTCTTTGGGGACTAATAATAACCTAATCTCAATTTTTGATGGACTAAACATACACAGCATGTTTTGCGGTTTACTCCAGAGAGATCCCTCATCCCACCCTCTGCTGCCATGCCACAGTGCCCTTTAGGGCACAACGTGGCACAGGGTTTTCAGTGATGCTATTAGACGATTTTGGATAGGATGTTAAAAATAAATATATTCCCAGGGGAAGCTGCAGAGGGATTGAGTGAGGCCAGGGTGTAATTACCTGAGCTGGAACTGAGCCAGGATCTAACTTGTATTGCAAATTCTTTGCATTACTTTAGCTACCTGCTAACGAAGTGATTATAAAAACCATATTTATAGAAGATTAGGAGGTATGTAATAGATACACATACATAATTAGCCATAATAGATCCGCATTGATTACATTGCTGTTAATCCTCCTCTAAATATGTGCACATTAATTAGTCGGCATTTAACACGTATGCAATTATTTTAAGAACCGAAACAGTTTGGTGGGTGCAGCAGGCAACAGGGTATTTATTCATATTTTACTATTTATTTTTCCCTTTGCAGCAGCACCTGCATCAGGCTGGGCCTTGTACAAAGAACAAAAGGCATCCGAGTCCAAAGGCCTACAGCATCCAGCTTCCAGCGTGGAGATAAGCACTTAACAAGTGCGAGTGAAGGATCTTGACAAAATATTATTTTTTGATGCATAAAATATTTTCCCGTTACTATGTAACAAAGCGACATGCCAGACTCTGAGTGTGACACTGCTCCTTTTCCCGTAATAGCTGCGGGGGTGTTCAGCTCCAGCACCTGCAGCACCGGCACCACATGTGTCTCGCCATCCTTGATTGCAGCAGGATGAGCTCCCCGGTCCTGGTATTCCCACCGGGATGCTGACAGCGGCGGGTGGCTGGAGGGACATGGCTGAGCATGGGATGGGAATGGCTTGCTGGGCATGAAATCTCGGTGGCCTCATGGGGGAAGCTTGCGGGACACCTGCTGACTGATGCTCAGCTGGATCTCTCTTTCAGAGGTCTTTAAATTTGCTCATCAGTTTCCCAGCTGGAAAACGGGGGGCAGGCAAGCGTGCAAACACAGGTTCTGAAATGCTTTCCCCATCATGATGGTCCAACTCCCACCAGGACTTGAAGATGACCATCTGCAATTGTGACGCCCAAGCAATAGCCCCCAAGAGCCACAAGGCACCGGGGTCCGCTTCTCATGAGCTGTTCATGTATGAGATGCCTTGCAGCCTCCCAAAATGAAGTCCACTCAGCCATCAAGCAAGTGGAAAACCTCTCCTGTCTTCACCCCTTTCTGTCCTTCACCTTCCTTAAATTCCTCCTCTCTCTCTCTTCAAACAGAAAGAGTTATTGTACCCCTTCCCTGAGCCATGCTGCTCCCCAGAGCCAGTGTGTCCTCTCTCCTCTCCATTGCTGTTCCTATGGAGATGCTTCCCACAAGACAACGGCAGAAGACGCAATCCCACCTCCAGCAATCCCACCTCCGGCAAACCCACCTCCAGCAATCCCACCTCTAGCAGCCCCTGCCAACCTGGAGCATCCCCTCTGGTGGTGACGAGATTTGGTGAACTTTGGGCGACAAGTGTCCATGAGTATCCTGCTGCCCCAGAAACCCTGACTTGCAGGGTGGAAAGTCCTGGGGTGAAAGGGCAGAAAGCAGTGTAGGGGGAGTCGGGGCAAGGAGCTGGAGGCACAGAGGGAAGCTGCAGGACCATCGGACGCTGCAGCCTAGCCCTGTGGCCATGGGATATGGTCTTTCTCCAGTGACAGGGAGGTGGAGCTGGACGGCCCCTTCCCACCCAGCCACCAGCAAGCTTCTGGTGCCGGGACAATCCACCGCCTCAGAAATCATTGTCATTAGCAACCTCAGTGATGCTTGATTGCTAAAGCAGCTTGCCTCCTAAAGTTGCTCGCTTGGTGCACAGAACGGATGAATCATAACACAGATCGTGTTTCATACAACGTAAAAAAACCCTCTACAAATCCAGCAATTAGCCTCCAATTTGCTTTCTCCATTAATGGGAAATGGGGTCTCTCCGGGACGCTCTGACGAGACCCTGTTTTCTTCATCAGTTCAAAACCTTTCCCTCTTATTTATTTTTTCACCCTTCCCCCGAATGTATTTCCCACCGCAAAAAAAAAAAAAAAATGTTTTTCAGATCTTCGCAATTATTTATTCCACCTTTTTCTGCCACATCTTTGCAGAACTGAACGTCTCTGTTGGGAGCGGGGAGGGAGATGAGCGGCCAGGCAGGGGCTGGCAGCAGCTCCAGTCTCTCCTCCCGCAGCCGATGTGCTGGGGCTGGTGTCAGGGTCCCGTTGGTCGGGGGGGTCCCAAGGCCCCCGCTGAGCTCAGACCAATTAGGAACTTCTGACTTGGGGGGAAAAAAGGGAAAAGAAAGAGCTGAGATGGCTGGGCTCATCTTTTCTCTTCTCCCCTCGGTCCTCATCTTCCTTTTAATGGCAAGCCCCTGGGGTCTCGTCGGCGTCCTTCAAAATGGAAATCCTTCCCTGCCTCTTATGGCAACGCGCGAATGTCGCAGAGCGGATGAAAGGGAGCAAAAGGCAACACCGTTCCCGACGGCGCTGGGCGTCGCAGGGGGGACTGAGCTAATGGGAGGATGGAGACATCGAGGAGGGATGTGTTCAGGGGCAACCTAATGGGTTTTCCCTCCTCCTCACTGGTGAGCGGCTGGAAAGAAGTGAAGGAGAGATGCCAGCACTGTGACATTTTGAAGGACTCATAGGCAACATCACCCACGTAGGCACAAGGCTTTGCAAACTCAGGAGACAGCGCGTCAGCTGGAACCGGGGCTGCTGCTCAGCACCAAACTGAAAGGATGCACTAACATTTTCAGTGGCCTTCAAATCTTCGCTTAAAATAAGCCTGTGCTTGGCTGCCGTTGTCAGCTGCGCACCCCGTTCAGCTTGGCCGGCAGAGACACCTCTCCCCTGCAGCCTGGCCGGCAGCCCAATGGTGGGTTCTCCTCCTGCTGCAATGGTCTGGTGTGCTGCTCAAAAGCAAATTTGGGACCATCCTGGAGTACTGCGTCCAGCTCTGGAGTCCTCAGCACAGGAAGGACATGGACCTGTTGGAACGGGTCCAGAGGAGGCCACAAAGATGCTCAGAGGGCTGGAGCCCCTCTGCTGTGAGGACAGGCTGAGAGAGTTGCGGGGGTTCAGCCTGGAGAAGAGAAGGCTCCGGGGAGACCTTAGAGCCCCTTCCAGTCCCTAAAGGGGGCCTACAGGAAGGACGGGGAGGGACTCTTTATCAGGGAATGTAGTGATAGAACGAGGGGTAATGGTTTTAAACTGAGAGAGGGGAGATTTAGATGAGATACCAGGAAGAAAGTCTTTGCTGTGAGGGTGTTGAGCCCCTGGCCCAGGTTGCCCAGAGAAGCTGTGGCTGCCCCATCCCTGGAGGGGTTCAAGGCCAGGTTGGATGGGGTTTGGAGCAACCTGGGCTGGTGGGAGGTGTCCCTGCCCAGGGCAGGGCGTGGAACTAGATGATCTTTAAGGTCCCTTCCAACCCAGATCATTCTGTGACAAGGGGCAATCCACACGCTTTAGAAAATCCCCCCCGATTTCCCGTGCTGGGGCTGCTGCCCTGCCGTGGGGCTCCACAGGCACATCCAGTTATGGTAAAACATGATGTGCCTGTTTTTAGGTTGGGCTAAAGCCCAGGGGAAATAGCTTAGCTTCATACTCACTGAACAATGCTATGGAAAATGGAAACAGCTTTTTAAAGAAATCTTCTTGTGTTTTCCGTCTTTGTTCTGCTGCTCTGCGGGGGGCTCCGGGGAGGAGGCCAGGGCGGAGGGGGGAAGGATGCGTTTCAGCCTCGATGGTCAGTTTGGCGCTGCGTTTGCAATCAGGTTCACTCCTTTGGGCTGATTGTACATTACGACAGTCGGCTGGTGCTGCAGCACCGCAGGATGAGCACCACTTTAAATGCTGCTCAGAAAGAAAGAAAAAAACATCCTTCAGTAAAGGAATTACTTGCAAGCAGTAAGGGGCAACCGGGCCCGTCGGTATCTTTTGTGTGGATGAAATTCTCCCCTGGAAACGTTATTAGAATATCACAATTTAAAGGGCTTGGGAAATCAAACTATTTGCGGGCAATTCTGGGAGCAGACAGACGCTTTTGTCAGAAGCTTGACTCCTGGACAGTTTAAAATCTGTTGGTTACGCATTCCTGCCCCCGGCTGGAGGTCCAAGTGCTGGCAGGGACCCGGAGAAGCGGAGAGGATGGGGGGCGGCCGGGCTTTGGGCTTGCTCACAGCGCCAGGCTAACGGCGGGGTGGGGACACGCTTGGAAACAAAATGCCAGTTCATCAAAACTGAAATATTTCATTAAAATATTGTGGGGTTGGGAAGCTTCTGCCAGCGGGCTCCCACCTGCATCTCACAACCTGTTTAAGGAAAAATTTAATGCCATGCAAGCCGATGTCCCTGCCCGGGGCTCCGGAGGGACGGCTCCTCGGGTGTCCCAGTGCCCTCCCACGCACCCAGCACCAGCACTGGAGCTGAGGGGTGGTCTGGGAGCCCAACACCTCCAGGACCGAGGATGTGCTGAAGGGTATTCTTTCTGCTGGCCCCTTCAGAAAGGGCTGATTTTAGCCTGGCACCCATGGCAAGACGCTCCTTTCGCGCTTGCACCATTTCTCTGTATTACCTTCCATCCAGGAGCTACCCCAGGAGCTCTGCGCTATTCCCAAATCCAGGACTGCTCTTTTTTCCTACAGCTCATGCCAGAAATGCCTCTTCAGGTGCTCTTCTGACTCCTGTTTCCCAACCCTGCAATTCCTTGGGTAGCCGTCGTTGCTGTTGAAGGCTGGTGCACAGCCCAGCAGAATTTCTGCGTGGAGCTCGTCTGCCTCGCCGTGAGTCACGCTGCAGGGATGGCACGTCACGGAACAGCACGGCACGGCACGGCACGGCACAGAACAGCACAGCACGGCATGGCACGGCATGGCACAGCCCTCCTGCCGGGCAGCTGCCTGTGCACCTGGAGGAATTCACCAAAATTAGAGTCTGCCACCTCCTCAGGGGTTCAAGCATGTGCAGCAATTATCTCCTAAACCACCCATCCCACCTTCCACTTAAAATACCCAGAGGCACTGGTTCGCAGTGAGGGCTAATGAGTGGATTATTGCAGCATTTTAAAAGTCAGCTGTTTTGTAAATTGGGATTATCCAGCGGAACCAAGAAGGCTTTTTCAAAAAGGAAAAGCCCCTCACCCCCTCCTCCATCTCTTAGCAGTCTCCCTAATAGCTAGCACAGCCATGTTTAAGGCCCCATTTTTCAAATTCTCGTATCTCGAAGACATCGCTCTCAATTAACGTCAAGCCTCTCCCTCGTGCTCCAGCTCTCCAGTGCCAAGGAGCTGCGCGTCCCGAGTCACAGCGGAGGGCAGAGCCGGGCTCTCCGTGCTCTCCTTGCAGAAAGGGCTGGGTAGGAGCAGAGTCCGGGCTCCAAGGGGAGCACCGGGCATCTATTTCTCCCCAGCACGGGCGCTGCAGCCCCGCAGCCTGGGCTGGCCCTGTCTCTGTGCCCTTCCTCTCCGTGGTGGTCCCAATTCAGCAAAACGCTGGAAACAGGAGCATGGATGGAGCCCCGGATGGATGCCTCCCCATCTGTACATCCCCTTTTCCCTGTCCCCATCTCCCACAGGAAATATAGCAAATCCAGGCATTTCCAAATGGCTAGGAATCCTTGTGTGCAGCCCTGTTTTCCTTGCGCCCAGAGAAGGCAGACTTGGTAAATATTTTGAGGCTTATTAAAAAAAAAAAAAAAACAAGCTCAGTTTTGTTTTCATCAATGCTACCTGTGGGATTTTTCAACCAAAATAACATTCTGAAAATTAATTTTTTTTTATATTTCTTTCTCTTTTCAATGCAACCTGTGAAACAGAAGAACACCACCATCCCTAAAATACTGGCAGGATCTGGGGGGGAGGGGGGTTCTGCCTATTCTGTTTTTCCAGAGCGAGGGTGCAGGAGGCGCAAGGAGAAGAGCTGAAGAACTGGCAAGAAGAGAGCAGAAGAGCGACCTCGCTGTCGGAAAAGTGGAGTCGACTACAGTTCAGCCTTGAAGGACCTTAAAATTTTGGGCAAGCAGGTTGCTGTTACGCAGGAATAATATTAAAAGGCAAGACGGGTTCGAATAGCTGACACTTCTTAGCCAATTACTATTAAACTGCGCGTTGGCACCGGTGATGGGTGAGCTGATGGAAACACGCTGGTCTGGTCGGTACCTCCCGGCTGTGCCAAGTAACCGGAGCCCCGCAGCCCTTCCCGCGGCAAACCTCCTCGACAAGCTCCAGCGAAAAGAAATGATTATTTTCCTCCCTAAATTCTCGCGACTGTAATTTTCTTTGCCTGCTGTCCAAAGCGGTTCCCGCGTGGTGTTAACGTGATGGACGGCAGCTGTATTTCACCCGACTCGCCTTGTTTGCGAGGGCCCGGGGTTTGTCAGGTCCGGCGTCCGGCTTTGAAATACAATCCCGGGGAACCAAACTAGGAAAGCTTACAGTTGTTTCCCGTTCCTTTTCTCACCCAAATATGTACAATCTCATCAACATTACGCTGCAGCTGGTTGAGAAATTTCCAAGAGCGCCTTGTTTTGTTTTGGTTTGTGTCAGAAAATGTTGAGCTGTCAAAACCCAGGATTTGTGTTGAAATGTAATCGTTTTGACGAAACTGTCATCGGGGGAAGTCTCTCAGCTCCGGGACGGAAAGCCTGATCAAAACCAGACAGATTGAGGGAGACAACTCGACCCTGAGACAGCTCGCAGGACGGCACGGAGATGCAGGCATGGGGTGGCCGGTGATGCTGCAGCCTGGGGACCGGGGGTGTCCCCAGGAGGGGGCAGGGCACTCCTCCCCTCCTGCTCCTCTGCCTTCCCTTTGCATGAATGTCGTGGGGGATAGCCTGAAACCACAGTGCACCGCAAAACTGAGCCCCCCCGGGTGTCACAGCGGACCCGCCGAGAGCAATTGAAGGTTTCTCTTAACTGTCCTGTTTCCAGGGAGCCTTGGCTGTCTCTCTTGACCTAAAATGTTGTTAGACCTAATGGTGTTAGACCAAAAATGTTACTCGGGAAGGAAAACTGCCTTCCCCTCCACCGGGATTTTTAAGGCAGGGCCTGGGTGAGTCTTGCTCAGCTCCTTCTCCAGCTGGCTCCATCCACAGCCCCTTGGGGACCCCCCTAGTGGGGAGAGCTAAGGATGGGGCACCGGTGCTTTGCTCCACACCAGCGCCAGGACAGATACTGCTGGGGCTTTGCCACGTTGCACTGGTCTGCTGCTCTTTCCGGAAATGAATCGCAAAATATTTTATAAGCAATAATGTTTGCTCTTCACACTAGCACCTGCGTAAACAGAAGAGAAGTGAGTGCATCCTCTGTTATCCGCTGCCAAAGCATCCAGAGCCCGGGAAGGACAGAGGCGAACGCCAAGCACCAGCTGCTTGTAGCCCAAGTTGAGGAGGGATGTTAGCCCCTTGTCCCTGCTCCCTCAGCACAGGAATACCAGGGATGCCTTGGGGGGGATGCTGCACAGGTTGGCGTTTCAGGATCACTCTGCTCCAGTCCTGGGAAGCTCTCACCTCTGGAGGATTCTCAGAGCAAATCTCTCAGACAACATCTCTGTGCCCCCACCATTCCCTCTGGGAAAGGAAAGATGCCCATTAAACTGCTCTACAATTTGAGAGATGGGGCAGAAAAGGAGTAACGTGAATAACCTATTTGTCCTTGCACGTCTTTGGTTTCCTTGTGCCAGACCCAGGCTCACCTGCAGCCCACCTCAGCTGCTCCGTCCCATGGAGCTGAGAGGGTGCACAGTGAGGAACACGTTTTATCTAATACTTAGGAACAGCTTTGCTCTCGCAAACACTCCCAAAAGAAACATAAATGGAAGTAAATTCCAATCCAAACCAAAATATTCTCACCTTTGAAATTCCTGCTGACCTGGTGAAATTACTGCTGGCCGTCTCCTGGTGGATGGAGACTGCAGATCTCCTTCAGCACTGCCCACACCTCTGTCTGCCCAAGTCCCGTTCCCAGGTGGGACACCAGGACAGCAGATCTCCATCCAGCCACATGGGCATCTCTCTGGACATCACGTATCTGCTCTTCCCTTGTGATTGTCAGTGCCATCCTTTTACCTCTCCTTCTGCAGCCTTGCTCAGGGTGATGCCAGCAGTCACTCTCTGACGGCAGGGACAACCACGAGCCAGCGTGAAGGGTGAATATCCATGGAGAGGTGTTGGTTCAGCTCAGCACACGCTGGATCCTCCCCACAGCAGCAGGACCCACCAGCTGGGCTATCAAGATGATGAGGGGACTGGAATACCTCTCTTATGAAGAAAGGCTGAGGGACTTGGGTCTTTTAGTCTGAAAAAAAGACAACTGAGCGGGGATCTTATCAATGCTTGTAAATACTTAAAGGGTGGGTGTCAGGAGGATGGGGCCAGGCTCTTTTCAGTGGTGCCCAGCGACAGGACAAGAGGTAACGGGCACAAACTTGACCATAGGAAGTTCCACCTAAACATGAGGAGGAACTTCTTTCCTTTGAGGGTGGCAGAGCCCTGGCACAGGCTGCCCAGAGAGGTGGTGGAGTCTCCGTCTCTGGAGACATTCCAAACCCGCCTGGACACATTCCTGTGCCCCCTGCTCTGGGTGACCCTGCTCTGGCAGGGGGTTGGAGCAGATGATCTCCAGAGGCCTCTTCCAACCCTACCATTCTGTGATTCTGTGTTTCTGTGATTGTGTATTCCGGTGCACGACACCCCGTCTGAGAGATCTGCCAGACAAGGACATTAGCAATGAAAGAGGCAATTGGCTTTACATTCTCTCTGTCTCAGTTTCACCATCTGTAACCTGGGGTTAATGATGTCTACTTCAGGAAAGTGCTTTAAGATCTTTGGATGAAAAAATGTGTGCAAATGCAAATTATTCTCCTTATGACACGAGGAGGTTTATGGCCTGCACGGCTCTTAATAATGCATTAATTATGCTTACAGTATTAAAAGTGTTCTGTGATTAAGCAAATAATTACAGAAATAGATGAGTAAATGGGGCGCTGGGTGCAATGCCGGTTACTGAGCTTACCCCGCTCTACACATTACGAGACTGTTTTCAGTTGCTCACGGCTTTGCCAAACTTTAATTGTTTGAGATGAAATTTTCCATGCCGGTGTCTGCCTCGAGCTAAATCGTTCTGGGGAGTTTCAGCCAAAATGGTTAATCTGTTCCCGAGAATGAAGCTCGTGCAAAAAAAAATATGCTGAATTCTGGCAAGCGTTTCTCTACGAAGCTCTCGTTCTTCATTGGGTCTCCTTACAGCAGAGGCTGCAAAACTGGGAGGGCGTCTTTGTGCCTGGGATGTGCCCTTCATGTTCTCCTGCCTGGAAAACACCACCCAGCTTGGCCACGTGCTGAGCCTCGAGCAATGACAGCTTGCACTTGGCCCATCAAAATTTGCTGTACCTTTGCCATTAAAATGCCGTATCCTGATCCGGATGGATGTTGCGAAGCAGGAAAAGGAAGGAGAGGCTTGGGATTCAGGTACTCAAGCCTTCCTTTGGGGACCGGTTGGACCCTGCCGCAGGATGGATAGGTGATGCTGGCTGGTCTTCCCTTCCATGATTTTCACTGGTGCACATAACATCTCAAGTGCTCCTTATTTCTTAGAAATTCAAATCTGAGATCACGGGAGCTGATTTCAGAAGTGCTAAACATCCGTGGCTCCAAAGGAAGCCGTCAGGAGCTCTGCTTTGAACGTAGAGAGCAGTATATAAAAGGCCAAGTACCATCAAAAAAATCTGCTGCCTCAAATTGGGCACTCAAAATTGCCGATTCTTTTAATCTTGTGATATCCGTGCTTCAGCTCTCGGTAAGTGAGTGGGAGAGCTGGCAGGCAGTCCCGTCGGTTGTGACAATAATCACACTTCACAGAAGTGACGGCAGTGGTAGGGCAGGAACAGGCAGCCGAGGAAAGCCCAGGGAGGAGTCACTAACCACAGCTTCGGAGCAGGTTTAGGTTTTGCTGTTGCTTTGCCCCCGTGCCGTAAATACATCCACCCATGAGCACTGAGAAGCCAAAGTGGGAAATAGCAGCTTGCCAGTGGAGCTGCGTGTGTACTCTGCCCTGAACAAGGGCATAAACCCCCACACGCCTTCGTGATCCTGTTATTACAGCTTGGGACTTCCTATACACCTGCAAGGAGCCTTCTCTTCCTGGTCTCTTCAGCCTGGAGAAGAGAAGGCTCTGGGGAGACCTTAGAGCCCCTGCCAGTCCCTAAAGGGGGCCTACAGGAGAGATGGGGAGGGACTCTTTATCAGGGAGTGGAGTGATAGGACGAGGGGCAATGATTTTAAACTGAGAGAGGGGAGATTTAGATGAGATATCAGGAAGAAAGTCTTTGGTGTGAGGGTGTTGAGCCCCTGGCCCAGGTTGCCCAGAGAAGCTGTGGCTGCCCCATCCCTGGAGGGGTTCAAGGCCAGGTTGGATGGGACTTGGAGCAACCTGGTCTGGTGGGAGGTGTCCCTGCCCAGGGCAGGGGGTGGCACTGGATGGGCTTTAAGGTCCCTTCCAACCCAAACCGTTCTATGATTCTATAAGGAGGGTGGGGAGGAGAGGATCTTACATAAAAGACAATGTCAGTCCATTTTTTCCTAACTTTTGAGTCCTTGCCACCATAACGATACGCCTGCGGTGTTGCTCATGTGCGAGAAGTGCTACATAATTTACCTTGCCGAGGCATGGCATGCATTCGGTGCTCTCCCTGGCGCGCTTATCTCCGGCTTGTCCTGCTGTCGAAGGACACTTCGACGCTTGCTTTCCGTGGTATTTAATGGTCAGAAACTCCTGTGTACATAACGGCATTTCTCGTGCCCTGCCACTGAAAGCGTTATCAGTTTCGGCAGCTCTCCATGCCAGGAAGCTGTCAGCACGGTTGTAATCACTGTGTTCATGAAACATCCTCCGAGGCAACCGCCTACATTTTAACTCATCCTTTTTTTTTTTTTTCCTTTTCTTCCCAGCAGTATTTTCTTTTTGACCAGAAAGTCATGTTTTAGACGAAAATACAGCAACTGCATTATCTGTCTCTCCAACAGTTCGGTTCTCTCCTCTCTCCAGGTGGCTCCGTCCTCTCTGCTGTGTCACAACAGAGTACGAACGCCGAGCTAATGTTTAATGTTTGTCACACACACGCTCTGGGAATTGTTTTTGACACTGTTTATGACATGACATCCTGCATGTAACACACATTCGTTACCTGTGGTCTTGCTGTCTCGCTGGAAACAACCACCCCGAGCAGCAAATGAGGGGACATGGTTGATGATGTCCAGCTGGGGACACGGGCAGGAGGCTCCCACCCGTCCTCCCCTCCAGCCACCTCCCGAGGATGCTGCGAGGGATGGCTGGTACCTTCTGTGTTCCCCCAGGTCTGCTTTGCTCACACCTGGAAAAACCAGACACCCGGCGCTTTGGAAACGGATAATCCAACTCGATCAAGTAATGCTGCGCTTCCAGCTAGCGGACTTGCAACTTCTACTGGAATAATTCCACCCCACCCTGGCAATGTTTTGCCTTTTTTTTTTCAGTATGTCTTTTGCTCAAATGCCTATTTTAAAGAAACAAAATAATAATTACAACTCATTAATACAGCATAAGTTTCTGCCAGCACGTGGGGTGCTGTATTTGCAGGTAGGAAATCATGGTTCATAGCTGACTCCATGAATATGGCCCTTATACTTCACATACGAGGTATCTACAAGTGCAGTTGGGACTTCTTAGTCATTATCTAATTTCTTGAGCTTGTTCTGATGCTTTATGTTGTTCTATTTCAACCAGCTTGCAAATTAGTCCCTTTAGTGATATCTGTGACTTGCCTCCCTTTGTGTGCCTGCCACTATTTTGGCCACCAAAGAGAATACTTTTCCTACAAAGCGGGAATTTGGAGCAATTTGGGATTAACTGACTGGTTCTGGAGAGCATTTCTGGTCACATGTATTGCAGCAGCGATCTGCAAAGTTCATCTCCCACCAAAAATTCCAGTTAACCACCCCCCCACCACCACCCAAAGTACTGATAGGAATATTTGTGGAACACAAAGCAAAGTAAAAGCCTCCTAAGTGCTTTCAGGGGGCCTGATCCAACGCCCAAGGAAGTCAGGGAGAGTCTTTCTTTTGACTTCAAATGAATTCGGTCAGCTCCAGCAAGAATTTGAGAGTTTTATTCATTAAATATTTTTTGAAGGATTCTCCCAGCTTTAGCCAGGCACAAATGGCTTCAGCATCTGCAATGATCAAGTCAGCAATTATATTTCTTTTTAACCATTCAGGTCAGCCATTGAAATACCAATTGAGAATATTTTTGCGAGGGTTTTATACTCACACCAAGCTAGCAGTCAAGCTGGCACTTCTCCTTTCATCTTAACCCCCCTATTACCTCAATATAGTGTGTCCATCAGTTTGCTTTTATTTATTTTTTCCAGGCTATTTTAGACAATCTGCCGAAGAAATCTCACTCAGCAATGAGTGTTGACCTTGAGCCGCTCTTTTTCTTTCTCTCTCCTTTATTTAAGAATGTGCAATGAATTAAGACATCACTTATATCCGCACTCTTTGCAGGCAACAACGGCTCTCCAATCGAGCATGAATGGCAGGTCTGCGGGCAGCACTGTCCTGGAAATGTGATATTATGGAAACGAGAGGTGACCTGCTTACAGACAAAACAATGTGACGGGAAGAATCCTGCCTCCAAAATGGGACACGACTGCCACCTCCCCGAGGGGCCGCGCCGCTCGCTTCTCATCGGGGGCCCTTGACAGGTGGAGAGGGAGGACACGGGAGCACAGAGGTCTCAGCAGAAGTGACGGTGCCAGCATCCCACCGAGCCATGCGGGGACTCGGAGATGATCACGGGACTGGAGCATCTCTCTGATGAGGAACGGCTGAGAGACCTGGGTCCATTTAGCCTGGAGAAGAGAAGACTGAGGGGGGAGCTCATCAATGCTTATCAATATCTAAAGGGTGGGTGTCAGGAGGATGGGGCCAGGCTCTTTTCAGTGGTGCCCAGCGACAGGACAAGGGGTAATGGGCACAAATTGGTACACAGGAAATTCCATCTCAATATAAAGAAAAAATTATTTGAGGGTGGCAGAGCCCTGGCACAGGCTGCCCAGAGAGGTGGTGGAGTCTCCGTCTCTGGAGATACTCAAAACCCGCCTGGATGCGTTCGTGTGCCACCTGCTCTGGCAGGGGGTTGGACTAGATGATCTCCAGAGGTCCCTTCCAACCCTGCCATTCTGTGATTCTGTGACCAGAGCCAGGGCTGCCCTGCACCCCAGGGCATTGCCGGGAGGTACCGAGCAGCCTCCACGCTGCAGGGCACAGCAGCATCGTCCTGCCAGGGCTGCAGTGCCTACATTTGGGGACAGCCATCAGGGTGGGTGCAGATCACTCTGCCTTTGCTTGGCCAGGCTAACCCCAGCTTGCCCCCTGCTTTCCCCCCCTTCCTGCCTTTCCCTGCCTCCCTCCCAAGGTGACAGCCAGCAAGCTGCCGGTGACCATAAGCTGTGAAACCTTTAATTACCTCGAAAACCTTCTTCTCATGTAATTAAAACCCAGGTGGAGAGGTGCAACTTCATCACGATGCTCCGTCCCAGACAGCAACTGAGCCACAGCAGACAGTGCGGTGGGACAGCTGTGTAGGACCTCGCCATCGCCGGCACGTCCCACACCGTTAACAACCAGGAGTTACCGGGAAGAGCTCGGGAATGAGCCTGGGATCGTGGGAAGCTGCTCAGCCACAACACAGACCCCACGAGCCTCGCTGGCCACCCTGGCGCCATGCTGCAAGCCACTGCCGTGGCACGTCGCAGCCCTGCGCCGAAGGGAGGGGAGATTTGTGTTTAATCACATTTGGAGGAGAGAGGAAGGGAAATTCCTCAAATCTCTTGCTTTTTTCAAACCTTTCTATACCCAAGTCTCAGAGGTAACAAGGAATTAGTACAAAACCATACCAAACAATAATAACCGCATTCAATGTGCTTAGAAACTCATGGGAACTTGAGAAACAAAAGGAATCCATGGTATTACACTCAGAAAGGCTCGTGCTGTCAGAGGCTTTGCTGCATTTCTTCTCTCTCCTTCCAGTACTTGGCGTTAGGGGCTGCGCAGGGCCAGGGCTGAGGAGCAGAGGGGAGGGAAGAAATGCATCCCCGGGGATCCAGCCCGCAGTTTGCCGCAGCCCCGTCCCAGCCCCGGTGGAGCCCGGCAGCCCAGATGTGATCAATAAAGTGCATAGCTGCCGACCCGGCTATCGGATCGCCCGGCTTTGATTTAAGGAGTTTCCCCACCACCAGGGACAGAACACTTGGGATGTTTGCATGGAAACAGGATCTGTGTTTAAGTCATTAGGCCAAATTCGCTGCAGGTGGAGGCGGAGGCAGCCCCACGGATGGGGCTGGGGTTGTGCCCACACGGGTGCTGTGTCTGCTCCATCCCGGGATCCCGCACCCCGAGGCAGAACCCTCCAGGGCTCCCTCCCTGCCTCCAGACCAGGCAGGGCTCTCTGGCTCTGCTCCGTCTCACTCCAGCCTTAGGAGATGTCCACACTTTAGGCTGTTCAGTGGAGGTGACCGGTTGTGGTGTCCCCACACCCCTCCATCCCGGGCCACCACCTATTGCCTATGCCTTCCATACTTAATCATCGCCCTACCCAACAGCTAAGCGGTGTCACCCTCTTCTTCTTCCCCTCTTCACTCGTGACATGAAAATTGCAAGAAAACCTTGGTGTAACTCAAACCAAACCCTGCCGGGAGAAGCTACCATTGCCCAAGGCTGGAAGAGGCTTAACAGCGCGCACCCGATGCATTTGCTGGCTGCATCAATGAGCTGATGCTCCACCAAGTGCCCCGCTCCCCGGGGTTTGCTGGAGGGGTTTTAGCACCTCCGATGCCATGTGTGGGGCTGGAAATGGCGCGGGGGCCACGGCACGTGGCTGCGGCTCCCATCACTCCCCAAACCCTCACGCCTTTTCATCTGCCTCTGTCCTCCACCACCGCCATCCCATCTTCCGAGTGGCCTTGAGCCTTCAAAGGGAGTGGGGGGATCTGGGGGAGAAAAATCCACAGAGATTACTTTTAAAAAATTTAAACAAAAATATCTGGTCTTAGCTGATGTTAAAACCGGAGCATTTCATTAAAAGGCTGCAGGGCTTTTAAAGACAAACTATAAGCAGAGCCATGAATAATGCAGTTTCCATTCAGAACATGAAGATTTTAGCGCATCCATAATACATGGGGTCAACCTGGGAAGACGCTGCTAATGCACAGAAAAGCAGGAGGCGGCGGCCTCGGCTCTCCTCCGAAAGGAAAACAAACGGAGAAGTTTTAGGAGCTCTCCCACTGGCTGGACGCTCTGGGGTATGGCTAGACTCCGAGGGATTTTTAAATCCTTTTTACTGGTGTCTTTCTCAACTAAAATAAACTTGGTAATCTCATTATGAGATTGGGGGCTGCTCCAAGAGTGCTGGATATGGCCCATATAACTCTGTAAATAACTGTCATTAAAGCTGGCTCCGCACTCTTAAGGCTATTAGCCGTCGGGGCAGAGGCAACTCTGGATGTCCTGGTTTTGCTGCGTGACCCGACGGCACGTCAAAGCCCTATTTGCAGGGGAAAACCACGCAGGGCTCAGTTTGGATGGTGAACACCAGCTTGGCTCGTCCGTGTGAGGAGTTGGTGGCATCTCTGTGGGCGCTGCGGCTGCCGGGTGGGATGCGTTTCACAGGATGGGTGAGACCCTCGTGCATGGCGTAGGATGGAGGGATTTAAGCGAGGCTTCCCAGTCTCCGGCACCGAACTCGCCCCGAGTCTCTCCAGCCGCTGCAGCGAGCGCTGGATGGGGCCCTGCGCGAGAGCTTAATGTGTCTGTGTTGTGGGAAAGGAGCCAAGGTATAAACATCACACTCAGGAAAACACAATCTCTGCAGTAAGGAAAATTGATTCTCCTAACAGTTTTATTCACATAATGTTTGGTGGCTTTACCAGAGTTCCCAAGTTATCTCCCTCCTCCGCTATTTAACGCTGCAGAGAGCATGTTCTCCAAATATCTTATCTCTTTAATAGCCCTTCCTTTTTAGAGTGTATATATCACTGGAATCTTCTGTGGCTTCGGTTACCTTAAACACGGGTTGCTGTTAAAAAATGTTATCCTTTCAGAAAAAAAGGCCGTGTAGAAGTTACTCACGCCCATAAAATGAAACTAGAGGAAGAAAGGGTTTTCAGTGGCTTTTGTGGGACTAATGGGGAACAATCCATCCTCTGGATCAGGGTTTTATAAATCTGTTTTGGCCGAAAACCTGAATTACTATTTGCATATTTTTTCCAACAAAAGAAAGGGAGAAAATCAAGTGAAAAACCCCCATGATTTTGGTTCGGTGCCTATGCAATCTGTCAACAAGGACAAATTCCCCACGCTTAATCCAATTACACAAAAATTCTCTCTGCAGAATTATTTGGGGATGAAACTGGCGAAAAACTCACTGGGGACTTTTTTTTCCCCCCTGTTTTGCATCAAACCACTAGCTGCTACTCCTCCTGCACAGTGTCAGCTGGTGGGGACCCTGCGGTGGCTGGAAATGCAGCCTCAGCACAGACACACGCAGAGGGGATCCTCTCGGGAAACGCCGGAGGAGCCCTGGCACCGCGTGGATAGCTCAGGATGTTTTATGGATTTCCCACCCCCTCGGCATGAAAACCCTCGCTGGGAAGCCGCAATGGGTCTGGGTGCTCAGAGGGGCTTTGGTTCCCTGGGGCTCGGGCGATACAGTGGGACCAGGTAGCTGGTGATGGCCAGAATCCAGCTCTGGCTCCGCACTGTGGGATAACGAGCTGAAACACGCGGATTCTCCTT
The DNA here is from genome assembly GCA_013396915.1 of Stercorarius parasiticus. Taxonomy (NCBI): domain Eukaryota; kingdom Metazoa; phylum Chordata; class Aves; order Charadriiformes; family Stercorariidae; genus Stercorarius; species Stercorarius parasiticus. Next base: position 314,592 of record VWZL01001168.1, read on the forward strand.
TACTCCACAGAGGGGAACAAGAGGATGCTCATCCCAGTCCGGCTGCTCACAGCCAGCAATGGGATGGGGTGGGCTTTGGTCTGCTCTAATCTGAATCTGCGTTTTCTCCCCCAAAGACGCGGGGCTGCTCCCTGTTCCCGTGAAGGCAATCGCTCAGTCTGACACCTCGCTCTGCTCGGAAGAATTTCCTGATGCCGTGCTCATGTTTCCTCTGCCCTGCTGCCTTTCTCACACTTCACCTCTGCAGCTCTGCCTCCATCTGCTTTCCCTCCTTCCTTTCTCCCTCTCGGGCAGGTGGGGAAAACAGAAAGTGCCTGTGGATCGAGAGAAAATTTGCTATGGCAGATATGGAGCTGATTTCATTCCTGGGGTAAATTCGGGAAAGGCTCCAGGGCTGTCCTGGGGAGGAATTTGGCCCGCGGGAAAGCGGAGGCATGGGGAATACATTAGGAGGGTCACCCCACTGGCTACAAACAGGCTTCGTATCGTTACCAAATGTTTGTTAATCCAAAAATAGAATTTAAGAAATGTAGCAACTTTGCAAGAGGAATTCAGACAATCCAGGAAATCCAAAGGTAGCCCTGTGACCCCGAGAAAGTCCCAAGGTAGCCCGCGAGCCCCGAGTACAGGGGGCGTGAATCAGACTGATCCAGCAACTTCAAGGAATGGAAAGGCGGGACTGTTCATATATCACTCGCTCCAGGGAAAGCGGAGGGGCAAAAGCCAGGAATAAATATCAAGTTGCCTCGAGAGCCTGACATTTTTGGTAGGAACACAATAGCAGAAGCGGCTGCTGTGATTAGTTCCGTGCTGGCGAGCTGGGGCAGGCGAGGAGGAGAGGACCTTGCCACTTTGGGGTCTGGTGGACCCTTCTCTTGCCCCTGAGCAAGTCCCCTCACCCTTTGGTGAGTGCAGCAACCCTGTCCCCCTTTCTGGAGCCTCAAGGCACAGCCACTGCCGCCTGTAATCACACCAAGACGTCACCTGAAGGGTACGCTGCAACCCACACGTGGTCCTCGTGTGCGCTGGTACAGACCACGGCTGGCTGGGAAGCGTCTGTGATGCTAAATGACTCCAGACAGGAACACGTTGCATTGCATGAGCTCTGGGGACCTTATTTCTTGTTGAAAAGGGGTTTTCTTAAACCTGCCAGGGCTTGGGCTACTGGGGAGGGCTCTTGGCTCTGCAGCCTGGCTGGCACCAGGGTCCCTGCGGCCCATGTTGGACCCCGTGCGGGGTTTGCCCCGGTTCACAGGCGCTGCTCACGGCATCACCAGCGCACGTGTGATACAGCCTTCATGCGGACAAGGTATTTGTGCTCTAAAAGCAAAGATGAAAGCCGCTGTCTGTGGAAAGGAGAAACCACGCTCTCTGAGGGAGGAGAGAGCCAGGAGAACAGCTCTGCTGGGCACTGAGAAGGGCAGTGGTCTGGGCTCCAAAGTTTCCCACCACCTTTGTTCAGACATCTCCCTGCCTTATGGTTCACATCAGCAATTATTTTTTCCCCTGATGCCACAGCTGGAACTGGACCAAGGCAGGTCCTGGGGACCCTCCGAAGACCAAAAGGCAGAAGCATCGACAGCAGCACCAAGATAAGGGCAATCTCAGGATGGGGAGCCAGCAGAAGACCAGGTCAACGTGGCTGTGCTCATCTGCCATCAAGAAAACCAATTTCCCACCGCACAGAAGGCTGGCACCGAGCACTGTGACAGGGACTGCTGGCACTGAGGCCAGAGAGAGACTTTTGATGGTGTCCTGAGGTTACTGCTGTTCAAATGACAGGGTAAGAAGACATGGTGGGCCCAACTGGATTACTTGGTCATTTCTACCCTATCAGAAAACCAGCACTGGACATTGGCTCGTGGCCGTAACCTGACCTGGGAGCCCATCTAATGGGCGTGCATTGGTCTGTCCAGCCAGGAGGAGCACCGGCTCCAGGAGCAGCACTTGGACTGTCAATCCCCGGCAAATATACAGGCTTAAGTTAGATTTGGGATTTCACCCCCTTACTGGGATGGGGCAGGCACAGCTGCAACGAGAACGGTCACAGCCAGGGCTTTTCCCGTGATCTGCGGGATTTAAACCTGGGGAGCTGCTTCGAGGTGGGATGCCCATGGCAGAGGTCTTGGGGGGTCAGCAGCCAGTGTTGCCCTTGTAGCCACGGGTTGATGGAGAACGCCCATCATATGAGTCCTGGACACCAGGGAGCTGCATATCAGCGAGGCCCCTGAGGTTATTTTCAGTGGAAAATGCCAAGCATCTAAATTTAGCACTTTACTGTGGGGGGGGAGAATGGAAAAAAAAACCTCAAAAAACAAAAAACCAACTCGCCCTCATTAAAGCTGAGCATCTGCACAGTATACTGAAAGCAGAACAAATGCGAATGAAAATCTCCCCCACCACAAGGGCAGGGCCTGGCTCGTCGCTGCTTATTTTAGACGGGAGCTGTGCTTTGGCAGACGTGCCAGCTCCCAGCCCCGCAGCACTGGCGAGGGGAGGGAGCACAGAGATGCTGGGCCTCGGCATGCACGGGGGCTGCCCCTGCTGCCCGCAGGGACCCTGCCATGGGAACCGGTGGTCCCCAGGGGCTGGCAGGACAGCGGATGCTGCCTGGATGTGGGGACGGTTGACAGCGAGCAAGGCCACCCCCCAGGCAGCCCGGCTCTTCCCACTTCCCTGTACAACCCCATGCGTGATCACCATCGCACACATATTCCCCGTCTGACTCTCTCTCCCGTACGTGCAAGAGCAAAGCTCACTGCACATGAACCCCACCAGCTAGAAAGTCAAACCAGACCCTCTTGCCTCCCCCCCTCGCCTCTCCCGCCCCCGGGAAAATCCACAGAAGTGGCCGAAATGAATAAAGGGGGAGTGAATGTGTAACAATTTGGAGAAGAATTACTCCGCGAGACTAAAATATCACTGGCACCCTAGTGGCTTTAATGCATTCTGCCTCTTGGCCCTGAATAAATAACAATGGAAAAGCAACCCCAGAGAAATATCAACCAGACAAAGTACATCGGCAGACCAGAGCGGGAGCTGGGGAATGTAGGGAAAACACTGAGAACACAAAAGCCACGCTGGATGCTGAAAGGACAACCCATGGGTAGGTTGGGCGGGTTATAAACTCTGGATTTTCATATTTTTTTTCTTGTTTTCCCTGACACCCAATGGCCAGAAGCTTCATGGTTGCTGTTCTCCTAGTATTAATTGCACAGCAGGTAAGTATTGTTTTAGAGGCATGGGCCACAACTTATAAACAGATATTGTAGAAATTAGGGTTGGCCAAAATATGTCCATGAGCAGTTTATGAGAGGTGAAAAAATCCAGATTTAAAAAAAAAACTGACATGTTCTATCTCTCTTTATGTATATGTGTAATTTTTTCTTTATTTTGAACTCTCTTGACCTGGAAGGAAAACAATTGGACCAGCTTTAGACATTTCATTTTAATATTTTATCTGTGAGAAAGCCTCTGACTTTTCAATATGAATTGATGTTCCTTTTAAAATTACGTTCATCTAAATTTGTCATGGGGTGTTTTGAGGAAAGGCTTGAAAATCTTCCCTTTCTGCCGGGAAGCACTGCAGCTGTGGGGCTACAGGGCGGCATGTCCTGGCAGTGGGACCGTCCCCTGGCAGGGACTTCCAGACTCAGCACCTCCGTGGTTTACCATCGTCCTTCCTCCCTGGCAAACTACTGCTTCGTGCACAAAGAGTCGCTGACGAGGTACAACCTCCCCCCTTCCCCAGCTCGCAGCTGGAAGACCATTCTTGCCTGGCTGTAACGGGAAGGAGCGGCATTGGGAATAGCCACCACTTAACCCTGAGAAGGTGCTTTGCAAACTGCAAAGCATATCGATATCATTACGGTGCAGAAGTACTGGAGTGACCTCTAAGGTCCATCGAGTGATATTCTTTTGGCAAGCTGTACGCCAGGACCTTTCTGTAGAGGTATTTTCTTGGCTCCCACTGTTCTGCTGGAGTCCCCCACAGCTGACTGAGCTCACGGCTTGCAAACCATGTTCAGGCTCAGATATCTTAATGAACAATATATATGCCCTTAGTGTGGCTTGTTGTTTCTTCCCATTTTGTAGGGAAGGCTCTCCCAGATGGAGGGAACCTGCCAAGCATCCTCCTCTCATGCTAACTGGCAAATAAATCCACAAAGTAGATGTGGAAAACTTGCAGAAAGTAAGCGTTCGCAGCAGTCACGCCGCAAGGTGGGAAGGGGTAGGTGGCTGATTGCATGTTGGCATTTCAGTTGCACGGAGGTGTCCTTACCTTGTCCATGCTGTGACCTGACACTGCCATCCAGAGGTGAGGATTGGTCCCCACCAGCTCATCTCTCAATAAAAACCCTCAGTGTCAAGCCTAGGGAGGAACAAGCTCCTCAAAGAACCGTTGCAGACAACTGGGTGTTCTTCGCGTCCTCCATAGATGAACGATCCCCATTAACTGGGAAAAGTGAAAATGCAAATGAACCAACCATCCCTCAGTAAGAGTCAGGGGCTCAGGTGCCTCCATAGCTCTGTTTGCCGTGGCTTCATCTGTCTTGAGAAGGAGCTGGAAGCCACCCAACACACGAAATCTTGTCCTGTCTAGATTTTCCTTATTTTCCACTAAAACACAGTTGAAGAGTGTGGGCATAGATCTTTTCCAGTGACTTTCAAGTGCAGTCTTTGCCCACAGCCAAGTAGAAGATCGGCTGCTCCTCTTCCTTCCCAGCAGCAAGAGCATCAGGTCACCAGAGAAAGCCACCCATGGTCTCTTCCTTGCTCCCACCATTGGAGCCCAGAGATTTCTCTAGGTGGGAACATGGAGGTAGGGTTGTGCTCAAGGCTTCCTGTGGCTGCAGGGCGAAACCTCCCAGCGTGGCTGCCCAGAGAAAGAGGGGAGGTGGCTGCGGGGTTTTCAGCTGAGTGATGCTGGAGAAGTTGAGGTTTCACAGGACAACAACAACTGTAAAACAGGGAAATAGATCTGGGAAACCTGCTGAGTTGCAGCTGGGCTTTCTGACCTGAAGAATTATCAAACACTCTTAATGATTTGTATCAGTTCTGTGCCACCAATTTCCTCCCTGTTCCATTAGTAATAAAAAAGTAATAGCCACTGGGTCTCTGTAATGATCTCCTGATGTGTGATACCAGTGACGGGCAATGCCAGCGACAAATTTAATGAGAACCGGAGACTGCCCTTTGACAGATACCACCCTGTGATGAGATGCAAAAGTGAGGTATGTCAAAGTGCATTACTTCATCTAATAAGTCACATTTTCTTTTGGATATGGTTGTTTCTTGGTTGTTTCTTAGGATTCCCAGTGTAACACAAGGAGCTCTTATTAATCCATTTCAGTGATTCCTCGGGATGAACAAACTCTTTCCGCCTAATTTCAAACCCACTTGAACATTATGGATTTGAAAGTTTGTCTAAAGGATCAAATGTTACGGAGTTCCTGTTCCAGGATAGACTGTGAAAAAGGGCTCAGAGAAAAACATGCTACAGCTAAAATAATTCAGTACATATTATACCACACCCTCTGCTAGCTAAGCTCTAGCAGAAATCCTATCCCCCCCAGCATATAGCAAATGCTATCCATCACATGTTTTTTTTAAAAAAAAAATCCAATTTGTGGAGGAATGGTTTGAAATCTTAGGGAAAGTTATTGTTCCAAAATGTTAGTGATTCAGGCAAACTTCTAAAAACTTTTCAAGATAGTCACAAGCGCTTTTGGTCCCTTCTGATCACCCTACCAAAACCAACAGATTGGACACATATCTGAGACTTTCAAATCTTTGTGGGCAACTGTTAACAAGCAGAATATAGGGAAATTACATTCAGCAGCACTCTGCTGGCACGGACCTGGCATGAGACGAGAACCGATCTGCAGATGAAGGGTTCGAGGCTGAGGCACCCATCCCACGTCCAACCCTGTGATGCTGGGGGTGCTGAGCATCTCAGATAAGAGCCTCCTCTCCTGACGTCCTCTGTGAGCAGTGGAGACATGTGACAACCTCCTGGAGATAATTCTGGTCTAGTGGGCTCAATGTGAGCATCTGATCCCCTGACCTGGGCATGTCTGTTGGACATGTGGATGGGACCCACCTAGCTTGTGCATGTATAAAGGAAAAAAAGAAGAGGAATCCATCCTGCACATGGGAATAGAGTTTGTGCTATCTGGAGTTACATAAAATTCTCCTTTAAGAGAAGATGGAAAACTTCTTAATGGATCAGGAGGCAACTAAATGGGTTAGAAAGCCACCGGTGGAAGCTATGGTATAACAGAATAGACCAAGAGATGCCAGAACAGGCCTGGAAAAGTGTTTCAGGACTTCACATGCAAGATGCTGCTCGTGTGATTGTGGAGTGTGTTTGGTCACCAGGGAGAGGAGGACAATTATAGAGGATGGAAAAGCCAGGAGAAGCACATTTTTTTCTCTTGATCTGTGCTGTAGAAGACAATGAGGGGAAACATTTCCATTTCAAAGGCATTGTGTATAGGAAATCAGAATGTGACCTTAATGGTGAGGGAAGTCTCCAAGGAGGAAATCGGGGAGCAACTGGAGAAAGTGTAGTAAATCACCAAGACTGGATGGTATTTATCCAAGAGTTCAGAAAGAAATAAAGTGTGAACTACTGGGAAGGTAGTGACATGGATACACAATATATTCTGGGGGTGAAGGGAAAGGAATCACAATTACTCCTGTGGACAGAAGTCAAAGATGAAATCAAAATAAGAGTAATATGAGAGTCAGGCACAGATGTTTCCAAAATTCTCCAAAAAAAAAAAAAGAAAAATTAAAGCATAGTTTGGGAAGAGTTTTCCATCACTCCTTGGTCAGCCGTACATCATCTGATGGTATTTTGATCTGACAATATTCTGCTACTTGCAGGGCTTTGCAGTCGCACAGCACTCCCCTGCTTGTTCCTGTAGGCAGTATCCTCAGACAGCTCTTCTCCTGCTACCCAAGACACGAGGACAGTCCCTGCGGCCCTGCGATGCGTCCCCCCCATTCAGGTTGCAAACCCCAAACAGCGGCACAGCTGCCAGGAAGCGTTTTCCCGACGTTAGGCACGAACTCCTCGACAACCGATACCACAAGCCCTATAAACTGAGACACGCTCACAGACACGCCAAAAGCACATTGCAGCATGCTCTGCAGCCCTCAGAAACACAGCCCAGCAGGTATCACGTTGTGCTATCCAGCAGGGTACAATGGAGGGGCCAGATCCGTCACCGACACTCACATCTCAGAATTGGCTGGATGGAAACCGGACCATTACGTGCCCTAATTCCTGCGTAGTGAGTCATTGCAACAGCAGTGACCAAGTGACAAAACCTCCATCGCTCCTACCCCAAGAAGTGCCCCATCTCTACAACTACCTGAAAAGAGGTTGTAGAGAGGTGGGGGACGGTCTCTTCTCCCAAGTAACAGGCGATAGGACAAGAGAAAATGTCCTCAAGTTGCGCCAAGGGAGGATTAGATTGGATATTAGGAGAAATTTTTAGACTGAAACGATTATCAAGCATTGTAACAGGCTGCCCAGGGACGTGGTGGAATCGTCATCCCTGGAAGTATTTAAAAGACGGGTTGGCACAGAGCTTAGCAACATGGTTTAGTGATGGCTTTTGTCAGTGTTAGGTTGATGGTTGGACTCGATGATCTGAAAGGTGCCTTCCAACCTAGACAATTCTATGATTCTATGATGGAAGGAAGAGTGGTTCCCAAAGCGTGGGTCCCCTATCCCTTTTGCTGAGGGTTGGTTGCCTGTAAAATTATACACCGAAACACGACAGCCGGGGGATTGGAGCGCATGCAGCGCCTCTTTCTCCCACTTCTATTCTGGTTCCCATCCAAAGGAATAAAGCCGCCTTGTGCAGGAGGACGACCGCCTCCATTCAGGGCCATAATGGGAGCTGACAGCTCCGGCGGGCAGCCCGCCGCGGGCAGCCGGCGCGGGCATGCAGGCAGCGCTGCTCCTGTCCCCCTGACAACGGCGAGCCCAGGCTCACCCTGCTGCCTGCAAAAGGTTAAACACGAGCCACTTCCCTTCCTTTTATCATCTTTTTTTTTTTTTTTCTTTAATAACATTGTCTCCGTTGTGTCACAGAGGGTGGAAATAATGCAGGTTTGTGCTGAGGAGCCCTCCCAGCGGCGGGAAGACGCGACGAGAACAAGAAACCCCAGAAGTGCTGAAGCCAGAAACACGAAATGCCATGGCAATATCTCAGTCATTATCCCAGCACGGGAGGCAGCCACTGCCAGAGAGGAGCCGGTAACACATGGGAAGGATGTGGCCAGCAAGGTGGGGTGACAGGGAGGGTGCGAAGGCTGGGAGATAACAGCCAGAGATGGGCCCACATCCCTGTCCCACGTTTCTCATTATGGATCCCACGGGAAAGGAGAAAGTGCTTCTTTCCAGGCACAAATGCTGCCTGTGGCTTGTTACCATAAGTGGCAGCCGCAGCAGGGCTGGTGAGGACCAGTGGGCACTTACCTGGAGGGAAATGCTGCTGGGACTCCTTGGTGGTGCAGCCCCCAGGGATCCCGGCAAGGGGTGGGTCCTGTGCCCCTGCCCGGGTACCGAGGGGTGAAGTCCCCTGGGAGCCGCCTGGCGAAGAGCGGGGCTGCTGCGGTGCCATGGCAACGGACCTCCTCTCCATCACACAGATAATTTCTGCGCGGGGAAGCTGTTTGCTGGAGTGGTTTTGAGGGCTTTGAATGCAACTTAGAATTTAAAAAAAGGAGGAAGAGGGTTGACTGCCTGAAAAGGCTGGGCGGGGGGCTGGCGGGGGCGTGCGGCAGGTTGGGGACAAGCAGGAAAGCCCTTTTCACAAATATCCTTTGGTGTGGGAGAAAGGTCCATCCATCCAGTGCCCTGAACATAGCAAGGACTTGTCCTGCCACCCTCGCTGAGCACACTTCAGCTTTCAGATATTCCTGTCATGGTGGGCTTTTTTTGGTGGTTTTTCATTGCAGTTTGGGAGGAAAGAAAGGAAAAAAGACACCATCACCCTCCCCCACTTCTGTATCTTCTGAGGAGAGGAGAGGAGAGNAGAGGAGAGGAGAGGAGAGGAGAGGAGAGGAGAGGAGAGATGGGGCCATAACTTCCAGCTCAGTACCAACTCCCCAGACATGCACCATGAAATCCCATACTCTGCCAGATGCCCAGCCATTGGGGAATGGCTGACCCGCATTTCTAGTCCCTGAGGATATTTCGGTGTGACAGACCCTATGTGTGGCACTGCTCCAGGCACTGGGTCTAGTGGCCTTACACACCACAAAGCACAGACTATCTGCTCTTGCCCTCCAGAGCTGTTTTTATTCTGACCATGTGCAGTTCAGAATAGTGGCTGTCCTGCAGATGCTCTTGGTTTCTTTTTGTTTGTTTGCTTTCCTGGCAACAGTTATCAGGGGGAGGGGACTTCTGTGGTTCAACAAGTGCCCTGGGACCACAAATCCAAACCCTGCAAATCCACGAGTGGAAGAGAAGAAATGCAAGAGATGTGAGAACAAGCCTTTCTTCTCAGTTTGTACATTTTCCAGATGCCAGACCGAGCCCAGTTGACTTCAGTCTACTAGTGGCATTAATTGATGAAATCCCTGCGGGATGCAAGGGAAGGGTCGTTATTTGCCTTTGGTGTGGCTCCACTGGCAGCAGGGAAGGTGTGCCAGGGCGGTGGCACTCCTCTGTCTCTGCTCCTAAGCAGATGCAGCCCCGGGTAACAGCAGTCCGAGCTTCCCAGGCAAATCCGAGAGCACTTAGTCCTCCCCAGGAGAGGCCATCTCACTGAAGGTTAAACTTCATCTCAACAGCTCATTCAGGCTTTTGCTTTGTTGCCAAAACAGCCCACAAGCAGGACTGGGAAAGGGGGAAGTGGTGGGACAGGGACAATTAGAGCCAACTGCGGTGGAGGGATTTTGAGTTGATCTCTTTTTTCCCCTTTTAATAGCGCTGTATTATAAATATCACAAAACCACATGTTATCAGACAGAATGAAACAATTATGCTCAACTTCACAACTATGGGGATATGAGCCTTCGATGGGGCCTTGTGCTCTCTGATGTGGACACCTGCTCTCTAGAAATTTGATGGGTGAGCAGCAACTTGACCAGGATGTGGGCCCCAAGAAAACCCCGTAAGTCAGAGCAAATTTTAGTCATGACCAATTGGGTGCTACTGAAGGAAGAACTCATCCCAGTTGCTGAGTCATTTTAATCACACGGAGCTAATGACCTTCTGGGGTGGGGGAGCGGAGAGCCCGTGCGCGCTCTTGCAGACGGTTCTGATTTCTTCAGAGGACGCAGCGAGCCCGGGTAGGTATAATGGATATCCAGGCAGCTGAGGCTTAACTCTGACTCTCCTGAGCAGAGTCCTGCTAGAAATAATGCCAGTGATTTTTCTGCCCCATTTGCTTTGTGCAGTTGTGGTTTTGTGTTCGTTTACTAACAAAGCCCACTTTGGGTCCCCCCACCCCACCACACGTGCATACTTTCTCTCTCTTCCCTTCCGATGTCAGGAAGATTTTCCTTGAGAAGGGCGGCTCACAGGCATCCCCCCATCCTTGGCCCGTTATTTATAGGGTACCTCTCTGCAGAGCACAATGCTGGAAGGTGAGTGAGTTATTGTTCCGGGTGACATCATGGAGTGGACTTCATAAGGGGGCTCAGCGGATGGTCTCTGAAGACAGCTGCGAAAAAGGCAGCCCTGAAGGATATGATGGAGTGGGTGAGACATAAATTTCTTAGGACAGGCAGTGAAAAAACGTTTACAGCCCTTCTTTCCTGAGTCTGGTTTCAATCAGAGTCCCAGCCGTTTCATTGATGCTTCGCACTAAGCACTCACTCAGACATACGCTTTATGCGCTCAACCTGCCTTATTTATTTTATTTTATTCCCTTTTTTACTGTTTTTAAAATGCGCTGGTACAGGATGGCTTACAGATCCTCAGGCAGCCAGCTCCCATGTAAAGTAGCCAGAGACAAAGGCTATCTGCCTGGATGTGAATCTGGCTTGCAGACGGGAATCAACTAAGAATAATATTGATAACGGTAATGAAGGAATGGGTTTATAAAACCATCACATTGCAGTCTCAGTCTATAACAAACGTGGTATTAACTTTGACATTCATTAAGGCAGCTTGCCATTTCTTCCAGGCTTTAATGGAAAAATCTGTCTGTTTAGAAGTGTTTGTTGCAACTGCAGAGGTTAGGGGAGTGGATAGGTTGCTGATTAGAAAAGCCCTGAGCGCTTGGCTACCCCAAAGGGCATTTTAAGTTCATTCTTGGGCTTCTTGTTACTATTTGTATTTTATCTCATGTCTTGGAGCAACTTCTTTCTAAGTTTGCTGGGTCTGGCCTCGCGTATGCAGCAAGATGGGCTGTCCCCATCTCAGCCCTCAATGTCTGTCCAGACTGCTCCCAGAGACTGTTGGGATGGAGCCTCCACCACCGCCCTGGTGTGGAGTCACCTTCCCAGTCTGGAGAAAGTCTTGCTCGTTGTGAACACAAATCTCCTTTGCTACAGCTTCAGCCCACGGCTTCTTGTCTTCCTCCATCACGGATCTGGAGAACAGGCTACTTCTGTATTCTGGTTGCCCAGTCTTATGTATCTGAAGACTCTGCTTAGTCTGTCTCTCCCCAGCCTGTGCTGCTGTTGATTAAACAAGCCAGTTCATTCAGCCTTTTCAGCGGGACTTGAATTTCCCCAGCGAGTGACTGCAAGTCCTACAGCTCAGGTAAAATTAAACACCAAGCATCTTCCTTCTGATCAGCAAGTCCCACGTTCCCGGAGTGCCCCGTTCCTCTCCCATAAGCTCAACAATCAAAATAGCTGTGCCCATTTTCTGTGTGAGGAGACATGATTTTCACCTAAATCCTTGCTATATTCCCAAGGATCCTCCAGTAACATCAGTACAGGTTTACTGGGTGTGATGGGAAGCAGGGCTGCTGCTGAACCCCACCTTGCACGGATGCCATGGGGCAGGTGATGCAGAGCACTTCCACCTCCGCTTACCCCAACCGTGGATGCTGCCCAGAAGTGTCTCATTTCGAGCAGGACTCCCCTGCTCCTTGCAGCAAGGTTACACAGACTTTTCATGATCCTGAGCTTTGCAAAGCTTCTGCTGCACCAATCCTGGAGGCCACGGAGGTGCGAGAGGAGGCGACACCTTTCCCAATGCCACCCTGAAGGCAGACTCGGCGCTCTCCCAGGCTGTGCCATCTGGACGAGACTTTTGGTGTCTCTGCACATCTCGGAGCTCTCGATCTTAATCGAAAGAATAGACTTTCAGTTAGCACAGTGAGTTAATCTCTATCTGCCTCTCCCTGTTACTCGCCGGTATTTATCAGCATTCTGTATTTTACATATATGTGCGAGGCATTTAATAAAACCCAGACCGAGGAGATGAAAGATTTATCCGTTTGCCCTGAGAGATGTCCCTTGCGAGGGCAACTTGGGACTCGGGAGCGGAAACCTGGATTGTTTTTTATGGCAGCTGCGTGAAGAGATACAGAGCCTTTGAAGTCCTCCTGGCCTCGCTTCCTCCTGCCTGCCCCCCGTGCCACCGGCTCGGCGCAGCGGGACTCCCCCCGGCCCCCTGGCCCCCGGTATGGTGGGGTCACGTCCCAGCCAGGCAAGACAGCTCTGGTTAGAGCATGGTGGGGCTGGTGGGAAGGGCATGGAGCGATGCACAGAGGAGGAGGAGGAGGAGGAAGAGGAGGAGGAGGAGCAGGAGGATGGCATGGGCAGAGCTAGCTTAGCTTGCTCCATGCAGCCCCAAAAATCTCGTAGCAAGCCCTTCTGTTAGAATAATTTTCAGCATAAAAATCGTAGCATGGAAACAACTGACTGCCAGAAGGTGACAGCAGTTAGAGGAGAAGAGCCAGCCCTCCGCTGTGCTGACACATCGCCTGAGCCCAAAGACTGCTTTGGCTGGTATGGGACGCCCCGTAATGGGACGGCTGGTGTGCACGGCCACCGGGTCACCTCCCTCCCGCCACCCGCTTGCTCGTCTCTCAAATCCACTTCAGCAAAGCATCTCAGGCCCCAGACATTCTGCAGCACAACAAACCTCCCGGCGGTAATGCCAAGCTGTCTGCCAGCAGGCTGAGTAATTCAGGCTGTGGGAAGGAAAAAGATGCTTCCCGTTAGGAGCGGAGCAGTGACATTTCCCCCGTAGTCCCCCAGGTGCCCATCTGCAGAAGGGCAGGGAGGCGTCAGGCAGGTGCCAGCCCAAATAAATACGAGGCGAGTGGTCCCCAGGGACCCATCAGGGCTCTGCCAGCGACGCTGGCTGGGCCCCGAGGACGGAGTTGGGAGGAGGGGCACTGTTGGTGCCGTGGTTACTAATGAACAATTTTAATTTCTTCCATAAACAGCTAATAAAGCTCATCTCTCTCTCCTTCTCTCTAATGCACCATTTATTTCTCGCTTTGAAAGGCGATCAAGGAAATCCACCGAAGAAGAATGGGAGGGGGGGATTTGATGCTAAATGTCAGCGCCGCCTGATGAAGCCTAATTCTCCCCTTGAGCAGCTGCAGCAGCATCTTCACGGACGGGGCTTTAGATGAGAAAGAGCCTGTGGCTTCTGGCAGCCGGGGGAGCTGACAGCGTCAGAGCCAGCCCTGGGATGATTCCAGAGCGGACGGTCCACCCCCGGCAGCAATTTTGTTCGCGGCAATTATTAGAAAGTCTCTCAGGACTGGAATTACTCATTACTTTGGAGAGGGACTGGGGATTTATTACTTTACAGGGACAAGGGAGGAGCGATGACCATCCTTTGCCCTTTCACCAGCTCAGCAGCTCCTTGTCCTCAAGGTTCATGTTTTCTCCAGACCAGCCTGGCATCTCCATCACCCCCAGGGCCAGGCATTTGGTGCACAGTCCCTCTGTGCGGGTCAGTTGCCTTTTCCACTTCCAGCCAACTATGAGCTTTGCAGACGCCATCGGAAGACTCGGAAAATTACTTGTCCTCGTGGATTATGATTATCTTTAAAGTTACAGAAGGATAATTATCATCATGTCAAGAGGCTGATGATAATCTCATGATACTAGTGGTGGAGAGGAAAAACACAGAGCTAATTACCCAAGAATAACTGTACAGTGTCAAAGACGGCATCTCTAGTTGTGCAGGACAGAAAGAGGTTTCCGAAGCTTCTGTAGCTTTGTTTTGCAGGACCAAAACAAAAGCAGTTTTACATGTAAGTGGCTGAACAGTGGACATAATGGAAATACAGGTGTCCTGCTAAGAAACCTGTTAGGCCTGTGATCCATGTGTGAAACGCAGTGCTATATGCACATGGGATATTTTGAAATATCAAAGAGAGATCCCTTTTCATCTCTGCGGTCTGCCTGGGGAAGAGATATTAGAGAAATATTTGCACCATTTAATCTAGATGGTCAATTCTTACCATGAGCAGGACAGAGGAAGGAAACATGTTAACAGGGCATGGGGGGAGACCTGAAGCTTCAGACCCATCCAGTGTCTGAGTGTCTGGGAGGACATCACTGCAATTAAAATGCAAATTATATAGCAATATGGGGGCTATAACATGAACATTTCGCAATGAGAGGAGAGGAGAGGAGAGGAGATGGAGGGNAATGACCATCTAGTCCAGCTGAAAGCAACATCTGAAGCCAGGGGAGTGTTAATGGCTTAAAAGAACTCGACAGGACTGTGCTTACAGCCTAAGAGCTCATTTCTGGTCAGCACACTGGAAGAGCAATGTAGGTGCTCTGGGAAAGGACCAACAGCGAGCATGAGGCTTAGCAGAGTCCAAGAAAAGGCTGAAAAAACGGCGAGTACTTAGCTGCCACAGAGGGTGATTAAGAAATATTTAAAGTAGCTAGGGGTTATTATAAAGTTAAGTTTGGAAATCTACTTGCAGCTGCCGGGCAGCGGGGGGATGTGGCACCGCTGGTGGTGGGGACACCATGGAGGGGTCTGCTGGTGGCAGTGGGGCTGCAGGGGCTGCTGGCTTCACCTCCTGCCTCAGCCTTCTGCTGAGGCTGGTACTGTCACTATTTGGGCTGCTTCTAAGACCATTTCAATCATTTTACTGGCGAAAGGCTGAAAAACTTTTTTCACTTGTGTTGTAGCCCTCCCCCGAATCTTTTCATTTGTTGTTTGGTTGTTTATTCTCCAGCGTAAAACTCTGAATTTGGGAAGCGATGCTGATTGCCTACGGCTGAATATCCCTCCCTGTGATGTTTATGCTGGATGTATCTAACATCCATCAAATGTCGTAAGTCTGGTCTTGACCATTCTATAGAAAGATCTATGGATTAGTTATAGATTTCTACAGATCTTTCTGTAGAAAGACTGAGGGCATTCACAGGACCTGAGTCACTTGAACAGCCAAATTCTTGTTCTGCACAAGTGTGTCATCACTCCTTAAATCCATGAGGCCCCATCAAGCCTAATGCAAGTTAACTTAAGGATGTCAGAAAACTGTGGATCAGATCTGTGGCAGTTTTAAGTGGCCTTAGATTATATAAAGTAAGCAACTGTCATTCACCCGTTAGCTATTTCACAGCGCGTGTATGGAAGAACTGGGGCATACTTGCTTTGCAATATTCAAGACAGAAATGATGAAGCTGAGCAAAGACTGCAAATAATTTTCTGCTAGTATTAGCTCAAAAGTTTTAAATGGTTCCTCCAGATGCACTTGAGCTCCCTTTTTGGGAACATTCAAGCTGCCTTCATTGGCACGGATATTCAAGGTCTCCCACCAATGTTTTGTGTCTGAAACACACACATATAGGCACACATGCATACACAGAGCCAGGTTTCACAGCCTTATATGTACGTCCCATCTGACCCAGCACAGTTAACTGGTGCAGGGGTAAATCCAGGGACAGAAAAGACCATCCCAAAAACGCCTGCACCGTGCTCTGATGGAACCAAGCATCCTGCCTGCAGACATCCCATAGACCGACAAGGAGGCAAAATTTGTCAGGTGAATTTGTCAAGCAGTGGTGATAATCATTCATTTAGCCTGTAATGACATGGCACTTACTATGTAATAACCTGGATATTGCATGGAAATTACCATGTAATCCAATGCTCGGTAGTTGCCATATTGTCAGTGGCTGCATGGTAATTTGTACCCTCTCATTTAAAGCCCTGAAACTGCTATTATTATGGCAACAAAGCAGCAGATTCACAGTTTGCCAAAAGGAGAATCTCCAGAGGGATGTTATGAATAATTAGGCAGCCACGGTGGTTTTGGATAACATCTTTACCGTAACTCCATTAACTAACAATTGATTGCTTTCCTAGCTCTGACTTGCCTCCAGTCCTTCCTACCCAGAACTCCAGTATCCCAACAGTAAAGACACAGCTCTGCAAAGGCGAGCAGATCAACAGCAGGGTAATTGCTCCAAGAACGTAAGCCTGAGAAGCAGCATCCCTAAAGAGGCCAGCAGCTCAAGCAGGCCAACATTTACTGAGATGCAAAAACTGCTGAGAAATCTGGGGTCACTGTTCAGCTGGTATAAACTGATGCTATCCCCCAATTTCAAAGGAGGACCTCCAGTAGATGCTGGTGAAGGACCTGCCACAAGGTTTGATTGGCATTAAGGACACCCAAGTACAAATTGAGTTGGCACAACCATCACAAATCAAGCGGGTTCAAAATCCAGGCAACCTTCTCCAGGCCAATAGCCAGGTCCAAATATCATCCTCAGGTCTCTCTGTCCCCGAAAAGCTCTTTTGTAGCTTACAGGCGATCATTGAGCATGGTCCAAAATTGACCCTTGTCACCCTCAAATGCACATCCTCAACTTTGCCTTTGGCGCGATAAATTGTGGTTCACTGTAGTCATCATTGCACTGATAATGTGTTATTTTTAGATGGAAAAAGTATGAGGTCAGAGTTAATGTTTTGCATTTGTCAACGGGAGGAAGACATGGCCTGCGCTGCCCTCCTGCCCTCTCACTCATCCCCTGCCCCTCATAATCCTCCTGACCCGCTGGTAACCCCCTCCCACGGATGCCTCCCCCGGGCAGCTCTCCCTCCTCCCCGAGGTGCTCGCCAAGGGGCTGGGAAGCAGCTTCTTGGTCTCCCCAATGCCCACTCCCCTGCCTGTTCCCGGCAGCCGGGTATCTCAGACCCTGCTCCTCTTCCTCGCCTCCGCTCCGGCTCCCAGAGCCAGCACACCAGGCTGGCCGGCGTCGTCTTCCTCTGCTTTCCCTTGGAGGTTATGATATATGGAGGGAGCAGCTCTTCTTGTGTTCTTGTTTGCTCTAAAAACTTTTAAAATGGCCTGCGCCCGTGACGTGAGAGGGATGAATGTGTGTGGGAGGTTTGCAGTTTCTAGTGATTGAGATTCTTTGGTTGGAGAAGCCTAAACAAACACCATAACCTCAGGGGAAATTCTGCAAAGTTTTAGTTTTAAGTGTTTCCTCTAACAAAATAACTGTTCGACCTAGAAAGCTACCAGAGAGCATTCCTTTGGCTGGAGGAGGCTTCGTGAGCCAAGCCTGGAGGTGGAACTCGGACTTCAAAGTGTGAACGTTGAGAACTTTGTCTACTTCGAGTGCAAATTGGGAAGTGCGGACTCACCTCTGTTGTACTTTCCACCCGGGTAAGTCAAGGCAAATTCATCTGGCATAATTTCCCCTATTGGAGGACATTGGATTCTATAGGATCACACCTATAAATGTCCCAGGGTTAGGAGGGGGTTAGGAGGGGGAGTCAGGTGGCTTGAAAAGTCAGCTGGCTTGAAAAGGGGAGAGCCTCAAATACAGCTGCTCATCCATCGTGCACCTGGACACTGTTTCACTGGTGATGGAAGAGGTGTCCCCAAGCCCCGTCGCTTTTCTCAGCCTTTTTTAATTTCTCTCATCCACAGTTTAATTATTATTTTTTTATTCAGAAAAAAAAAAACCATTGCTAATCTGCTTAAATATCTCTAAAACTACCACTTCTAGAGCCAAAAAAAAAAAAAAAGCCTTTAGTGAGTAGCAGATGTGCCAAAATGGAGACGTAAGTGAAAGTATGTTTTACCCTCAAAAGCGTTTACTGTGTAAGACTGGCACGAAACCTCAAAGTGGGCTCTAACTCTGCACTCGCACCACTTGCCCTTCCCAACTGGGGCTGAGCCTCAGAGCTGGGGGGGCACCCGCCCCCTCTCATGGCCAAGGAGCACCAGGAAAAAAATATCCCAGCTTGGGGAGTGGTGGCCATCGGGTGCTGACACTAGTCACCCGGATCAGCCCCAGCATNTTGGATTCTATAGGATCACACCTATAAATGTCCCAGGGTTAGGAGGGGGTTAGGAGGGGGAGTCAGGTGGCTTGAAAAGTCAGCTGGCTTGAAAAGGGGAGAGCCTCAAATACAGCTGCTCATCCATCGTGCACCTGGACACTGTTTCACTGGTGATGGAAGAGGTGTCCCCAAGCCCCGTCGCTTTTCTCAGCCTTTTTTAATTTCTCTCATCCACAGTTTAATTATTATTTTTTTATTCAGAAAAAAAAAAACCATTGCTAATCTGCTTAAATATCTCTAAAACTACCACTTCTAGAGCCAAAAAAAAAAAAAAAAGCCTTTAGTGAGTAGCAGATGTGCCAAAATGGAGACGTAAGTGAAAGTATGTTTTACCCTCAAAAGCGTTTACTGTGTAAGACTGGCACGAAACCTCAAAGTGGGCTCTAACTCTGCACTCGCACCACTTGCCCTTCCCAACTGGGGCTGAGCCTCAGAGCTGGGGGGGCACCCGCCCCCTCTCATGGCCAAGGAGCACCAGGAAAAAAATATCCCAGCTTGGGGAGTGGTGGCCATCGGGTGCTGACACTAGTCACCCGGATCAGCCCCAGCATTTCGTACTGAGCAGCAGGATGGAGGTGCAGGAGCCATGCAGGAGATGACCTCCTCAAGTTCCCAACAAAAGTTTAATGTAGGAAAACCCCTTGGACCCAGAAATCACAGCATCTCCACTCAGCCCTGTGGCTTTTTCAGCAAGAACAGAGTCTGCACCCAGACTGGCTTTTCATATAGGAAGCTCTGCAACCAGCAGTAATTGTATTTTGTCAAGTGGGTTTAGAAAAGAAATCCACATCTATTAGCCATCTGGATTAGAGAAATTATGTTCTTGATTCTTACTGCCAGCTTAGCCAAGCCATTACCAAAGAACAGAATAACTTCTCACATTCCTCTCTTTCCATGTCACGAAGAAGCGTTTGTTTCCCTTGCACACTTTATTTACTTCTGCTTGTCGTGTGTCTCAGACAAATCACTGCTGAATTCAGACTGGCCATTTGACTCCAGGTTACAGCATCAGATATGGATCTCTCCAGTGCTGTCCTTTTCTCATGTCCCTACAGAAGGATGAAGAAACTGAGACGTGCACAGTCAACGTGAATTTTACAAAGTCACCTCAAGCAAATTGCGAAAGCTCATTAGAGAAAGGAAGGGGGGGTCCTGTCTATCATACATCATCCCCCTGTTCTCCTCCCACCCCTTTTCACGGTCCTAGTCCAGAGACAGCAATCTTCCTCTTTACTTTGATTGCATTAATCTACTTCATTTTTTATTCTGTCAACCGATCCAGCAGGAACATGGAGGCACAAAGAGCTCTGTAGACGACATGCACAACACGGACAAAATTATCCATGTTTTAGCTGGAGATTTTTCTTGCTGCTGCTATGTTAGTCCGAAGTGGAGGGGCTCCTATGTCCCCTTCCCCACCCCTGTCATCGCTGCAATACCCTCAGCCTTCCCCAAGCTTGAGAACCTGCTGCAGTGCTCACCCGGCCCTTCCCAGAGCCAATTTCCTCAGGAGCTGGGGTGCTGATGGGTCCCATGAAGACACCTGCCTCCGGGAGTGCTTTCCAAGCACGACGACCCGCATTTGATTGCTCTGCGAGCCAAGTTACCAGGGACCTGCTGTTCACTCCACCAAAGAACATACTTATTCCCATTCCCACGGGGTTTTGCCTTAATTGAGCTGCTGACTGCATTAACCTGGGGAATGGAGTATTGATTCAACAGCCACCGAGACGAAGGAGCTGAGCTCAAGCCTTTGCTATTTACGGAGCCATGCATCGCGGTAGGAACTTTCCAAAACGAGGACACACATGAGCTCATTGGGATCGTTATTTCCTTGGAGGGAGAAGAGAAACCCTTCCATCTTTCTGCCACACCTGGAATAAGACAGATCCCCTAACTGCAATTCATGGCTTTGCCTCCCTCCTTTTACCTGCGTTCACAGGCGTTTCCAGCATCTAACAGCACTCATAGCGGTGCCGCAGCTGAGGGGAAGGGAAATGGTATTTCTCGCTGACATCCCTTGCAGTCGCCGGGTCCCTGACACCCAGAGGGTTGGGTCACATCTGGAGGAGCAGCTGCAGGACAGGTCAGAGCTGGCAGCAGCCCTGCACCTGGCACTGCCCCCATGCCAGACCCCCCCCAGGAGGCAGCACCCATCTCTCCTGTTGTCTTTGCAGCTCAGTAGAGGTTTCCACATCGTTTCAATGAAACTCTTGAAATTATTAGGTCCAGGCAATTGCTAGAAACCAGAAGAGAAGAGTTCTGGGAAGGGAAATTTGAAAATGAATGAAGTCTTCAGGAGCTAAAAAAAAAAATGCAAGCATGTGCAAGGGCTCAAGCCAATGGGGATATTCCTGCAAGTAGAATCACAGAATCATAGAACCATAGAATGGTTTGGGTTGGAAGGGACCTTAAAGATCATCTAGTTCCAACCCCCCTGCCCTGGGCAGGGACACCTCCCACTAGAGCAGGCTGCTCAAAGCCTCATCCAGCCTGGCCTTGAACACCTCCAGGGATGGGGCAGCCACAACCTCCCTGGGCAACCTGGGACAGTGTCTTACCACCTTCACAGTAAAGAGTTTCTTCCTGACATCCAATGTAAATCTCCCCTCTTTCAGTTTGAAGCCATTACTCCGTGGCCTATCATTACACTCCCTGATCCAGAGTCCCTCCCCATCCTTCCTGTAGGCCCCCTTTAGGGACTGGAAGGGGCTCTAAGGTCTCCTTGGAGCCTTCTCTTCTCCAGGCTGAACACCCCCAGCTCTCTCAGCCTGTCCTCACAGCAGAGGGGCTCCAGCCCTCTGAGCATCAAGTAAAGTCATTTTTAATCAGGCACACCTTGTGATGCTTCTAAAACCGTGTCTGATGGGTGATTTCTTCAGAAGCAGCAGCCTAGCGTGGAACACATTGACATTTCCAGGTTGTCCAGCAGCGACCCTGGAGCCAGGAGTCCCACGGAGCAACCCCATCCCCACCCATCAGAAAGGGAGACTTTGTCACAGCAAAGCAGCTGTTCGAGACACCCCAGCTCCTGCGCTGGATGGGATGGCTGGTGTGTTCAGACTGCAGCTCCCACAGCCTGCATTTCTAAATTAAACTATTGCCATGAGTAAGCTTTTCCCAGTACGTCTTTCTTTTCAAGACGGCAAGGGGGGGAAGGAAGGAGAAACCCGTGCACTTTGTAACCAGCCCTAATGGCCACATGTCATCATTTACTTCCTTGAGTACATTCACATACACACACACACAAACTCCTGCAGAGCTGCCCTCAGACCTGCTTTTTTCACTCGTTAAGGCTGGGATCTGCTCTGAAAGCATCACCCGGAGCAGTAACGGGTGAGCCACAGATCACCTGCAGCACCGCTTCAGACACTTCAATCACTGCAAATTTTTGGCAGTCAGCTGAAGAGTCTTCTCTTTCCACAACTTCAGGCTCTGAAAACTCAGGCTAGAAATTTTGTTCTAGCTTTCTTTGGGAAAGTTTAAAGATTTCTCATTTATCTTCTGTTTGGTGGAAAATAAGACAAGACTATTAGAGCTGGCTGCAATACAGAATTCCCATTCAGCCAAAAATATCACTGTTTCAGAGTTTTCTTTCATCCCATATTTGAGCAACAGTGTTAGCAGCTCCAAATTTCCAATGAAATAAAAATTCCAAGCTCCTACTATAAACACTGAAAAGCCTTCTCTAAATATTTTGCTTCAATGAGGCTAAAGTGTTTCACTCGGCTTTATCATTTAATAAACTCCAGTGTATTATAAGACATTCAATGATCTTGTTGCTCAATGACAAAGCCAGGACACGTCGCTCTGGCTGAGGGACCTGGCGTGCTCCCATGGGGTGTCACAGAGACCGTGAATGCCGCCGATACACCCAGGGCTTTCTGAGTTTTCCCTTGGTTTTTGATCCTTTACTTTTTGAACTTTCACACAGAGTTTCGTTTCCTCCAGGGAGATGGAAAGGCACCTTCGGCTGGTGGTGGTGGGAGAAGTAGATGCTCTACAGACCCTTCTAATTTAAGGCACGGTGCAGGGTTGCATGCTGCCAAGGCAGTAGATCTAAAGACCCAGGAGCTCAACCCAGTCCTACAACAACTCGGGGGGGAGAAAAGCATCCCACTGAAAATGCTCTGACTTCCTCTGGGAACAGCTTTTGCGAATGTCTGAATGAGTCATATTGCGAGGAATGGGGCAGGCAGAGAGAGCAGATAATTGGGAATGTTTCCCATGAGGCAGATGCCTGAAATGTGTGCAGAGTGCATGCACTGTGCAGGCGCAGAATGTGCAGCAGAAATGAGAATGAAGTTGGCTGTATTATCTTGAAAACAGTTTCATTTCCATTTCAATTCCAGGTGAGGGAGGAAAGTCAGCACCTTTCTCATTTCAGCCAGTCTGGGTCTCATCTTACTTGTGAAAGTTGAAGTTCATCCATCACCCATGCCCCGAGGGCTGTGTGCCAGACCAATTATTCATACTTAGCAGTGACTTACTCCACGGAGAGCCCCAGTGAAATCAATGGGGTGGCTCAAAGAACAAGGTACTGCGCAAGCCGAGGGAGAGCAGCAGGCTCTGCCCTTCGGTTTATTGTACTAATTCCCACAGCTTTCCCATTGATTTACATGAGCATTTCTCCAGCCCGAGGATCTCAGGGTGAGGTTGCTCTCTGTGTGCGTCTATGATGAGTTTTTATGGCTCTGCGTACACATCAGGCTTCCTATTCTCAATTTTTCAGTGCTATCTCTAATACTGTTTAATTGAGGCTTCCTCTGATTAATGAGGACAAGCGTGGGGTGTCAACAGAGCCAAAGGGCAGCCGGTCCTTCTGTGAGCATGTGGAAATGCTGGTCACAGCGGGAAGAGACAGATCCTGCCAAGCCACTCTAAGTGAAATAATTTGATAACAGGAAAAAAAATTTAGACACAAGAAAGCTTCAGAAACTGTAAAGCAGCCGGATTCCATCCAGGGAATGTTTGCACTGTCCCTGGTCCCCTTTGAAACATCACGTTTGGGATAAAGCCTGAGGAAAAGAGTGGGAGAATGGATGTAAGGCCACATTCAGCCCTGACAGGCTCTCGCAGGTTCCCAAACCAGACCTCGGGGAAAGGCTCTGCTTTCTGCTTCAACCCCATGGCCCTTGTGCATGAGACTGTCACCCTGCATTTGCACGGAGCTCTGACACGGGGCAGTCACGGTCACGCAGCACTGCGAGGTGTAAAACCAGCCCACCGCAGAGATGCTGAATGGGGCGACAGAACTCACACGGTCACATTTAGCAAAGAAATATCACCAAAGTTGTGACTGCTGAACAGCCTGCTCCTGCTCTACAATGTGGGTGACATTTCTGACCGCCTGTTCTGCTGTCTAAGAGGACATTATCCAAAAACCAAACCCTCATGTTTATTCAAAGCACTCTAATTTCCCTGCTGTTGCCCAGAATGTCATATTAATTATTCTCATTATCATCTGCTTTATCATAGTACACAGCTACATCATGCACTGGGATGACATTGACCCGGGGGCTGCCCAAAGCAAAAGATCATGGAATCATGGAATGGTTTGGGTTGGAAGGGACCTTAAAGATCACCCAGTCCCAGCCCCTGCCCTGGGCAGGGACACCTCCCACCAGACCAGGTTGCTCCAAGTCCCGTCCAACCTGGCCTTGAACCCCTCCAGGGATGGGGCAGCCACAGCTTCTCTGGGCAACCTGGGCCAGGGGCTCACCATCCTCAGAGTGAAAAATTTATTCCTGATGTATCATCGAAATCTACCCACTTCCAGTCTGAAGCCATTACCCCTCGTCCCATCACTACATCCCTTGTAAATAGTCCCTCTCCAGCTTTCTTCTAGGCCCCCTTCAGATACTGGAAGAAAAGGTGGTTGATACCTCCAGATGATTCCACTCTACGTAGGAGTCAGGAAGGCAGAGATGGACAGAGAGAAAGGTGGCGAGGAGAAAGCATTGCTGCCCCAGGCAGGCAGCGGTAAGGGATATCCGCGCCCATGTTTTGTACAGCCAGTGCAACAAAGGAGCCTTTTAATGAGGGATCCAAAGAAGCACTATCAGATATCTCCAGGAGCCTTCTCCGTCTGAGGGAAGATGAAGAAATAGAGGGTGGTTTGAAAAACGTAGGTAGTGACTGATAAAAGCTGGTTATCGCAGGTTGGAAGAGGCAGAGCTGACCCTGCACTTCTGTCTGAGAAAGTGATGGGTGGGGGTGGCTCTCAGAGGGGCTGATAGATGAAGACAAACACCTTTTTGGATGGGAGTGAAAAGGTGGATCCAGTGAGGAAAAGGAAGGCTATGGTTGGCTGCAGTCCCAGTGAAGGGCCAGAAAAATTATCTCGGTAACAGCCTGCTGGATGGATATTAGCAGGCTACCCTCCCATTTGTTAAGGCTTGAGAAAAGATGTGTCAAGAAACAAGTCATGAAAAGATAACAGCCTGGAAGCCTCAGCTGTGGATGGACAGGCAAGGTCATACCTTGGAGTTCTGAAGTGAGACGCAGAGGTATGCCAGATGCACAGACCAGACCCAGGGTCTGAGTCAGAGACGATGCCCAAGTCATGAGGGCGAGCGCTGGAAAAAAGGCTGAGGTAGGGCATACCTCCTGCTTCTGGGAGAAGAGAGGCAAAAAGCATGTTTACGGACTGGCAGGTCACTGATAAGAAGAAAAACCCAGTAGCACAGGCAAAATTTCAATCTGCTGAGAACATAGGTCTTTGCGGGCCATGTGCTGAACGTCTGATTTCCTCTCACTTTCCCCATCGTGCTCAGGTCTCCAGCCTGGTCCTCACCATCTGTGCTTCTCCAGCCCTCCATCTCTGCATCCTCCCCATCCTGCTGTGCCCCGTGCTCCTCTCTTGTTAGTGCTCTCCTTCCCCTTAATCCCTTTCCTCGTGTCACCCACCGTGCTTGGAAGCTCCCCACTTTCTTCTTTCCTGAAAACAACCATTGGCAAAGCTGTGAGCCAGAGAGAGCAGTTCAGGTTTCTTCCCACAGAGAAGAATACCTGTCCCAGCAGGAGCCTGACCCCTTCAAAGTGCCTGAAGATTCTTGCTTGGTGTGAAGCAGACTGAGAAGACAGCGAGTGAGAAACCAGCTCCTCTGAAGTCAGTAGTAAAACCCGTTTTGACTTCAGCAGGGACGGATGTTTACCTGGAAGAAATATTTCTTCCTCTGAGTTTTGTACGGCACTCATCAATCCTGAAGAGCAGGGTAAATAACAAATAATAATCATAGGGATTATTGGTTTTTTGAAAAAAGAAAAATAAATCTCTGCTTGGCTTCATTGGGAGCTTTGCTATAGGCACAGGGAAAACTAGATGAGTGCTAAAGGCAGGAGGTTTTGCTGTGCTGGTGGAAGGTCAAGGCAACACAATCTCAGCTCCCCCCGTGTCATCCCCACCCAGCTCCGACTCTCACCCTGTAACCTGGGACCGCAGAGCAATTCTCTGTTAATCACTGATAGTTCATCAAGAGCTGGTGCCTTGCATTTCCAGGAGGTAATGGGATCGCACAGAGTGCCATCATGGCCAGGAAAGCAACTGCATGGACCCCCTTGGCACCGCGGCTCCCCGTTGTCTCCCCCGGGTCTCGGGGCTGCAGAGGAGCCGACATGGAGGTGATCAATCACATCCTCCATCGCCCGTGGCCAGCTTGGGTTGTCATCCCTAAATCTTCATCCCCTTGGCAGCGGGATGGCGTAGGAAGGGGAGTGAGGAACCCCCTCGATTCTCAGCCATCGACCTGAGCCGGGGACAGGCAGCAGACAGGGACATCATCCGCCAGGTTGTAAGCAGAGCACATTTTCACCCACCAGCTGCCAAGGAGGAAGCAGTGTGGAACCAGGAGCTGTTACGGCGATGATACTATGTCTTTTCCCCTTGCAGAATCACTTTCCTGACCATAATCACGCTTTAATGTTAAATCGGAGGTGGTGTGAGCTCTTGATTTCACAGCACTGCTGCATTAGTATGCAAGTATGGAGCGCACAGCAGAAATGTTCTCGCTTGCAAAGAGCACTTGGATAGAAACATTAAGGAGGGGAGTGGTACAGCTCTATTAATTGAAACGTTTTTATTTATTTCCACTTTATTCTTGCTCAAAGCTGGGTTTACAGAAAAGTTTAAAAGCTGCTAAACCATCCAGCATTCAAAGCCCTCTTGATGTGTACATAGCTGGCAAGAGCAAACACACAGCCTTGTTATTGTTTCCTTTGTCTTCCCACCCTTCATTCTTTCTCCTTACTCCTATTTGTTGTGTCTGATCCCCTGCTAAAGGGCTGTCTCTTGCTCCATATTGCTACAAAGTTGAACACAGGGAACCCTTTCAATCTTAAAGAAGTCCCCGAATGTTGCCTCAGTAGAAATAATAAATAATAACTTGGAGAGTTTGTATTTAGCTGGGCCGAACATGTGTTTGCTTGTTTGCTTTTTAAAACAAAGCTTATTTTCATGCCCCATGGAGGTAGATTTCTTTTAAATGCCCCCAGAGCCTTTCCCTTCCATCTGCCCATCCACCTCCCCGGCTCCCCCTTCTCCCTGGCTCTGTCCTGCTCACAGGGGACCTTTCCGAAAGGCTTCTTTCCCCCTCAACCCCTTTCTCAGATCTCATCTGTGGCCACTTTTGTCCTTTGCCAACTGGGATCTCGCAATTTCTCCCTCCCAGTGCTGGTCTTGCTTCCCTGCGAGCTCACATTTCTATTCACTGCCCTGTTTCAGTTCTTGGGGACTTTGGGAGGTGGCCGGAGGCTGCACAAGGGATGCTGCAGCCCCACCAAGCCCACATGGGCTCACCCCCGAGCTGTGGGCTAGCTCAGCATCCCGCTCCGGTCCTGCCACCCAGAGAAGGGGACCCCGGCTGGGTTCCTCCAGGCTGGGAAGCTTTTAAGTCGCTATTTCATTCCACGTTTCCTCCTATGTCCCAAAAGAGAGGGCTGACATTTTTTCAGCTTGAGACATTGAAATCAGCTCAGCCCCCCGAGAGGGCAAGGCTTTCCACGGGGGTCAGTGTTTTGAAATGTGAGGACAGACGGCCAAATACTTGGGTCCCTGCATCATCCTGCCCTTCCCCGTGGTGGGACACGGCCCTTCTGCAGAGCAACCGCTGCCACTTCATAATTCTGCCGTGTGTCAGCCAAGGGACACTGGGAGACGTGAGCAATGGGGCAGCCCCTCCATCCCCCGGTAACTCAGAGCATCTCAGGACAAAGAGGATGCTGAGGGGCCATAGCATCCTCTTCTAGCGGTACTTCTGTGGACACCACAGCCTGAACGTGGCAAAACAGCCAAACTGGTGTGCATTCTCTCGCCGTCGTGCTGGATGCAGCTGCAGGGTGGTGGGTGTGCAGCACACCGAGGGGGTGCCGGGGAGGGGAGGAGGGGACAGGGATGCGGAGAACGCGGCTGTCTGCTGTTTCTTATAAACAGCGGGTGAAAAAACCCTCAGTTTTTCCTAAGTGGGAACATTTGCCTTTAATGAGCCTAAGAGATTTTTTTTTTTTTTTCCTCTTGCTCTTTCCTTTTTTTCAGAGAAGCGGGGAATGGAAAAAGGTTCTTTTCTAATAAATAAAATATCAGACACATCTCCGGGTGTCGGATTAACGCTCCTGCCCCCGTGCAGGCGCCGCCAGCACCGCTCACTCCCGGCAGCGAGCACCGACCATTGCTCTAGCTGCTGGTCTGGACCGAGTCTTCTTTCCCCCTTTGCTCCCCCTTCTCCTCCCCGAGCTTCCTGAGCGTCTTCCCATTCTTCAACCCCTCATTGAGTACCCTGCCTCTTACTGGGGGTCCCAACAACCCCCCCTCCCACCAGCAGTACCGCAGCCCCGGCTCCATCCATGCCAGAGCATCCCCAATACACCCCATCCTGCCTCCGCATCACACCAAAGAGACCCTCCAAAGCGGGGTAGGTTTTTAATACACGACAGAAATTAAACCAGCATGGTCCCACTCAGATTGCTTTACTGTATTCAAAATGTATGGCGGATCTATTTATTTTTGGGCTATGTATTTGCCACAGAAACTGAGGTCATTTTGGCTTGTACTGTAGCTATTTTAATGTATTTATGCATTAGACCTGACCACAATGCTGCTGGTCAGGAGCATGGGAATATTATTCTGTATGGGAACAAATACACTCGATCTAACCAGAAAGCAGATTTTTCAGTCTGCAATACCAATATTTATCCTGGATTTCCATAAAAAGCTAAAATTTCCAGCAAAATAAAAATCCCAATAAATTTCTTTCAACGTGAACCAAAAGTTTGTTTTAATAAGAGAAAATAATTTGATCTAGCTGCAGGCAAAAGCTTGATTTCAGTGATATCAGAGCATGCTAATGCGTACCTATAAAACAAGTACACAAAATATGATATTAACTATTTTTCTTTCACAAAAAATTGAGAGTGTGAACCAAGGAAAGAACTCCAACGTGATTCACGCTGCAGAGCAGGGGGATGCCGAGGGACACAAACTTTTGGTGAGGAGCAGGTTGCTCCAGTGCAGCTCCAGGATCCAGCGGGATCAGCCGCGCCGGCCAGAGGGGAGGATGGATGCTGCCGCGGGGTACGGCTTGTGTGATAGACTGTTTGTTTGAAAATCTCTGGCCCAATTTTGTTCACACTCTGCCAGAGGGTGTTGAGGTCCCCCCGCACCCCTCTTAATGTTCCTCTGTCAACACCTCGTCTCCCAGGGCTTCGACCAGAGCGTTTTCCCTTCAGCCTGGCCTGATACCAGAGGAATCCAGAGCTCAGAGAGCAGCCAAGGATGGGGCAAAAATTGCGCTAAATGAGACATATTGAAATATTGGCGTTAATTTCAGGAACTGATTGATTTATTTCAGACCAAAGTTGCAGCTCTCGGCTTACTGAAATTTTCAGTTGGTGATAACAGAACTTTTGTCCAGGATACTTCTCCGTTAGGGTTCCATCCTTCTCTTGGATCAGGATATAGACCACAATCCCTCTGTGTGTCTCCAGTGACAGGATCCAGCCTTTCACATTTCCTTTCATCCCCTTGCTACGTCCCCATGACACTGTTACCCTACAGAGCAAGGACAAATGTCCCATTCTTATATAAAAGAGATTTAGATGTAAACCAAGACACAGCCTTTGGAACCTCCGGCTCTGGGGTAGTTCAGCTCTGGATTAAACATAACCTTGGTCACTTCTAGACTGACTCTTCCCAGTATGGCTCTAGGGATGGCAAAGGAGCCCTCACAGTGAGATGAACCATTTCCTTACCCCACTCACTCTACAACCCCATTCCTTGCTGGTCTAGGTGATATTTTATCCAGTAATATGTGTCGGCACAAGTACCACCCGTTCTTAAAATATATGCTAGCTAGATGTCTGCACTGGACAGCCAAAGTCTAATTTTGGAGGTGCCAGGGTGAGAGGGCCACCCTGAGTGCCCAAAGCCCAGGTCTGAACTAGTCGGAATTGCTGAAGATGCTGAAGGGTGGTAGGTTGTTTTTAACACTGCACAGCAGGTCCTCAGCCCGTGAAGAATATGGTCCAGTCAAAGGGTTCAGTGAGCATCAGTGTGGTCATAACCCAGCGTAGGTGTGGTCCAGCTCATGTCTTCATCTCTGTCTGTGGGTAACAATCAGAGCACCATCTCCACTTCAGTTAGGTGAGCCCAAACAGGTCATCTACCCCCTATCAGAGCTGGTCCAGACTTCCAGACTACCATATCTATGCAACTGGCTGGTACGTGGTTGCTCACACAGAGGCACGTGAGATTGTATTAATTTGCAACAGCAACAGCCCTTTGGGAAGGCTCGTATGCGTCTGAGGATTCCAGTTGGACATTATTTTTCACGTGCTGCCAATCCTTGTTGCACAAGAGCAATTTCTTGGGCTGGCGATGTCTGGGCAGCTCCCTCCCCGCTCCCACGCCGGCCCCGAGGCACCGCAGACAATGCAGCCCACCGAGTTTTATCATCAAGGGAAAACACTGGACTACGTTCAAGCAGCGCAGAGGCCTTTCTAAGAAAAAATTATTATTATTATGGACAACAGCTGGGCTCAGAGGAGAGCTTTGCCCGCCGAATTCAGAGAGAGTTGCTCTACCAGACTGTCATTATTTTATGCCAGATCGATCTTTCAGTTGAAAATAGGAAAAGATGAAAGCCAGGCAGACAGTTTGGTGACATTCCCTGTAAAACAAAACCTCGGAGAGTAAAATATGTTTTTTAATGGCCATCCTTATGCCTTCTCACACAGAGACCACACCAGTTCGTGTCATGCTTTGGAGATGGGCCGGCGGAGCGATGGCATCTTGTGCTCAGCAAACTTTCCTGTCTCTTTGCTTCAAACTGGTATTTGCCTTCCCATCACCCTACCCATGTGCTCGGCCCCATTTCCCAGACTATTTGTGGAATGAAATATTGTTGCTATCATGGTTTACATGCTAGGAGAGAGGGAATGAAAAAAAGTGAGGTAGAGAGGGAGGGAAGCGAGGAGGAAACAAAGACAGCATTGTTATCTCTTCCAAAAAACTGCAGACACTTATTCAAGGCAGAATGACTAGTTGGGGTTGTGGTTTGCTTTTACATATGTGTTTAACCTCGTGAAATAGTCAACAGCCTGGAAAGAAAACACCACACTCAAAGGCAGAGGCTGCCCAAGGCTCCCAAACCCTCGGCCTGATTTTCCAATTTGGGGTGCTTGGCTGGAGCCCAGCCTCGATCCCTGGCATGCGACGGCTTCTGGATTCCGTGGGGGGAAAGAATCCCCAGACAAAGGCATCTTTCCACTGTCCAGCAGGAGCAGCACATTAGGCTTATCAGGCTCCTGTCTTATCAGTTCCTAGCAGATGCTACAAGACGATCTGTCATCCAAACCTTGGCANAAAATAAAAAAAAGGAGTGGAACAATGCAGCGAAAAAAACACAAATCCTGCAACATCTAAATGTGAAAGAGAGAGTGAGCGCACTGTGCTGCCGTGCCAACTTTCCAGGGTTTAGAGCACAATCTTTCCTGTGGTACCACCGCTCATGATGAAGTTTGCCTGACACTTCCCATCAGGAGGCTCTGCAGTCACTCGTGCGGAGCTTTGCCAGACTTGAATCAATTGGGCTGAAATTTCCCATGTTTGGTATCTGCCTGAGGCAGAAGCTGAGGCAACAATCCGCTCCACACGGCACAGCCATTTCTGAGAACGCGGGTGCAAAAAACCACCATGCATTGCTATTAAAAGAAGAAAAAAGAAAACGACTCAATTTCCAATTATATTTATTTTGTCTTATTGAGAAGTTCTTGCTCTCTCATGACGTGGAACAGATGCTCAACATTTTCCAAGAGGCAGCTCTGGTTGCAGAGATATGCCTTTTGTTTTTTTCTGTGGAAATCTGCCCCAAATTTGATTGATTCGAAATGCCTCTGAAAAAAAATCACAGTTTACGGCTTAGCCAAGGATATCTCCCTTCCTGTGGAGCCTGCTCCATCCTTTTCTACCTCTTAGCACCGCACTGGCTGCAGGAGGGGACAGGAGCTGGATTTGGGGACAGGCAGAAGCAGATGGGGACACAGAGTGGAGAGGGGACAGCAGGGAAGAATGAACCCAGGACTGGGAGCATCATATGAGGAATGGGCATTTTAGGGGTGAGAGCGATGGGAGGAGGATGTGAAACTGGGACATCATTGGGAAAACACTACAGGAGGCAAAGGCTCGTGGAGCAGGACCCTGAAGAGAGGACCTGACCCGGATGCCGGGGTGCCAACAGGATTGGTACAGCATCCCGGGAGGAGGGAGAGCACCATGAAATGGATAATGTTCCTTTAATCTTTTTGGGTGTAATCAGATTAACCAAAGTGACTGAGCATCATGCCTACTCATTTTTTTTTTAACTTTCTCTATCGCACACCCCATAGTAAGAGCTAATTTTAGCTTTCTCATTGCTAACTACAGGGTGTCGGTGGCTTCTTTTTTTCCCCTCCAGTGATTCAGCCGAGTGCAGTTGTTCATTCAAGTGGAAGTAGGAAAATGTAGACGCAGCATGGAGGGGTGCTGGGCCCGTCCCCTCCCGCAGCCCTGACCGCACTCCTGCCTTGGAGAGGAGCCGTTGCCTTTGCTTGGCTCCCGTTTCGCCTCCCCCCTGGCCCCGGAGCCCCCCGCTTGGAGGCTGATGAGCACAGACTTGGCTCTGAGCCTCCTGCACGGACATGCTGCCACGTGGCTCGTCCCTCCGCACCGGCGGGGACAACGGTGACAGCGTCAGCTGGAGATGCTGGGAATTGGGCAGAGCGGGCCTTTGGAGTCATTTGCGTTCTTTTTGATGAGAAATTGTGTCCTGAGCTCGAGGAAATCTTTAACTAAATTTTCATTGAAATCATTATGTTTCCGCAAAAGGTTTTGATTTCCATGCGTCAGCATTTTTTTCAACAACAACAACCAAAAAAAACCCCGCTTTGTTGAAAAATCCCTCCTCCATTGAAAGGAGATCACCCAGCTCCATCGCGTCCTTGTCCCAGGCAGAAAACCCCGGCTGAGCCACGACGACCAGGCAATGGCAGGGCTGAGCTGGATTGCCTAATTGCTTTATTCTCATTAATATTTGCCGGGGATGCCCAGCAAACCCCTGAACCACAGAAGCCCCCGTTTGCAGTGCTTGAGGGAAAGCAACTTCAGCTTGAATAAGCAGCTTATGTGCTGGGACCACTGACCATATGGGCTTGTGGCCATTTGCTCGGTTTAATCTGAATCCAGGAAAGACAGAGGCGGGCAAAGGAATGACTCTGCGTCTTACACACACTGGGAAAATAAAAAGGGACAAAAATGCCTGCCCATCAGATTTTTTTTTTTCCCCCCTTTTCCTGCCCCTTCTGCAGCTGGGGAAACCGCTGCAGCTTCAGAGGCCATTTGGAGCCGGCTGTGCGGACGCAGGCTTTTGGAAACGTGCAATTACATCCACAGGCGTCTCCTTGTAGCTTAAGCAGGTTTAATATTACAGGCAGGCACAGGAAATCTTGGCCCTTTTTTCTTCTCTTTCTTAAATTATTTTTTAAACGCGCTCCCAGTAAAGTTAATGAATCACTCCCAAAAATGAGGCTTTTATTAGAGTCTGCAATTCGGCACAGATTTCTTTTCCTTTCCTGTGGCAGAAAGATGCCAATTAAATAAAAATCTTTTGTTTGAAACCTATTGCTATTGCCGCATTAGGGTTTTATCCCCACACAATTTAAAAAAAAAAAACAAACACCATTTTCCTTTTGTTTAGGGTGGTCACAAACAACCACTCAACCACAAAAACAACCCGAAAGCCCTATCTGAGAGACAGGCCATTGCTGTAAAGTTTATTTTCCTCTGCTGTGGTCCCATTAGTCTTCACCAGGTCCCACTTATCCAACAACCCACCGCTCACGCTGGGCTGACCCCTCCCTGCAGCACCCCGCGGGATTCCTCCTACTCACACCCCAGGATGGGGATCCCACCACTGGGACAGCCCCTCCTGGTCCCATGGCTCCAATTCCCATCAGGGACATCACCCCTAATCCCTGTTATTCCATCCGGTTTTTGCCATCTGTCCACAGGGGGAAACGGGACACAGCCCAGGCTGCTGGTCTTTGAAGAGGTGGGAAAGCCATTGCCGATGGTTGCCACTACCTCCCTGTTTGCAATAACAGTTTCTTTTGAAAAATCTGAATGAGAATCATGCTAGTTTTATTAAAAAAGAAGAAGAAGAAAAAAAAATAAATAACAAGTTTCCCCTTTCCCCTTCTCCCCAGCTGCATACCAGCAGCCAGCAGGTGTGTGTCAATCGGCCGGCCTCAGAGATTTACAACCTGTTCCAGGATTTCTCGGCCAGTCTTCGGTTGTGGAAGTATTTTCTGCTCACAAACAAAGGAGCTGTAACGAGGGGGGCCCCGAGGGACACAACAACCGGAGATGAAAAAACAAACGCATCCTTCCCTAATGTGATTAAAACAAAAAAAAAAAAAACACCACTGAAGCAACGGGCCCCGGCTGGCCAAGGGGATGACTTAGAGCTGTTTGCTGCTTCTTCCCCTTCCCCGCCTGGTCCCCTCCCTCCTGGGTGGGAAAAGGAGGGGTGCAGGAGGGAATGGGGGGGGTCTCATCCCCGCCTGAAGCTGCCTTTGGTGGCTGGAGGAGCCTGGCTGAGCCCCGCTCCCCTTTGGCCTCCATCGCCTGGCCGCTGCCAAGCGCCGCGCACGGCCCCAGCGACCCGATTCCCCGCGTTTCAGCAGTTTTCAGTAAAAATAGATCAAAGCTGCGGCCGAGGAAAAGCCACAGGAAGCGGCTTGGACTGCCCTGGTCCCTTGCTTCTCCAGCCCACGCTTCGGCACAGGCTGAAGCCCAGAAGTTACTCCTGGGGTTGTTTTCCACGAGGGGATGATGACTGTCTTCTTCCTCTGCACCCACTCATGCCCATCCCCACGCCCAACATCCACACTGGGCAGTTCCCCGGCTTCGCTCTCATTTGGCCAGTTTTCAGGAGAAGACATGGGAAACATCTTTGATGCTTTATTAGTAGGATCCTTCTGTTGGGAGCAATTTGAAGCAAGGAGAGGAAAAAAAATCACTATCATTTGTTCCTCTGATAAGGATATCTCACCTGCGTGTCTGTGCATAGCAGAAGTGTGTCCCAGGCACGGGCTCCTTCCCCAGCAAGCTGGAAAGCTGCTGTGGGAGACGTTTCGGAGAGAGCAGAGGTCTGGCAGGACCTGCAGACGAGTTCTGCATTTGCTGAGGCAACAAAGTGCATCCAGATGACTCCCCGCCCTGCAGAATCCGGCCCTTAGAGATCCTCCACGAGAGCAACCAGGAGGGATGCTCTGGAGGAGCCATCTGCAACAGGCACTTCGTGTTAATGCTCCTGGTCTCCAGCAAAGGTGCTGCTTCCCAGTGTAACCTCAGTTTGTGTTGGAATTAATAGAGTTGGAATAATAAACGTTCGCTTGGAGCATTAGACTTGAAACACGTATGGCAGCGTCATCCTTGCAGGGTCAGGGATCCGATAAGGGCACAAACAACCTAACTCCTGAGAACTTCCTTGGGGGAGAGAGGAGGCAAGAGGAGGGTTGCTGGTACCTACAGGTGTCTGACGGCGGGGAGAACAGTCACATGCAAAGATGCGGGGCAAAACCAGAAGCATTAGAGTGAGAACGAGTGAGGGAAATCTTAGCTTAGACAAACAAAAATGATGTAAGAGTGCGATAATTAGGCTGGAGGCTCCTCTGCCAAAGGAAATACTGGAAGTCACACTTGCTGGACTTCATCAGAACTAGGCAGGGCGAAAACCCGGGGGGACGGGCTGGGGACGTGCCTGTGTTGGCAGGCGCCACCGACCGACAGCAGCTCCTGTCCCAACGGCCCCGCCACGCGTAACGAGGTGACACCACGGCCTGACAGATGTGGACTCCGTTCCCTTGACCGGCTCTCCCCGCCGCCCTACGCAGCCTGGCACACGGCGAGGACGGCGCCGCGGAAGGAGCAGCAGTAGTGCACGCACAGCTGTGCACATCTGGAAGAGGCTCTTCCAGCGTGATTTCCTCGCCAGCAGCCAACCATTTTGGAAGAGCCCCACCGCCAGCTGCTCCGACAGAAGGGAGAGGGGAAGAGCTGGCTGGAGGCGTTTGCAAGGGGCTGGCACGCGTGCTGGGAGCTGGAGCAATGGTGTGCAACAGTCCCGGCACACCCAGCAGATGCAGGGTCACCTCCGACCCCATCCTCATGCACCAGCCAGCCACTCTGAGGTGAACAGAAAGGACAGGGACATCTTCTGGTCCCTGGCGAGCCCCATAGCCTCACCATGAGCCACTCAACAGCCCTTTTCAGCAGCAGTCTCTGCCGGTGGTACTCAAGCGTGAAAGGGAACGCATGACTAAGAGCTGGAGGAACAGACTGGGAGAGCTACTGCAAGTCAAGGAGCCAAATTCATGTTTCCCATATGGGCTGTGAATGAGCACCCTGCTACATGGCATGGGAGCATGAATTCCTGACATCCTGAGCCTCAACTTGCCCAACAGTGCCAGAAGAGCCGCAAAAGGAGCAGGGTCTCAGCATCACCAGGGTGTGATGATCTCTGGAGATGGCGGAGGAGGAGCCTGAGCTGCCAATGCAGAAACGCTCTGCTCTCCTTCTTCCCACCCATGGCTGGACCCCGTTATCTGACCCCCTGAAGCACCAGCCCTGGCCGTTCCCGAACAAGCAGAGTTTTGTCCAATGTGTTTACTGCAGTCAAAAGATTAAACCAAAGGAAACAAAGCAGCTCAAAGGCTTAGGGCCGTGACTCATGCAGAGGGCTTCCCAGGCCGTCTTCACTCGGCACATTGCTCTGTCCCAAAAGAAAAATGACTAAGTCAAAATAAATAAATAAAAGTCAATAAATCTCGTGTAGCGGAGATGGTGAGTGATTGGGGAATAGAAAAACCTGTTCAAACAGAGCAGCGTATTCTAGGCAGAAAATTCAGCGTCACGTTCCTGAGCTGAGAGGGGACACTATGGAGGGAGGAAGAGAAATAAATACACATTTCCCAACTATGTGACACGGCTTCCAGAAAGCATCAGCTGGTGATGGTGAGGTTTGCACTTAGGGCTGGGTTTGCAGACCAAAGAGCTTGGAGCCAGTCAGACTAGCTGTCACCACCGAAGAGCCTCCATGAGCTTTCATCCTTTGTCTCCTGTGAGCCAGAAGATGGGGGAGTATTTGGTGACCTCTGTGCTGTGCTCAGAGCTCTTTCTGCAGAGCTGCAGCCTCAGCAGGAATAGCAGGACACTACTCTGCCCCCTCTGGAAACTTGGACCCACAAGAAACCACATTTGTGGGTCTCGTGGGAACGGCCTCCGAGAGCTGACCCAGCATGGACTGTTATACAGATGAAGGATGGTGTGAAATGGAAGATGAACCTCCCTTGCAATCAGGGGTTAAACATAAATCCTCTTGCTAGTATTCAGCACATCGTGCCCACGTATTCCCGAGGGGCATCTCCTGCAGAGCCCATCTTCACTCCAGCCATCACCCCTGGACCCCACACTGAGCATGAGAAAAAAACACGTAGGGAAGAAGAAAGAACCACAGCGGAGCCCCCTGAACCTGAAGCTGTTATGCTGTAAAGCCTCTGAGCTGAAAGCTCCTTTTTGCCCAAGGTGACTTTATTTCTCCTCAGTCCTGGACCCAGCTGACAGTGAGAACTGTGGTGTCTGGAAGAGGGCCGGAGAGAGAAAGAAGCTATCAGCAGAAGGAAGCAGTTGCAGCAATAGCAAGCATTAAGGCACTAATGAGACAGAGTAGAGCTGGCCTGTCTTGTACAGAAGGTTGGACTGCGTAATCTAATGGTCCCTTTGGCCTTACAATTTGTGAAACTGTTTCATTCTGGTAGATAGTTGGCTCTGGCTTTAAATCATCCTCTGCAATCCAACAGAAAAAAAAAAGAAAAAAAGGAAAAAAAAAAAGCTGGGAAAAACAAAGCCTTTTGGAACCGCACCAAAAAGCTGTTGGAGTCGTTTCTGATAGCATCGTTGGGCCAAACCCTGCAGCCCGCCTCGTCCCGCTTTGCTGTCGGTGAGGGTTTGATTTCAGCCCGGCTCCTTGGAGAGCAGGGGGGGGGTTTGCCCCTGCCTGCACGGACAGCACGACCCGGGATCTTAAGAAGGGAATTCAGCAAGCAGCCCCTCGCTGCCCGTCTTGCGATGCAGGTATTGATGGGTTTGGATGAAGGCGCTTTCCTCCGGCCCCATTTCCCTGACAGTTGGAGTAATAGAGTCCAACCCTTCGGGCCACGGGCCAGCAAAGTGTATTGTTTTAAGACGATCAACTGTTGCATGCTTCTTTCCCCCCGCTGACTGGCGTAACAAAGCCTCCGCGAGAGCACACGGGGCAGAGTGTGTG
The DNA here is from genome assembly GCA_013396915.1 of Stercorarius parasiticus. Taxonomy (NCBI): domain Eukaryota; kingdom Metazoa; phylum Chordata; class Aves; order Charadriiformes; family Stercorariidae; genus Stercorarius; species Stercorarius parasiticus. The sequence continues at coordinate 352,719 of VWZL01001168.1, forward strand.
TGTGTGTGTGTGTGTGTGTGTGCGCGCACGGGCTGAAAGGGAAGGAGAACTCGGAAGTGGGCTCTTGATCGTCTTTTCTGGTCTCAGGATTCCTTGTTTGGACGCCAAGACAAACAAATAAATCATATTCAAAGGCATCTGCCCACAATAGCGCTGAAGTCAGAAAAAAAAGCATAAAAGAGGGGAGCTGGGATCAGGGGTCAGGATTCCTGTTAGACACAACAGCTTTGCTCAGTGCTTTCATTTCGTTTTACTGCCTCTTCTGCTGCCGTTTGACCGAGAGTGATTATTTATTTTGTAGCCTTTCTTTGGCCTGTTTTTCCAGTGGGAATTTGTGCTATGCTTACAAAATTCCCTGGCACAGCTCGCCGGTGGGGACTGTGTGCTGTGGGCAGCCTTTCCAGACCTTTGAAGAGCGCTTGCACGCCGCCAGTGAGTCAGCGTGCGCGAGAGCCATCGCATCCTCGCTTCTCAAGCACCTTTCCTCCAGTCGCTTCCCAAATTGCTTTTCGTGGGGGTCCGTCCAGCCATCACAAGAAGGCAGTCGCTTCTGTGATAGATATTTAAAAGCAACTGCGTTTAGCAACCCGGAGCAGAATGGGAGTAAGAACACAAAATGCAGAGACAGGGGCTTCTCTGGGGGATGCTATTTTTCCCCCAGGTGAGATTTAATGAGGACAATGCTAAGTGTCTTTTTCCTGGAGGAAAAAAAACCCACAAACATAATAGCCTCTTTAAAACCAATAAGTGACGATTTGATATTACTATCTCTGCCCAAGGAGCCTGGTTTGCTGCTGACTGAGGGGGAAAGCGGCTGCCAGAGACTGCCTGCAGCTGATGGACCTTCCTTGGAGGTGTCTCATGTTCAGACCGGTCTCACTCAGCCCAGAGGCTCCATCGACTGGTGGGGTGCGGGGAACGCAGCCTTGGGGTGCTGGCAGGGCAAGGTGGGGGCTCAGGCTCATCATTGCCAGGCGGGCAGCAGCGGCAGCAAAGAGAGATTCAGCACGTCAGGTCTCAGCCCCAGACTCCACGTTTGCAAGCGCTTTTCTGTAAGGGGCCGGGGGAAATGCCTAAAATCAGCTAGGTCATTTCTCATCGCTCGGAGAGGCCAAAAAGCACCTAATTGGGAACTGATCTCAGCTGTTTGTTTGCCAGGACTCAGACCAAAAAAAGCTCCATCTGAATTAAAAAAGGGGGAAAAAAAAAAAAAAAAAGGAATTTCCTTCCCCTCATGGTTTTGGATTGTTTCTTAATGTTATTTTAATGTACGTCTCCTTGGCGTTTATCTGGAGCTTAAGGCTGTGGGTCAGCTCTGATGCTAGATGGAACTGGGCATCCGTGGAAGATGAACGGCGAGTGAGGTGCCCATCAGGAGACGTGAAATGTTTGTTACCTGAGCTTCATTTCCTTCTAGCGGACCCGTTAGTCCCATCCACTGAAGAGCTGGGAGGAAAAACCCTTGCAAAGTGTTGGCTTTGGCTTGCTGCAGCTCCTCGTTGCAGGGCTGGCTGGCCAAGGCACGTGCCCTCCTGCCGGCTCCTTGCCTGGATGCCGGGAGCGTTCCCGGCGGCCGGGGTAATGAACAAGGAGTAGCGAGTAACTTTCCTTCTCCTCCAAATTTTCAGGCAAATTATTACTCATGCAAAAATCTGACAGAGTTTTGGGACTTGTGAATGTTTTAATAAATCCCCAGTGACTGTCTCGCTATTCACAAAGAGCGAGTAACAGGATCCCATAAATCACGGCAAAACAAACTCAGCACTTTGGGTCAGGAAAATATTGAGAAATCTGTGGGTTTTACTCTAATCCTCCCATGGCAGGGGCCCTGGAAATGCACTTTTTTTTTTTTTGCATCCTTCTGGCTTCGACACTAACTTCCTATTCCAGCCGACGTCTTGCCAGGCTCAGCAGCGTGCGCGGGCATTCGAGGTCCAGCGCAGCACTGTGGGGAGCAGGGGAAACTCCCCTGGGATGGCTTAAGCCTGACCTCCCAGCCAGAGTTTGCCCCATGGGTCTTATCTTCTGGGCTTACACCTACCACACACTGCTGCACAGCGATCCGTAGACCACTTCAGACTTTTATGGAGCTGGGAAGGGGTGAGGGTTTGTCTGGGGTGCTGCTCCTTGCTTTGGACTCTGGATTTTTGACCTCTGAGCATCCCACCAGGACATCACCCAGAGGGACCCTGCTGCTCCAGGGAGCGAGGTTCCGAATCTGCCACCAGCAATGAGGCCTTTCATCTTCTGTTGCATCTTCGTTTTGCAGAGAGGCGGGATTTGGGGTTGGGTTTTTTTTGCACCAGCGATACATCCGAGCGCTGAACTCGCTGGGGTTTAGGGTGGCCGCAATCCTGTAGTGGCTCATCAGGCCCCCGGCCAATGCAAGGCTGTCCTTGGCAAGTGCGGAGGCAACACATGGCAGAAAGGCTGCCCTTCCCGCAGCGGAGGCAGTGGGGAGTCAGCCCTGATGTGTGGTCCTGACTCATCAGCAAACCAGCCCCAGACCTCCTACCTGCCAGGAACATCTGCTGGCCAGAGGAACCCAGGTCCTGGCAGCGCTGCGAAGGGACGGTGCCATCCGGGCAGAGGGGAAAGCAGCCAAAAACAACGGCGAAGGAGGGATGGGACAGAACAGAGGACAAGTGACAAAGGGAAAGAAAAGACAGAAAAGGAGCAGAAACCTTGGCGCTCTGGAGTTCGTGCTTGCGAAGCCAAATTTCTGAGGGGTACTATGCAATGGATGAAGTAACCGGCTGATGGAGATGCAGATCCCAGGCAGATGCTTCCAGCATGCTTCTCACACCCTGCTCCTACCCCACTGACACCCTCAGGGTGCAGCCAAAGGAGAAGGACATGGCCGGGCACCCTTCTCCTGGGACATGGCCACCCTTGCTCTTGGATGGATACGGCCCCGCGTGCCCCATACTCTGCCTTTCCAACACCTCTGGAGCAGACACAGCAGAAGGGCCTGAGGGCTTTGCAGCGTGTGTGGTGGGACTGAAGCATCATCACCAGCTTTATTTTTCTGGGCAAGATTTCTATTTAGTGAAGGCTTGACGATCTGGGAGTCAGGATGCTGGTGTGCGCTCTGACCAGCTCCCCACCACCCCCCGGGCTCCCTCCCCAAGCCATTTGGTCTCTCATCATGCTCTAATCCATTGGTGACTTCAGCTGTAATTGGCTGCAGTCTGGCATCAATAAACTGAAACATTTATTGCACAGTTTAAATCTAATACAGATTATAGCAACCCAGCTAGTTTTTAATGCCTGCGCCAGGAAGCAGCTCTACGAACTCCTGCTTCGCGGGCTGGAGGCTCTTCCCCACCACGGCAGCTCCATCCCAGCCTTTGGACCGAGTGTCTGATCCCGACCTGCTGCCCCCACCTCCTCCATCACCCCCAGTTCGCTATGTCCGTTCTGGCCCCTCTCCATCCCTAACCTGCGTTCTGGGATGGCCAAGCCTCCCTCCCCATTCCCAGTCAGTCGGGGTCCTCTGTGGAAAGAGGGAGATTTCCTTAATACCTGTGACATCCAAAACCTGCTGCGGAGCAGTGGGTTAAAGGTCGTCCCTTATCTCAGGATCTGCAGTGAAATTACTGAGTTGTTCGTAATGTCTGCACCAGAGTCAGGAAATCTGATTTGCAATAATATAATGTTCTTTTAAGTAACATTTTCTTAAAAGACATTATTGAAGTTTAAAGAAGGGGCCAGGGTGCAGGGGAACTTTAATTTTGCAATTATTTTCCCGACTACTGTTGTTTAACCCTTGCGAGGCTGAAACCCGACTCCACGCGGCTGCTGGACCTCAGCGGTCACTGTCGCTGGCATCCATCAGCACGGCCTTGGGCTGCCGGGGGTGGGCTCCAAATGCGGGCTCTGCAGCTCTCTCCTCTCTCTGCCCTGATGTTTGATTAAAGAAATCTCACCCGGGAAGACCCACGCAGCCTTCTCCAACATCTCAGATCTGGGTCTCTCTCTGCCCGGTATTTTTAAAAGAGCAGTGAGATAAACGATGTGCACGGCATAAGTGCAGTCGCCTTTTAATGAACCCAATGAGATATAAATGGCAAATGCCGCATTTTCTCCTGATTTAAATAATGTATTGGAGAAACACTTCACTGGCATTTCAACCCCCCCCCCCAAAAAAAAAGGGGGTAAAAGAAGGACTTGTCAGGCTTTGTCAGCCTCCGCCGGCGGCGGTCACCCAGCAGAGCCCGTCGGCACATCAGCTCCACTCCAGCGGCACGGGGGGCTGTCGGCCCGGGGGAGGCAGGCACAGCCCCGGGATGGATGGTGGCCAGGAGGAAAACGAATGGAGAACTATTGGGTTTCTCATGGACACCCACTTACTCTGCCACCGCTCCAGCGATTTCGGAGCTCCCCAGATCTGATTAGGCTCTCCATTACTGTCTGNCGACTCAAATTAAAGTCAGGTTAAATATCTCAAATGCAAAAAATTCCACATGGTTCCAGATGGAAAGCGGTTCCTCAACTCCGCGCCGAACAAAATAAATAAGAAACCTTTCAGACCTGTGCCTGCCCCTCCGCCGGGGAGAGACGGGGAGCCCCCGCCGAATTTGAGAACTTTGAAGTTGTAATTTGGCTGGACTAATGCAAAGCATGACACACTCTATTGGAGTATAAATAGCATATTCGTGAAACGCACAGTGGTAAATACATTGTAATGATAGGAAGCAAAGCAGAAACATGTGTGCGCGCGCGCGCACGCGTTGCACCCCACGGCACACACACGGTGCACGGCGGCACACACGAAGGCAACGCACGAACCCTGCAAACACCTCCAGCCCCGGCGATGCCGCGGAGCACCGACCGCAGCACACAGGACACACATCTCGCACACGTCTCACGACACCGGACAGCAATGTGCTAGCAATTAAACCGAGCAACACAATAGCGGGAGAAGAGCTTTAGCCACAGAGAGGATTTAGGGTGGGTTTCTTTTGTCTTCTGTCCAGACACATAGTTAAATGACATGAGACGCAACATCTGAGCAAGGCTCTGGTGGGACCACAGGGACGCTGCCACCTCCGATGGCTTTGGGGAATGCCAGCAGAACTGTCCCACGCAGCTTTGGAGCAGGTGGATTTTGGCAGGGTGCAGCCAGGACACTCAGCGAGCCAGTGGCCATGCTGTGATAACTTGAGATCTTCCCATCGAGGACCAGCAGCAGCTCGAGGAGCCCGTCCCCAGCGTGCACCACAGCTTGCCTGTGTGGAGACACCCCTGCGGGACACCTTGGTGCCGGATCTGTCCCACTGCTGGATCCTGAGCCATGTTCTCAGCCCGTGTACTCATAGCCGTGGCATGCGAAAAGCCATCCCTGCAGGGGACGCGTTCCTCCGCCAGCCGTGGCGTTAGGCTGCTCCCACGGCGTTTACGGGGTTGCCAAGCCTGAGCTCTAAAAGGAAGGAGAGAACTTTGCTCATGGCAGTGCCGAACCCAAGTCACACTCTCTGGCTTTATACAGCCCAAGCGGTGCCAGATCCCATGAAACTGGATATGCCCTTATCTCCCGCAGCCCTCCGTGCATCGGGCCCAATCCCCAAAGTTCGGATCTGGTCCCAAATCCATCCCAAATCCGATGTATATGCAGAGTTTAGGATTTGACCTACCCCTGTTGCTATGAGACCAGGAGTCCTGCAGATGTCATTGCCATCCAGCCCAGCATGTTCACGGAAAGGTTTAGCATCCTCCTGGTCAGGGTCCTCAGCCACAACTTCCCAGCCAACCACCCCACTCCAGTGGATGGAACCCCAGCATGTCCCTGTCATTTCCCTCTGGGAACTCGCACCCTGCTCCCCTTTCTGTCTCCGCTCTCTCATGTTGCTCCCTGCTTCTCTGGCTTCCTGTCGTGTTTCTAACTTCGCCCTTTGGTTGCCCCATGGTTTTCATCTCTCCATTTAAACCTCACCGGAGCTGAGCCATCGCCGTGCTCTGGTGTTGTTTGGGTTGATGGTACTGACTTCTCCCTCGTGCCCTTCTGCTTTGATTTAGCGTCTGCCTATCTCTCCTCAGGTTAATCAGTGGATTAACTACAGCTCTCCCTCCCGTTCTCCTAAATCCTTATCCTTCATCACGAATCTAGGAAACAAAACAGACCAGGTACTTTTCCATGGAGGCAGCCAAACTATTTGCTTTCCTATCAGCTGGCCTCTCCCACACCTTTCCCTGGGCCATTTCTGACCCCAGGGACACTCACTTGTCTGCAGACACCTTTGCTTTCCCTGCTGCCCCCGCGCCCTGCCCAGCGCTGCAGGCAGGCATGCTGCTGCCTGCCCCTCCTGGGGATGCTGGCGGGGATGTTCCAGGGCAGGAAAAAATCACAACGGAAACCAAACTTCCCACATCTCACCCCGGTGCCACCTCGTTTTGCCCTGCCTGTCACCCTGCCGCCGCCTGCCCGCTCCCTGCCTGCACTGCCTCTTCCTCCCGGGGCTGCGTGCGGATTCTCCCTCCCTGAGATCATCCTGGCCAGAGGAGCGATTGCAGGCAGCCGACATCCCTCTCCCACAGACACACTCATCCTCAGCCTCGGCTCCCCAAGAGCCATCACTGTCCTGTTAACCCTTCGCTCCAACCCACTGCGGTCCCTCGGTTCTCGGGGTGACTCATCCCCTGCTTATATATCAGCCCCCCTCCGGGCTTGAGTCGTTCGGCTCTGCCCCGGGAATGACCCTGAGAGATACCCAATATCTCAGGCCGGCGGGATGCCGTCAGAGCGATCCATCCTCCCAACTCAAGAGAGGGAAGGGAGCAGCTGATAGCTGTGATGCACCTTAATTTTTAAAACCCTTCATATTTTCTGCTTTAATCATCAGCCTCCAGTGCTGACTGAAGGCAAGATAAACTCTGTCAGCCCTTCTGCAGGTGGGCAACTGAAACGAGATTCTCTGAAATAAATAATGAAGCCACTGTAGAAAGGTGTCCAGAACCCGGAAAATACTATTTCCTCGAACAGCGGTGCTAAATGGAGGGAGCAAACACTTCTGGCTCAGCTCTGCCTCAACACACACTCAGTATCTGGATGACCCCGATGCTAAAGAGCTGGTCCTAAGTGCTGGGGAACGCGCAGCCTCTGCAGAGCTCGGTAGCACCATGGCAGGATGGATGCAGTCTTGCTTCTGGGAAGGAGGAGAGGGACATGCAAGCACTGGAAAGCTCCGGCACGATTTTGGGACTGTGCCCCACAGTTCTTCTCTGCAACCCCACAGCTCCCGCCCTCCGCCAGCCACCTCTCCTGTGCAGCAGAGATGATGACAGTGATGCTTCAAGGGCTTCGGTCACTCTTACCTTCTCAGGCAGGGCAGCTGGGTCTCTCCCCACTGGGTTTGCTGACCCTTTGTGACTCTTCACTCAACTCCTGCTTAGATTTTGGCTAACCCAGCTCATGCTAAGGCCTGATGTGTGCTGGGAGCAGTGCCAGTAAGTCAACGCGAGAGCACCAAGTAGGCAGGACAGGTGGCCAGAAAGAGCTGAAGGACCATGATGGAGCCACGGTCACCTGCAGAGTGCTGTCTCCAGCAGCCATTATCTTTTGTCTGGCAGTTTCCTCAGAATCCACTAACTTATGGAGCTGGTATAGACCAAACCTCCAAGCTGGAGGGTATAAAACATCAGCTTACCCAAAAAGCTCTGGAAGCGGATCCAACAGCAGCTGGGCTGCTGAGGCTTTCGTGCTTCTCGGTGCAACACAGGGGACACCCGCACTGTGATGGAGGAGGAAGGATGAGCACTCTCACCATCAGTTGGGTTACTAATTATTTTCTTTTGCTCATAGGTACATGATATTAAGAGTTACGGGTTATACATTATGAAACCTTATGACTTGAATGGTGAATAGGTGAATTCACGTGATAGACTAGTCTGGGCAATAAGGGATTGAGCCCCTGTTTATCGTGTTTGTTTATTGTATTTCTTAATGAGTTCGTGAAATAAAATTTAAATCACAGAGTACATTGTCCTGTAAACTTGAGAGATCCGAATGGACCGTGACACCCTTCCTTTCTCCTCCCATCCCAGCTCTGTGGTCCTCCTTCCAAACCTTGAAGGCTCCAGTTCCTCCTGTATGTGGTTTATCGTCTTTCTTGTAGACCACACAGAAGAAGAGGGCACTACAGCGGCAAACCCTCATCGGAGGGAGAAGATCATCCCAAGAAACCTTAGGAGGTCAGAGCCCCATTGTGCTGGGTACTGAAAATCCAGGGAAAACCAGATAATCTGCCCCCAGGAGAACTGGTCAACTGGCCAGCAGAAGTGGGACTGGGAGGAAAGGACCAACGCTGCCCTATCCCACCTGGCTGAGGGGAGCGGCGGTGCAGACGGGGTGCTGGTGGGGGCTCCGCAGAGGAAAGCCGTGGGTGCCAAGCACAGAGGTGGGATCACTCAGCAGGACCCGGGGTCAGCGCGTGGTGGGAGCTGACGGTAACTGACGTTCAGGCCACCTGCCAGGATTGCATCAGCACACAGAAAATGTGCTGCCTGTGTGTTTATTTGGCTTTTTTGGAAGCTGCTCCTCTACCTGCTTGTGGTCGGGCAGCCCGAGGGCCCCCTCCCATTGCACTGAGCCAACCACAATGGCCAAGCTGAGGAGCAGAGAGGGTGAGGCAGGGAGAAAGGAGCCGAGCCCAGCCGAGGAGAGGGGTCGTCATGTGAAAAAGCGATTCCAGCAGCTCCCAGCCATGACCCAACTTTTCAGCTCAACCGCTCCTGCCAAAGCAGTGCTTCCAAAGCTGCAGCTCCCTGATAAAACCTAATACCATTGCCCATAAATTGTATTAAATAAACAGCAGCTGCAGATCAAGGTATATTCATCAAGGGCTTCCTTTTTTTTTTTTTTTTTTTTTATGAATGGCTGAAGACTCAGAGATGCCGTTTGCCAATAGTCTGTCAACGGAGCCTGCATTTAAAATCAATTTGGTAATTACAACTCCGACTCGGAGCCACAAATCAAAAAGGAAACTTCAGCCCTTCAGGATGTTTTGGACCATTAGGGAGCTGGTAATTATGCACCCCAGCCGGGCATTAATTTAAGGCCCCGGTGGAAAAGCGATGGTGTGAATTTGAGACAGGAAACTGACTGCAAGGAATTTCAAAGGTTGGGAGGCGTGCTGTCAGTCTGTTTACAACCACCTAACTTAACATGGTTAAAATCTGCTAGGAAACACTTGCTGAACTCGGGATTGCCATTGTGTTGGTTTATTTTTCCTTGTGGAAGAGGCCGCTCCTCTGTCGGCGAGGAATAAATGAGGGAAATATATATATAACCTCTGTTTACATAGGATCTACAGTGTTTGTACTGCGCTACTCCAGGTCACTTGGATTCTGGTGTGATGAACGGTGTGTATGTGTATGGGGATAGATATATGTATACGGACAGAGAGGAGGGTTTGACAGAAATAGCCAAGGGAGAATATCTTTAATTCCGCTAGCAGCAAGTGAATTTGACTGCGAAACACCCTTACACCCCCTCCCCTTTAAGATGTAAGGAGAAGACCTGGAGGTTTATCAGCCTTTCTCATTGCGCAGCAGAGCTCTGCGCAAGCCTGGTTTTCTGGCAGCATCCTTTGGTTCACGTAGTGTGTGCCGGGTCCCCAGTGCCTCCTGCTTCCGAGGAGGAGGTCAGCCAGGCTGTACCTGGCCAAATACCTGGTGTTAGAACATGGGGAGCAAGAGGCTCCCCCCCGCCCCTCAACCGCTCCAGCCAACCTCAGCCCTGCAGCATCAGGTCTTGCTATTCCTGAAAAACTGGATAACGTTCAGTAGCTGCAAATGTTATTAATGGTCATAAAATGAGCCGGTTCTTCAGAATATCCTGTTACGCTGGTTGTCTCCGAGATCTCCTGCAGGCTGGTCCCACAGCCCCATTTGTCTGGGCTCTCTGAAGTATCACGTCTCCATCAGGAGAGCTGCAAAGATAGTTAAGCCCCAGGGACCGGCAGAAGGATAAGGCTGTATTTTGGATACTGGGGAAGGAGAAGCCCCCGTCCCTCCCTGCCCAGCCTGGTTTGCCTGCTCCCAGCCCAGCTGGGGCTGCAGAGGCTCCATCCCATGTGGTGAAACGCTGATCACAAAACCAATGCCCTCCCGTGACCTACACGCCAAACGAGGGGCCCCAGCGCCTCATGCGAGCATCGGGGAAGGTTTGGAAAATCTGACAATTAATGGGCATCGCAGGAGGTCAGAATTGCTCTTCTTCCCTGCTCCTCCTTGGCAGACATTGCATTTTCTCTCTGCATAGACGGTGCAAAAGTGGAGCCGGCTCCGACCACTGCAGCGACCTGACTCTGGGAAAAAACAGAGCAAAAGGGCAAAAAAAAAAACCCCAGAGCAATAGCGGGGAAAAGAAAAAAAAAAAAAAAAGTAGGAATTTCTCATTCAGGATGCAAATCTTTTCATTTTAAATCTCTAAGCACAACGATGGCTAACAGCTTTGTAATCCGGGGCTTTGGGGGTTCTTGTGGTGGTGTCTGTGGGGCTGTCATCTCCTCGGCAGCTCTGCCAGCCTCCGAGGGGGACGCGGGCAGCCGGCGGCGCTGGGCTGCCGGCCCCGACATGAAACCCTCCTCCTGTAAATAATGAAGTAATGAAGTAAGGATGTGTCTCACAGCAGTCCATTAAATGGATGCGTCCAGGCTGCTGGAGGAGCTTTGATGATCTGGGCGCTTGGCAGACGGAGCCACAGCGAACAGACTGATTAAACATAAAGGGAGCTGCAGAGGAGCGGGGCTGTGCGATGCGCCTGCGAGGGGCTCAGGCAGGGCGAAGCTGCCATGCAAACCACGCTCCGGCTCGGGCGCAGGGGGACGGGAGGTGGAGCGTGATGATTTTACATGCTGTATTTATGGCGGGTGCAATCCTGCAGCGCTGAGCCTGTGCAGTAGCCCAGTGCCAGGGAAGTAGGTACCCACGGGGTTGGCTGCTTCTGGTCATGGAGGTAAACCAGTGTCCCCAAAAGCATCCCGAGGGACGGCAGGGAAGGAGGGACCCCCAAGATGCTGTTCCTGGGGTCAGGGCCCCTAGGTGTGAAGGAGGAGATGAGGTTTGACGGTTTCCTTGTGATGGGGGCTCCTCCACACCAGGAAGTTGTTACGCCAGGGGAGGTTTAGACTGGATATTAGGAAAAGTTTTTACACTGAAAGGGTTATCAAGCATTTGCACAGGATGCCCAGGGAAGCGGTTGAGTCTCCATCCCTGGAGATATTTAAAAGACGGGTAGACATAGTGCCTAGTGATATGGTTTAGTGATGTTTTTTGGATGGTTTGACTCAATCTGAAAGGTCCCTTCCAACCGAGGCAATTCTATGTTTCTAAGTTTCTTCTCCATTATCCAGCCTGCCTTCCCTATCCTGGGCATCCCCCCCAAGCCTTGCTCCCTGCCTGACGCTTGCACCCTCCACAATGTCCTTTCATCTCCCCTTCCCTCACAGCTGCGTCTTGCCAAGCCAGACTTTAAAGGCTTAGCTCTTGAAATCATCCCTCGCAAGTCAGCCTGTTGCAGCGTGATGGACGAGTGCTCCCCGTTACTTTCTCAGGGTGACGCAGGGCCACTTTAGGGAGGACTGACCCCAGGACCAGTCACGGCGTGCAGGTAAGGAGCCAGGGCTGGGGCCGGTCCACGCTGCCCATCGAGGGTATCAGCATCCCCAGGCAGCATACAGCTCCCCAGCCGACCCCGTGCACTCTGGGCTGCGGAGGTCCACGCCGGCCTCGCACAAAGAGAGGCAGCTGCCGCCACGCCGCCCCGAGCAAAAGCGCTGCCACAGGTTCCCTTCAGTTAAATGTCACTTTGGAAAATACCACGCACCTCGCAGGAGAAGGATGGAGCTATTTTCTATCACGGACATGTCAACGCCTGGCATTTCCTGTGACTTTCCCCACGTCCCCCCCAGACAAAACCCAAACTACATATAAATATATATTGGAAACAGAGACGTCGTCTTTATTACAAGCCTTGTGCTGAATGGCAATTTCTGCATTTGCTTTAAATACATCCATTTAAAGTGACAGGCGGAAAGCCGGCTGAGCAGACATCAAGGAGGCAGCAAGGGAAGGAGGGGGAGAGTTAAAATTTTGCTCTCTCCCCCCTTTCTGAGGAGGGATCGTGCTTGGGAAGCAGCGCTGGGGATGCAACGGATGGGGATGCAGGGGATGGGGATGAGGATGGGGAAGCAGGGGACTGAGGATGCAGGGGAACGGGAGGCAGGGGATGGAGATGGGGATGGGGATGCAGGGGATCAGGATGCAGGGGATGGGGATGGGGATGGATACTGTCTCATATATTTCTCTCATGCCAGGCTGAGCTGCCTGGGGGAAAGGTGGGGAGGGTACGTGGGGTGGGGGGGGACAAGAGGAGGAAAAAGATATTAAAATGTTCAATCTGAAGTTACTGATATACTGTCAGGCTTACGGACCGCACGCAGAACAAAGGTTTGCATTTGCAAATCAATAAAAATAAATGTGGAGTGAAGACGCAGGAATATTTTAACATAAATCTACATAAACCCTCACCCTGGAGATGCCTGCGAACGTGCCAGCTGCCAGCTGGACCCCGTGCCCAATGCCAGGCAGGTGGCAGGGTCCGAGGTGGGCAATCCCCCCGCAGACCCCCACCAGGCCAGGAAGGGGTGCAGGGATGGGGGGAGCAGGGCCCCCCCCCAGCCTCCCTAAACCCCATCTCCACACCCAACGCCGCTGCAGACGCAGAGGGGCCACCACAAAGAGAGTTGCTCTTGGCCGTCGCCATCTGAATTCTATAATTTGTCCGCAGTGCAAAATGCATTGCCATGAACGGGAGAAACGACCTGGGAAAAACGCTCTGTGCTTCTCCAGAGGCATCGCCAAGCTGGGCATCTTCCTCCTCGCCAGGCTCAGCACCTTCACTGCATGTAGTGGTGCTCGCTGAACACCAGCAAGGGACGCTGGTCGAGAAATGGGCTTTCTCTTTGCTGGGAAATTCCAACATTTCACATTTTCCGGTTTGGTTTGGTTTTTAATCCCACATCAGGTCAAAAAAATCCTTGAAATAGTTTGGAAATTAAAAAGCTCATCAAAGGTTTCCGTTCCTCATCTTGGAAAGGGCGAGACACTAGCAGAGAAAGTCAGGAAAGCTGAACGAATGTCTTCTCTTTCCACCCTAAATAGCTCTGAAAATTTTCTGCTAAAAGGCCAACTAGCACCATACTTGCAGAAAACATTCCTGTTGCAACACTTTCTGCCAAACGTTAACTCTATTGACAACATCACCCGAACACCAGTCTATCACCACCTGCAGTTCGCAGCTGGGGAAACTGAGGCACCGTCTCTTTCTGCTGTGACAGGTCCCATCCACAGAGCTGGGGGGTGCAGGGGAGCGCCGAGGACCAAGCAGAGATGTTGGTACCCACGCTGGAGGACAAGGGGTGGCTTTGAGCCACCGTGCCTCCTGGGACTGTCCCCAGGGCTGCACCGTGGCATGTCCCGACCCCACGAGGGCTCCCCTGCATTCGGGGATGCGGTGACGCTCACTCACTGCCACACCTCCTGCGCTCCCAGCTAATTAATTGCCTATTCTCTCCCTCTTCTTCCGCCTTAATTGGGACAAAGACACCTGGCAGAGATTTGTTCGTGCGTGGCTCCGGTCTTTAACTTTCTGCTTATTAGGGGATTTAATAGCAAAACTCCCCCGAGACAGGCATCCTCCAATGGACCGGACACAGGAGCTAAGATGTACCTACAGGTGGGATCTTCGCCGGGTTTCTCTGGATACCCCACATCATCCAGCTCTGAAATTACGGGAGGACTCGGGCCACGCCGCCTTGGTGGGAGGTTTGCAGCAGGGTGGGCTGGGGCAGAGCTCACCCCTTCCTGCACCCTGGGACACCCGCTCTCGCCCCGGCCCCGGCAAGGGAGACACAAACTCCCTGGAAAAAAGCACCAAGGGAGAATGCCGAACCTTTTAATCAGGCTGCTAGCTTGCTGGTCCTCCGCTTCTTTCACTGAAAATGACCCAAATGGGAATTGAAACATTTTGTTTCATTTTGAGCAAAGCATTTGGTTTGATCTGAAAAGAACATGGGCTTGGGGAGGGAGGAAGGGAGAGGGAGAATGGGTCATTTCAGCAGCCAGGAAACAGTTCATTTCAGCTCAAATAAAACTTAATTCTGTTATTGTTGTTGCAGTGTTTGCTGTCCCGGGGCCTGGAGAGACAGGAGGAGAGCCGGCGAGGCGGGGAATGCCAGGCTGAAGCAGCCCAGGAGGAGGTGAGGACCTGAATGCCGCGGCTGGATCACCCTGTCCCAGGATGGCTGCACAGCTCTCCTTCCAGTTGACATCTAGGCTCGCTTTTGGGGGGTCTCCCAGGCTCGGTGGGACGCGCCCTCTGGAGAAAAAAAAGGACTCAAACAGGATCTTCCAGTACTGAGTCAAGCGCTTTTACCACCAGCGACGCTGCGCGCGCCCCTGGGGCTCTTCTGCCAGGCCAAAGCTGCGTTTGGCGAACTCACAAATAGTTTCAGGACAGCCAAAGCCACATTTCCCAGGGAGTTCAGCGGCTCTCCCTCTTCCAGGAGGTCCTCCCGCATCCCCAGTCCTCAGTGCCCACTTCTCCGTGTCCTCAAAGCAGGGAGGGCAGCCCCGCAGGCGAGGGGAATGGGGGGCCGCGTGGGTGCAGCCGCAGCCATCCCTCCTCCGGACCAACCCGGCTCAGGGCCAGGCGTCTGTGACTAATTGGTAGCAAAGCACTTATCAGACCAACTTTAGCCTCTTTTCCGGTTCATGAATTGCTCATGAGCTATTTATGAATTTTTTTGACTTTAATTGTTATCCTAAATTATTCATCAAATAATTTCAATAACCAGTTCTTGGGCCAGATTACATTTTAAATGAGCTGTTTCCGTGCGTGCTCCTGCCAGAGAACTGGCTGCCGAGCCGCCACAGAAAGCAAATGCGAAAGGGGACGCGGAACACGGGGAAACAAACTGCAGGAAATACGAAGGGGACTTTTTCACCCCAGCCTGCTCAGTGTTTAAGCAACGTTTCGCCTGCGAGCAGCGCATGGTTGACCTGCCCAGCACCTCTCAGGAGCTGCTCACGTCAGACCCATTGCTGCGGCGACGGCGGCTGATGAAGGAGCGCATTTCCCACCCCAGGTCACCAGGAGAGTCGGCAAACTGACGCTAAACCCCCGCACCGCTGGTTCCCAGCAAAGTCCCGCTGCCGGACTACGCCTCCCTCCAAGAGCTGGTGTTCCCAGACAGAAAGGAAAACCACCTCTCCCTCCAAAACGTCCTCCTGGACACCAGCGCACCCTCCCTGAGCCCCCCCTGGGCTGCCTCCGGTCCCATGCCGTCCCTTGTAGCTCCGGTGTCCTCTCTGCCAGGACCATGAGCTGGAGGGGACGGGGACACCGGCCGCAGGGCTCACACCACTGCCAAGCAAGGCAGCCGGGAGAGGCTTTACACCAGGGCAATTAAAGGGGAAAGCAGAGCTTTTCCCAGTCCACATCCACCACCACAGCCCTGGCACGGGCAGCATGGCCCGGCCGGAGGGAGCAGCGTTCCCACACGCCGAGCTGAAGCAATTTGTTCACAGCAAATGATTTAATTGTTCGATGCTGCACAGCCGAACGGTGCTCCTGCCTGCCTCGGCACAGCGTGGCGGTGACACCTTCCCCTGCCGTAACCCCCCCAAAATCACCAGCAGCTTTAAGAAAGGCAGAGAGCACGCCAAGGCTGGGCCATCATTCAGCTGCAAGGCTGGAAGCGTCGGGGATGGAGAGGGGCCGGGGCTGTGTTTTCCCCCGGTGCCGCATTACTGAGCAATCAGATGGCATCAAATAATCAGCTGATGTTTGTTTCTCTTGCTCACTTTGACTGGGCGTAAGCACCACGTCCTGTCCCGGGGACACTGCCCAGCGCTGCGCAATGACAAAAGGAAAAAAAAAAATCACATTGTTGTCTCTCAACTCGTTACCCTTTTTTCTGAGCAGCATCATAACTCCTTTTGGGCAGGGCCGCAGCAGGGAAGACACAGTGCTGGGGTCAGCCATCGCCTCTGCTGCTACTGCCGCCTCAGCCAGACCACCTCTTTCCACTCACATCCCAGTACATCCCATTTCAAATGGCTCAGGCAAGCTTTAAGGGCTCGTTTTGCACATTGGATGATCACAGCTACCTCTTCTGGTTTAAAAAACAGACAAAACCCACATCTTCTGGGTTAGAAACCTCTGTTCCAAGAGGCAGGGCTGAACTAGTCTTTCAGGGAGAGCATCCCTCTGCCCTCCCAAGGCTGAGCCGAGCACCCGGAGCCGCAGCCCAGGAGCATCCCAAACCTGCCTGAGGACCTGGGTGCAGACACATGCTCAAGCGTGGACAAGCACAGACCGTGGTTGTAATGAAGACAAGGTGGGAACCAGGGAGGAGGCCAAGAACTGACCCTGTCTGCTCCTGAGATAATATATCTCCGAAAGCCAGCTCAGGTTTCCTGGCTTCAGCCTCGCTATTGAAAATTTATGGTTTGAGAAAGTTCTTGGAGCCCAAATCCCTCGACCTATCACCTTTTCAACCTTGTGTTTATCGAGACACGAGTTCCTCTTCCTCCCACCCTTTGTTTTCGGCTCTTGGAGCCCAAGAGGCTCAGTCCTGGTGCTGCCAAGCCAATGCTTACAGTCAAGCCATGTGAAGGTGCGGTAAATCCTCCCAGCCCTCTCCATGCCGCCACCCTTCTCTTTTTGTCCCCCTTCTCCTTTTTCCGGGGTGGAGAGCGATGCTGATGTTTTGCTCTTTGCCAGCTCCACACGTTCTCCACCGCTTTGCCTGCTCTCGGCTTTTCTCCCTTCATCTCTGCAAACGGGCATCAAACGCCGCAAGTTGCCACGGCGACCGGAAAAATCACGGTGACCCTGGGGATGGGCGCTGGACCGGCATCCCACGGCGCCGGCTTGAAAAGCGCATCGCCGATCAATCCCGACATTCCCAGGCTGTCGGCTTTCATATGGAGGCAGGGCACGGCGAGAGCAAGACAGTCTCTGGCACGGCATCCCCCGCGGCCTCCGCTGTAGGAGAGGAGTTAGTTCCTGTTGCATTTGTTATCATTGTCACTGGGCGGGGGGGGGGAAGGATACGCGGGTTTATTTCCAAAGAGTTTCCCTCTCTCACAGATTTTTGGTCACCTGTGGAGTAAAAGACAATTTAGTGGGATCAGCAGGGGACCTTCCAGGCTTGTGTTAGCAGGAAACAGAGGAGGGCAGCAAGGTCCCTGCTGGGAAAGGAGGCGGTTTCTGGGCTTGGATGAGGATTGCAGGGAAAAGTCCAGCCCCGAGCGCAAGGGGACGGCAGGAGCCCAGGTGAGGGGGCGGAAGACACTCGAGTGCCAGGGATTTGTGAAGAAGGCTTATAAAATTGCTGGAAGTAATGAAAGGAGAGAAGAATGACCAGAAGAACAGAGCAGTTTATTCCAGGAGGAGCGAGATGGCTGCAGAGGAAAGAGAGGAGGAAATATGAGAGAGTTCAATAAAACCGCGGACAATTGAGACGAGGTGAATAAGAAACAATTATTCCCATTTTCTCAGAACACAAAACCCCCAGGACATCCAATAAAGTTACGCAGCAGCAGATTTAAAACAAATCAAAGGAAGTCTTTTATCGTACGCGGCCCAGATGCGCTGCGGAGGGCTCTGCCGCAGGATGCTGCCGAGGACAAAGCCACCACCCTGGCGGCCAAAGCAAAGGGACAGAGGCGTGTGAAGGGCTCCTACAAACAACCATCCAGATAACACCTCTGGCTCGGGAAATCCCTGGATTTGTCAACTGCCAGAAGCTGGGCAGGGTGTACAGGGGAGATGGATGGCTGTGCACCCCCGATTTCTGGTGCTGCTCCCTCGGCGAATGTTACCGTCTGCTGCTGGAGAGGAGACACCTTCGGTCCAAGCTGCATGGTGGACCTTTGGTTCCTGCACTACCATGAGGGCATTCAGAGAGGACCCGGTAAGGCAGCCCTGCTGCTGCCCTGGGGCAGCTCAGCACTTTTAGCATCCTCAGCTGTAGATTAAACCACCACACGTCAGCTCAGCTTCCCTCCCGCACCTTCTGTCACACTGGGATTCCTATGGCACAGAAAGAAACAGTGAATCACCCAAAAAAAAGAGAAAAAATAGACAAATTCTAACCCCCAAATGCTAACAGCTTTGCCAAACCAAGGGAGAGCCGGACAAGGCATGACACAGACCAGTGACTCCCCAGCTGGGACTGAGCAAACGCACCCTGGGACATCTCCCAGAGACTCGGATGGGGACAATGGGGCAAAACTGGCAGCCAGGACAGAGGGCCTGAATTTCCTCCCTTCACAGAGAAGGAGAAAGCAACAAGCTCCAGGAGGACGGGTCTGTAAAGGGGAAGACACATCTGCCTTGGATATTTATTCTCCAGCTGGTCTCGCAACAGCCCTTCGCAGAGGACACACCAGGCAACTCTCACCAGTTATTAAAATCTGATAAAATTCCACTCCAGTTAATTCTGCCGGCGGAAAGCTCCAGATTGATGCACAAAAGGCTGTCCCTATTGACTCGGCTGTGCCTGCTTTTTTATTTATTTACACCTAACGCGCCTCTCCGCTGCACAACAACAAAAATTGGGGGTTGCAAGTGGAGGAGAGGCTTGTCGGGGGAAGGAGGCAGCTCGAGATGCAGAAGCAGGGGCTGGGGAGCATCCATGGTGGCACAGGACACGGACCACCCCTCTTGCCAGGGTTCAGCCTTCCGTCTAGGGACCAGCCCATGACTAGTTGGTTGCTCTTTGTGGTCCCCATGGTATTTTTGCTCTGGAGGACATGGGACACTTCACTGCACCCGCCACCAACCGCACCAGCTGGTTTCCCATCCCAGCCTGGCCTCAAATGCCACCTCGCTCTTGCACTCCCTGTACCCACCTGCTGCCATCCACAGCCACCGTTCCCAGATGGATGCACACAGCCAGCCATGCTCGTCTCTCCTTCCCACACAGTTTAATAGCTACTTTGCTGGTGTTTCCTGAGTTTTATATAGCTTTTACAGTCTGTTTTTATGATGTTTGAGTAATTGCTGTTTGTTTATCATGGATCATATGTCAACGGCTGGGTCACACCCCATGCGCTTCAGCTTGAAAGGAGCCATTTGATATATTCAATTAAATTTTCTTCTTCTTACACTATTTATTATACCTTTAGGAGTGCAGCTAGCAGACCTGCAGAGGAGGAGGATGGTAGCGCAGCCCATGCCACCAAAAGCAGCAAAACTCAGTCCTGCACCCCTGTCCTTCTGCACTGTCCCATCCAGCCCAGCCTGGAAACTCCTGGATCCCGCTGTAATATTCCCACCCAGGAGGACTTCAATTGAAAGCCCACCAGGGACAGGGAAAGAAAAGAGAGTGCTTCAGCACAGACAGGATGCAGAGATGAAAAAAGGCCCTTTTCCCACAGCTCTCCCCAGGCACAGCTCACCCGAGACGGTCCTGGGCATCACCAGCCACACGGCAGGAGCCAACAATAACTCCCATCGCATAAACCTCAGCCACCACGTTCGCACATTCCCCGGCCGCACTCTCCTTTTGATTGCTAAAGCAGCATCCAAGCAGAGCACTTCTTGGGAAGTGGCGAAATGAGAGATGAGTCCATCAGGGACCGGGATTAGGAAAAAAAAAGAAAAAGAGAGAAAGAAAACTCATTCTCCAGCCATTCGACTGAGGGAGCAGCTGTCCCTCCGCTCCAGGGAAGCCAGGCACCAGCATCCATTCGCTGGCACATCCTGCCTGCTCAAGTCACTCATTTTAGCGTTACCCACTGACAAGGACTGTGCAAGCACCGGCGAAACAGATTGCTGTCGCCATTTCAGAGCTGAAAAAGGGGGAAAGCCATGTGGGGAGTGAGTTGGAAAAGAAAAAGCAACAAAAAAAAAAAAATTAAAATCTACATACAACCAAAAAAAAGCCTTCCCCTCAGCCAGGGCCCTGCATATGGGCTGTGGATGCTGGCTTGCGGAGGGGCACGGGCAGGATGGGGAACAGACGGGTGCTGAGCAGAGGCTCTGGCAGAGGTGACGGGCAGATGGGTGCCTGCACAGAGCCACCCAGCAGGGACCCAGCACCAGCCTGGGTGAGCAGGAGCCAAAGCTTTTGCAGCTCAGCTTCGTGTCTCTTTGGGGTGCTGCCCAATCTCACCTTGCACCCAGCCAGGGGGACCAAATCCCACTGGGATGGTGGCAGGCAGGGTGAGGGCAGCAGCCACCTCTCGCTCATGCCCAGACTGAGGGGACCGACAGGGAAAGCCATTACCATCTCACCCACCCAAGCCCCACTCTGCCGGCTCTGCACCCCTCCTGGGTATTGAAGCTTTTATTGCCTCCCTCGTGGAGAGCCCAGCTGCTGTGAGATCCAGCTTCCTACCAGCTGGGAACTTAATTAGGTCAATTCATTAAGCCCATTATGCCACCTCCTCATCAGGCCCGCATGGGAAATGCCGGGGGTGAATTTGGGACAAGGATCCTGCCCCTCTGCTTGCGTGGGTGGTGGGGAACATCCCCTGCAGCCCCAGTGCCCAGCGGTGTTTAAGGCAGTACCAAACCCAGTTTGGCAGCTGTCTGCTGTGAGGGTTTGCTTTAGCCCTGACAAAGCTCAGAGCGTCCCCCAGCCAAGCTGGGCAGGGACAAGGGGGTTGCAGGTGTCACCCCCGTCCCCGCGGTAATTGCAGGAGACAACGGGGTGTCCCGGCGTGCCTGGGGGGCACCAGGGCCAACAGCAGACGCTGCAAGGGGCAGACAACTCAAGACAGGCAGCTTTTCAGAGAAGCTGAAATAACTCCATAGCTCCGTTCCTTGCTCCCAGCTTTAAGCAGCACCCGGAGGCCCATGGAGGAAGACATGGGAGAGGCAACATCCAACCTGGCTCACAGCTCCAGCGAGGACTCGCACCCTTCACGGCAGCTGCAAGCGGGGCTGGGTCAACAGCTCTGTGAATACTCAAATGATTGCAAACTACGGGGGTGCAAAAGGGGGCACGTTTGCCCTTTGCAGCCAGAAGGGCTGAAGTCCAGGGAAAAGCTGTCCCAGGGAAAAAAAAAATAAAAGGCAGTTTTTTCTTAGGAGCTTACTGGGCGAGGGGACCCAGTCACCAAGGCAGGCACTCAAACTTTGCAGAAGAGAGGCGGGAGAGGGATGGATGGATTTGCCACAAGCCTGCTGTTATCAACTGGGCATGGCTGGAGGTGCCCCCCAGGCACGGTACCGGTTCGCATCCCACAGGGAATGATGGCACGGTGGCTCCGGGGACACTGGGGACAAGAACAGTGCGATGCCTGGGCAGCAAGGAGCACAGCCAGTCCTAAACATCTCTGGGAATTTCCAGCCCCGGTTCCCTCGTATTTCATGTGTCTCCCTCGCATGATGGGCAGGAAGACAGAGAGGCAGAGTGTGTCTCCGGCAGAAACTCAGGGCAAAACTCTGGATAAGGAACAGGGAACCTTCCTGGAAGGGATGAGCCTTCCCCAGGCTGCTGCGGGACGGCGTGTCCCGGGCGAAGGCACCCCTCCTGGGGTCCTGCTCCTGGGCAGCCACAAGGTCTGCTCAGCCCAGTCCCAGGCAGCTCATCCATGCCTCTGTTTTATCTGCTTATCCCAGGAAAACAAAGACCAGCACCTCCACTCACCCCCACACCGCCTTGTTTGT
Organism: Stercorarius parasiticus; assembly: GCA_013396915.1. Lineage (NCBI taxonomy): Eukaryota > Metazoa > Chordata > Aves > Charadriiformes > Stercorariidae > Stercorarius > Stercorarius parasiticus. The sequence goes on from VWZL01001168.1 coordinate 374,410, forward strand.
ACACGACAGCATAGATTTTGTTTACTGCTCAGATTACTTTACTCTTTTTTTTTTTTCCTCTCTAAAATCTGGGACATTTATTTGAAATAAAACTAGGGATTTAACATGGGGGAAAAAAAGGCCTTACGGTATTGCATTTCAAAACATTTTGGTTATTTGAACATTTCTGTCACTTCCAGCAGGGCAAGAACTGCTGGAATTTAACTCACACTCACAAATGGTTTTATTTCTCTCCTCACATTGCAGCTGTATTTCTTAGCAAATTTGGTATCAGGGAAGTAAAACCTGTCAAGCTCTAACACTCTTCAATCACGAAACTCCTCTGGTGTGTCCTGCGGGATCGGGTGGGCACCCACCACCTCTGCAGGGAGAGGAGGATCCTGGCCGGCATCCTGGTCAGGCAACAGCACCCCTGATCCCATCCGGCATGGCTCAGCCTCCTTGGAAAGAGGGTGCTGGGCTGAATCATAGAATGGTTTGGGTTGGAAGGGACCTTGAAGATCATCCAACTCCAACTAGATGAGGTTGCTTCAAGCCCCGTCCAACCTGGCCTTGAACACCTCCAGGGATGGGGCAGACACAGCTTCTCTGGGCAACCTGGGCCAGGGGCTCACCCCCCCCACAGCAAAGAATTTCTTCCCGATATCTAATCTAAATCTCCCCTCTTTCAGTTTGAAACCATTACCCCTTGTCCTATTGTTCCACCCCCTGATCCAAAGTCTCTCCCCATCTCTCCTGGAGCCCCTTTAGGGACTGGCAGGGGCTCTAAGGCCTCCCCGGAGCCTTCTCTTCTCCAGGCTGAACAACCCCAACTCTCTCAGCCTGTCCTCACAGCAGAGGGGCTCCAGCCCTCTGACCACCTCCGTGGCCTCCTCTGGACCCACTCCAACAGGTCCATGTCCTTCCTGTGCTGAGGGCCCCAGGGCTGGAAGCAGGACTCCAGGTGGGGTCTCCCCAGAGCAGAGCAGAGGGGCAGAATCCCCTCCCTCGATCTGCTGGCCACGCTGCTTTTGATGCAGCCTGGCCATCCCGTGCCATGCCCTGCAGCACGGCTGGCAGCCCCCGCAGCCAGGGTTTATCTCCTCTGATACCTTCCCTTGGAGGTGGCTTAATGCAAAGCAGCATCCAGATTTGGGATTAGGGGAGGGACAGAAAGGTCAGCCCGGATCAATGGTGATTAGCTGAAAAGGACCTAAAGAGCCTGTTGTTTGCTCTGCGTTAACAATCCCACCGCCCAGCCAAGATTCCCTCCAACCACTTGAGAAACGAAAGGACAAACACACCGCGCCGGGGATTAAAGCCCTGAATCCCTAGACCTGCCTGCAAGGCAGCGATGCCGTGCCGGCCCGCGGGCATCACGGACGGGGCCATCGTGGGCTAGTGTCTGTCACTAGGAAAAGAGGGAAGCGAGAGCAAAGGAGGATTGACTGCAGGAAGGAAAAATGAGAGTGAAGCCTAACAAAAATGTGCTGACGGAGGGAAGGCAGGGATGGCAGCAGGGGTGCTGACATTTCCTCTGGAGGAAAATGGAAACACACCACGGAGGTTGTTTTAATGTGGAGAGCATCTGAGGAACATCTTGAATCCACCTTCCCGAGCGCGCGTGGCTGACGCCTGTCCCCATCCCTGGACCTGCCTGAGCACAGGGGGGCACGAGATGGACAGGGTCATTGTGGGGGGACACCCGCCAGGCTGAGCCCACCGGACTGCCCCAGCTTCATCCCTTGCAACTCCGCAGGGGGCTGCATGGGGTGCTGCTGCTGGGAACAATTCCCAGCCGACATCATTTTTCCTGGAGCTGCATCGACACGGGATCCAAAATTTGTTCCGAGCACAGGGGGAAGACTTCTTTCAAACACGTCATTTTGATTTCAGCTTGCCGCCCGAGCTTCACTTGCTTGCATCGTCCCACCTCTCTTCCCAGATTTCCTGTAAAAGCTTCATTTAGATTGAAAATGATATTTTCAGCACGTTAATTAACTACTAATTGCTGATCAGGAATATATTTACCAAGGTCTAACAACTATGTAACAAGTGATGTCTTACTACACCACCATTCCCCGGGATTTAGACCTGCGGAAAGATTGTTCTAATAAGCAATTGGCATTTGGGTAATGTGCAGTTAGCAAGCCACGGAGCCGCTCTCCCAAATGGGAGAAGACAGCTATTTATGTTAATGAGATGCCAGCTGATTATTAGAAACACATTGATACAGGTTTAGGCTGTGGTGTAACTGATACATATCTACTGTGTTCAGTAGCTGTGAAACCTCAATCAATATGTTTCTCATAATCAGCCTGCATCTCGTGCACATAAATAATATCCTTGACGCAGAGAAGAGCTCCAGTTCCCAGAAGTTAATAAGAAATCCCCACCTCCCACCCCTCGCTCCCCTCCTCGCAGCACATGTAACACCGGGATGGGGCTTCGCTGCTGGCCTGCAGGAGCAGGATGGGGGGACCAGGCTGTCCCAGCCCCACCAGCCATGGCTGGGCTGGGCAGCAGCTCCAGGGCCCCCATGGAGACCTGTGGCCACGTCCAGTGTCCTCCAGAGGAGAGGTCGGGACTGCTTGGGTTCAATATTCAATGAATCCCACACGGTCCTATTTTTAGGTCTGAAAGCCAAAGGGGACTTAGGACAGTCTAACCAGAAGATGGCCATCTCTTCTGACTTCCAGCAATGCCTACTAAGGGTTTTCCTTTAGTAGAAGGGAAGGGATGTGCCCAGCACCTCGGTGGCGGAGGGACGAGGAGACGATGGCTGTAAGGAGGGTCCCTGCAGGGCTGGGGGACAGGATGGCTAGGGGACATGGCTCAGCCTCATGGAGATGTCGCAGCATCTCCCTTGGCTGCAGCTTTCCTCCTCTCCTGGCCAGGACTGCACCACCATCTCCACCCTGGCGGCTGCCCTTCCACTGGTCCCACGGTGCAGGCGATGCTCCTGCTTCACCGCCCCTGCTTTAGCAGCCGTTCTGTTTCACTCTGTGCTGCAGCTGGAAAGTGTCTGGGGAAAACACCTCCGCCCCACAGACATGCGGAGTGGAGAAGGAGACCCCAAGAGATGGAGAGGCTGCCACCTTCCTCTGTCCGGAAGGGAACATCCTTCATTAATATTCCCACTGCGACCTTGGCCAGGCTCAGCCTCTGCTCAGTCCTTCCATTACACTTTCCTCCACTAGATAAATAGACTTTTAGTATCCCTTCTAATCTCCCTAAACCCACACCGATGCACTAATACATGCTTGCACAACAAAGGCATTTTTGTCAGCCATTTTTGCGGCTCTTTTCTGGACCCTTTCCATTTCCCAGTGGTTTTTAAAAACACAGGCAACAGAACTGGAGGCAGCATGGATTGGGCTCACACAAAGACCACGTCCAAAAGGCCAGTGCCCCCTCCCCGGCAGCCCCCCCATGCCGCAGCCGCCTCCGGGTAGCTCTGGCTTGGATCCCTCTCCGCATCGTCCCTGCTGTTCTCCATCACCTGGTCTCTACTTTCACCCAAAAGGTTCAACGTGCAATGGAGCGGCAGGTGGCAGAAATAGTTGGGAGGGGTTCCAGAAGGACGCCCACCTCCTCCCCAGCCCCCGGCACCGCTGGCCGGGTCCAGGTGGTCCCCAGCACCTCAGGCTCATCCTGTCACACCAACCGGACACCCGTGGGTTACATCTGCATGGCCACCTTTGCAACTGCAAGTCTAATCTCATTACGGAATGAAATCAGGTTTGTTTGGCAAGATCTATTTCCATAAAGCCGTGCTGACTGACACTAATTCCTCCTCAATTAAATCCCATATCATTTTTTTCCCTTCTTCTGCCAAGGCCAGGTCGCCCCTTTTGCTCTTTCTGTGGACAGAGGATGCTGTGCTTGCTCCAGACCCCATCCCTGGTGCCACCAGCGATGGAAGGAGCATCTCCTGCATGTGGGAGCCTCGGCTCTCACGGGGCTGAGGCCAAGCCACTCCAAAACACTGATTTTCTGGGCCGTGTGACAACCCTCGGTGGCTGCCATCGGACCGAGACGTGTCTCGGCAGCCTCGCGTGACAGCAGAGCATCGTCCCACCACTCCAAGGGAGCGCAGAGGCGCTGGCTGAGCACTTCTGCCCTCCCCGCGCCACTGCCAGCACCCTCTTAGCTGGTAATGAGCCTCTAGTACTGCCGCAGCACTCCCTCTGCCTAATATTGTTAACTACTGCTTAGCATCCACAGCCCAGCCAGCCACAGATTTCTCCTTGATGCCTTCACCTTCCCTCACCAATTTTCTAAACTTCAAAGTCTCCCATCTATCTCCGTTACTATCAATTCCCCGTCTTTCCTGTCTGCTGTTTCCTGCTCCTGGGGTTTTGCGCTCAATTACGATCTTCATTAAAAAAAAATAAAAAAAAAATGGACATTTCACCAGAATTATTGACTTAAGAAATCGGAGATTTTTGGCCAATTCATTAATTTTGATTAAAGAATTTCCTCTTTTCATTCTCACTTTTCTGCCTGGTTTTTCCTCCAGAGTGGTTCTCGGCAGCCTTGGGGACATCAGCCCTTCCAAAGCAACAAATATGCGTCTTCGTGAGCGATATACTTTGTTTAGCCTCATTGAATGCCATTTAGTCACAGCAGCTGAATCTTTAGGCAATGCTAACTTCTCTGTCAGAATTTAATTCCTAAAATAAAAGAAAAAAAGAAGTCCAGACGAGAATAACTCTTCCCTGGGCGATGCAGGCTCTGCTCACTGCGACATGTACGTGTGCAGGAGGGCTTGTGGGGACAGGGACAGGGGACAAGGGAGAGGACACCTGGGTGCAGCTGTGAGCAGGCTTCTCCATAAGTCATTTGCTCTGTGCAATTAGCTAATGAGGACCAGAGAGGGGAAACACCAGGCTCTGCACCAGTGGTTTCTCCTCCTTCCTTCCCAGAAAGCCCCAGCACCCCCCCCCCGACCTGGGCAGCCCCCACAGTGCCCCAGCAAGCCCCAACGGATGATGCCATCATCATGATGCACCCCCCGAGAGGAGCCGGTACAAGCATGATACGACGGACAGAGCGACGAGAAGCAGAGGAGGTTGAAATCAGGTAGAAAGAAGAGACAAAAAAAGACTTTAGTTGGGGGAG